>JANHMN010000003.1:37918677-37956695 GCA_030674055.1 Rhabdomys pumilio | reverse complement strand
AGCTTTTACCTCTCCTGTCAAGCCACAGATGGAGTAATCTTCCTTTTTGTGGTAGGGCTTCAGAAGTGGTTTCCACAAAATACACAGAATGTGACTTTTCAGGGAAAGTAATTTATTAGTAATTTGATGATAGTCAGATATTTGAAAGTATATTTGATAGTATTTGAAAGGATACAGCATCAAGGGAGACCTTGGGGTAGAAATATCTGAGGTTGGGATCCCCCATTCCAGAGACAGCATACATTTGACTAAAACTATTTCACATGAAAACATGTCTCAAATCTGTGTGTGAAAACTGTGGGACTACAACACAGTGCTCCAGCAAAAGCTCTGGGTTTGAGAGACGCCAGGCCAAACTCCAGCTTCTGGTGGTAGCAGCTTAGTAGTTTCAAAAAGCTTGAAACTGCATTCTAGGTCTCTTTTGTCACAAGTTTCATTCCTGGAGGAATTCAGTGGGTAGTGATTGCAAAACAACAACTGCCAAAAGAATTTACTGAAGCCTAAAATAACGGTATATCTTATCTATAATCCCAACACTTGGCAGTGATGGAGGCTGGAAAATCAAATGTTCAAGGTCCTCTTTGGCTTACATAGCGTTGGAGGGCAGCCTGGGCTACATGAGCTCCTGTCTCAAAACAACAACAACAAAAAAAGAAAACAAAATCAAAAAATCCCAAACAAAAAAAGAGACACAATAAAAATTTAAAGACTTCTAACAACAACAACAAAATATGTATTTGTCTTGGCTTGGTAATGCTGGCCTGTAATCTCTGAGTTCAAGGGGCTCAGGCAGGAAGACCATGAGGTTGAGCCCAACCAGAATCACATAGAGAAACCCAGGTTTAAAAACCAAACATAGAGTAGGGAATATTGTGTAGCAATTGATGGTTTTCCTCAGGGGAGTGACCTAGTCACCATAGTGGATCTCATTCTTCAGTTCCTCGGTGATATACGTTGTTACCATGGACAAGAGCTTCTGCAGAATGTCCGGGTTGCTCTTGACCCAAACAAACAGCTGCACAGCGTCTGTCCAATCCAAGTTACCGATGATGGCTTTGGCTTTGTTTGCAAGTTTCTTCTGTTCAGCTGGAGGCAGCTCCATTAAGATCTGAGGAACAGGCTTAAACTGTCCACTTGACATCCAGGCACCTAACAGGCCCCCAATGGTCCCCCCTGGAAAGCAAGTAAGGGCTCAATTAGTCAGCCTTATTCTCCAACAATGGCCTTTGTTTCTTCTCAAGAATGGAGCCACTGTCATGACAAGTGGGCACATTCAGGAGCAGGTCACAGCATGCTCAGCTTCTGCCAGGCACTCAGCAGGGCAAAGGTTGATGTGGTCTCTGGTCCATTTGGTCCAGATAATTGATACTCAAATTTGTTTCTCCCAATGCCCCCCACTTACACCCTCCCTACCTCTGAACTGTGCCAACTAAAATCCCCTTCATGGCTGAAGAACACCCCAACTCCTGTGACTCCCAGAACGATCTGTCTCCACAAAGGAGAAGCCGAGAGAGACATGCATGTTCTAGGGAAACCTATTTTCCTGGGAAGGCTGGGAGGCCGGGATGTTTCCATAGTGTGGCTGTCTTAGGGGTTCTATCGCTGTGAAAAAAACACCATGACAATAAACAGCTTGGGGAGGAATGGGTTGATTTCATCTTAGAACTCAGATCTCACTCCATAACTGAGGGAAGGGAAGTCAAGGTAGGAACCTGGAGGCAGCAGCTGATGCAGAGGCCACGGAGGAGTGCTGCTCACTGGCTTGCTCAGCCTGCTTTCCTATAGCACCCAGAACCACCAGCTTAGGAATAGCAGAGCCCACAGTGAGCCAAGCTCTTCCACATCAATCATCAATCAAGAAAATGGAGGCTGGAGAGATGGTTCAGTGATTAGGAGCACTGACTGCTCTTCCAGAGGTCCTGAGTTCAATTCCAAGCAACCACATGGTGGATCATAACCATCTGTAATGGATCTGCTGACCTCTTCTGGTTTGTTTCAAGATACCTACCGTGTACTCACATAAATAAAATAAATAAATCTTAAGAAAGAAAGAAAGGAAGAAACAAAGAAAGAAACAAAGAAGCAAAGATATTGTACCACCAGCTTGACCACAGGCCAGTCTGATGAGATTCCTCCTTTCAAAATAACTCAAGCTTGTATCAAGTTGATCAATTCAGTGAGTGATAAGAAACATGCCCTTGAATTTATGAAATTCCCAAAGAACTCACAGTGGAAATGATCATAGGAGCAAGTCAAGTTTTTCTCTTGGAGATTCTGTCATTCCTTTCCTCCAAACAAACCTAACATAATTTACCAGTTCTCTTTCCAAAAGGAGCTTTGCTTTACTTTCTCTTACTTTTGATGGATTATGGAACCAGGTGGAGTCTAGAACTCTTAATCCCCTGCCTCAGCATCTCAGCTGTGTATCATAAGTGTGAGCCAACCACCTACCCCAGTCAGAAAACATTATTTTTAGATTCTGCTTTCATTGTTTTTCCAGGTGTTTGGTATTGTGAGTGGAGAGGCTCAAGTGCCAGCCAAGCTCTTAACAGACATGCATCCTGTCTGTCTGTTTATCAGCCTTTCCTTATTTATATCTCAAAAGACTTCCTGATTCCCACCCCCCACAGAGTCCCTTCCTCTTTGAAACATTGTTTTTACTTTTCATTTTGTTTTTCTTGTTGTTTTGTTTTTTCAAGACAGGGTGTCTCTGTGTTCCAGACAACTGCTGCCAGTTTGCACATTAGATCTGAATCTTTAAAGCCTCCCATGAGTTGTACATATCAGCAATCAGACAGTCACAGATGCAGCCCAGTTAGACTAAGTGAGTCATTCCCAAGGGACAGAATATGGGATGAGAAACGAAAATCTTAAGAGTGGAAAAACCCAGCACATATAATCTTGACCATGTTACCAAGGTCAGCCTCACTAGAGATGCCACAGGATGTCATGTACCCCTGGACTGATGCAGAAGATACTTCCCCTCAGGACTCCTGAGAAACTCATCCTACAACTGAGGATTTTATACACACCTGCCAGCACCCACCTCCCTCATTATCAAGTCAGGAAAACAAGGAAAGGCTAAGAAACTGTCATGGGTCAGAATAGACTAAGGAAATGGGGTTATAAAGGCAAAGTGTCAGGCTGCAGAGATGTCTCAGTGCTTGAGAAGTCCTGCAACCACATGTGTAATGGAATCTGATGCCCTCTTCTGGTGTGTCTGAGGACAGCTACAGCATACTCATTTAAATAACATAAAATTACAAAGTTTCAACTCAGGATAGTAGTTTCCCACACCTTTAATCATGGTACTGGGAGGCACTGGAAGAAGAGGTAGGCAGTCTCGGAGTTCGAGACCAGGCTGGTCTACAGAGCAATTTCCAGGACAGTTACTGCTACACAGAGAAACCATGTCTCAAAAAACAAACAAACAAACAAACAAAAATGTGATAGCTGGGCATAGTGGTCCACACCTTTAATCCCGGTACTTAGGAGGCAGATGCAAGGGAATCTCTGTGAGTTTACAGCCAGCCCAAACTACATAGTCAAGTCCAGGACAGAAAGTGCTACATAGTGAGACCTTGTCTCAAAATTTTTTTTTTTTTGAAGTGGCAACTGGAAGAAAAAGAAGGCCACTGTGTACTGGTTAGTCAAACAGAAATCTCAGAGCATTGCATTAGTGCTGGCTGCTCAGTCCCCTCATCCTAACAGGAAACACATTCCCATTAAAACTAAACCTGGGTGATGGAAACACAGGGTTTTTCTGTACAATCTTTGCAACTTATACATATAGCTATTATTATCCGAAACTGAAATGGCTTTTTTTTCTTCCAGAAAAGGCATTTTGTTTTGTTTTGTTTTTAATTCAAGTATCTGCAAACAGAAAAGCAGATGAGGAGAACTAGGCTGGACAAACACTGGTTACCCATTTCCTAAAGAAAAAGAGGAAAGGGTGTACCTACACACTTTCCCCATCAAAGTGGGCACCCCTCCTCACTTTGCTACAGCATCCAAGGGCTCCATTTTCCCTGGTGTGAGGTAGTCTGATAACCAGCTTACTAAGTCCCAGACTCCATCCCCCACAAATGTGTTGAAGAAGAGAGTGCAGGGAAAATGGGAGGGTGAACATTTGGTGCTGGTAGTAGCAGCAATACTGGTGCCTAAGAATGAACACCGACCAAAAACAAACACCATAGTCCAGAGGTTGTTTGTGAACAGAGGACAAGATGGAACCATGGCCTTGAGGGAGTGGGGCAGGGAGGAGCAACTGGAGGGGAGCAAGGCTAGCTCCTTAGCGCCCCCTGGAGGAAGGGAAGCGGCCTAGAATGGAAGTCTGGGAGGCAAGTCAGGGCCCCATCTGCCTTTAGGTGGAAGCCAGAGACTAGGACCTCATTCAGGAGATAGGTGGAAACTCCCACCTGTCACTGCATCAGGTCACAGGTGAGAACAAGATGGGCGGGGCCAACATCTTCCTACTTGCTGTAATCCAAAAGGTTTAGCCAGTATAGCACAAGATGCAGGTAAGGTGGGAAAGAATGGGAGATAAACACATCTACTGATGGTTTGCAGGGTGAGACACAAGCTGAGATCTAAGCAGTCACTGCACTGATCACACCTTCTGCTGCCAGGTCAGCCAATGGGGCTAGTCAGAATGAGGTGGGGCTGGGGCTTCTTAGGGTCAAAGAATGTTCCCAGGACCCTCTATGGAGAAGCAAGGAATTTAAGAGCAGAAGGGACCAGCAAAACAAAGCCCCCAGAGAGCAGTGTGTCTGAGGGAGAGGCACAGGAGGACAGGCTGTGGCTTAATGGAAGTTAGCCTTGGCAGGAGAGGACAGGAGTGTGTTGGGGCAGAGGACACAGGGGGCCTGAGAAGAATCCTGCTCCCTTGGTGATTCATAGCCAGCAGCTGGTGTGGTAGTGTGTAGTGGGGGATTGAGAGGGGCCTGGGAGCACAGCTTCTGGTCCCAAGGGAAAGCTGCTCCTTGATGGTCCAGGAACAGATAGCCCTGCATATGGTCGCCAATTTGTTGAGAACTCCTGGGAGATGCCCTCCTCTTCTCTTGTCTGTCCCTTCTCTTCTCTTGGGACACCATGATTGTAATTTCCACACTCTGAATGCTAAGGCATGAGGAACTCAGATATGAGGTACAATTTGGCATATATAGTTTCAGACCAGCCTGACATCCACAGAGATCATAGCTCAAAACAGTAGGTGGGACTGGAGAGTTTGTTCAGTGGTTAAGAGCAGGGCACTGGCTGCAGTTGCTGAGGGATAAAGTTTGATTCCCAGAACCTAAGGGGGAAGGGTTCCTGGCATTGAGGAAAAGGTGCCTTCAGGCTCTGAGAGATGCAAACACCAAGGCCAAGAGAATCCTGCATTACACAGACACTCAGAAGCTGTGGTTCTGACAGGACAAACCATAGAGACAGGACTGGGCCTGGTGAACTCTCTGCACAGGCCATGTGGTAGACACCATTCTTACCAGGTCATTCTTCCATGTGGTTCCACAAACCTCAAGCATGCTGGAGGCATGGAACATACTATGTAGCCCAGGCTAACCTTGAACTTCCAATGTTCCTGCCTCCCAAGGGGAGAGATGACAGGACTGAACCTTGACCTTTTATGATAGCCCCAGGGCTGGCTTTACCTGTAAAATCAATTTAACTTACCAACAGCTATTCCTGGTGGGCCACCAGCCAAGCCACCAATGAAAGCCATTGTCCCCGCAACCAGAGCACCCCTTTTAGAGTGCTTGATGGCCGCCTTCATCTTCTTCTCCTTGCAAATTAGGCATAGAAGGTCAGTGATGTCCTTCACCACGTTCGGCATCTCAGCAGATCCTAAAGGATGATTCAGAGAGATAGGTAGGTTTTATGTGTTTGCTCATCTTCTGTACTTAAAAAAAAAGTGTGTACATGTGTTCTGCTGTATGTATGTCTGTGCCCTCAGAAGACAGAGATCCCCTGAACTGGAGTTACAGATCATTGTAAGATACTATGTGGGTGCTGGGAATCGAACCTAGATCCTCCTGAAGGCTAGCCAGCTTTCTTAACCTCTGAGTTATCTCTCCAGTTCATGTTTTTGTGATTATTTGTTTGATACTGAGATAAAATCTTGCTACATATTCCAGACCAGTCTAGACTCATAATCGTTTTCCCTTGGAATTCTGAGTGCTGGGATAATAGCAGAGATAATACCATGGTACCTCACGGCTGGAAGGGAGTTCTAATACACTTATGTGTACTTTAACCCAGTGTGACACTTTGTAACATTTTAGGAAGAGCTCTCATCTCTGGGAAGAGTTGCTTGACCCTGTGCATGCCTGAGAGGCAAACAGCCCTCTGTGCTTCTCTGAAGCCAAGAGGCTGGGCATGAACTAACAAGCTACAGAAGCAGCTGAGTGGATGAAAGGTTTTTTCTGCCCTCTGATTAACTTCAGACTTCTGATAAATGAAGAAGGAGCCTCAGGCACAGGCTTTACCAGCTCCTAGCAAGCTAAGCCTGACCTCTCACACCAACAGCCTTCAGAGCAGCTCACACAACCTCCAATGTATAAAGGCTCTGCCAACTCTAGAGAGGCTTTCACAGGCCACCACCATCCTGGCTTTGCTCTTCCACCTTTTGGCTTTGTAGGCTGTCTGGGTGACATAGTTCTGGATCCTGAAAAGTCTGTGTCCTCAAGTTTGGTCCAGGTCCTTGAAAAACTGTCAATACCAGAGGACGACTGGATTCTGTCCTGTATCAGATAGACTGACACTGAGACCCTAGGTAGGAACCAACACCCTTTCAATTGGCTCACACAATCTCTAACATATAAAGGCTGAAGGAAACAGGAAACTCAAAACCAGACGGCCCCTTGAGATTAAAAGATTTTTTGAGTCAAGCCAGGTTGTGGGGAAAGGACAAGACTCTGAGGCCACTTGCCTGCTGGTTAACCTGGAGACAGGAGCCGGACACTTAGCATTAAAATGGAGTTAAAATGGAGCTGCAAATACAATTCTATATGGTAGACCACATGTCTGACATGAACAATGCTACAGAGAAGGGATAAAAGATGGAGAGAGACCACATATAGGCTGGACCCTTGAAAAGGATGAGCAGGAGAGATACAGAGTGATTGATTGATGAGACAGAGCTGGTGGCACTGCAGACCCTGTTGGGACGTTAGAAACAGAGACAAGAGCAAGGTTGGGTACCACAAGGCAGTACTCTCAGTACTTGGGAAGCTAAAGCAGGAAGATTATGAACCCTTGGCCAGCCTTGATTAGATAGCTAGACTCTCTATCAAGATATAAAGAATAATGATTATTTAGTTAATTAATAATGAAGAAAATCAGGAACAGTATGAATGATGAAACAATCACAGAACAAAATAAATCTCCAGAAGCTTGACACGGTGGCTCATAGATGGAATTTTGGCACTTGGGAAGTAGAAGAAAGGTCAGATGAGTCTGAGACCAGCCTAGGCTACACAGTGAGCTATGCCTTGCCTGCCCCACAGAGCAAGGCCCTGTCTCAAAATGAGAGCCTCCCAGGGGCTTGCAAGATACAGGAAACAACAGACAGCCCTGAAGAACAGTGATCCTGAGAGCAGTTTGCTAGGATCGGGATGCACTGCCTTGATAGCTGGGAAGTGACAGACAGAGGCACAGCCATAGCTGAGGTGCCCAGTGCCCCACAGAGGGGCTGGTGGGTAAGTAGAGCCCACAGAATGACAGGCCACCTCAAAAGGCTGCTGAGAAAAAGCAGCAGAGGTGATACTTCTAAGAGACAGTTCCTGCTCCCATGAGGCTGAGGCATTACTCAGCTGAGGGAACTTCCTGAGGGAATCTTCCGCTATTGTCAACAGCTTGACATTCTACTGGGCTTTGGTGGGTTTCTCTTGATACCCAAGAACTATGCAGAATCAGAATCTCTTAATGTAAAATTGCCCCTCAGACTCTGGGAGTTTGAATTTATATAAGGAACCCATACTGCCACAAAGACTATTTATAAGAACTTCTGGACATTGTGTGTTGTGCTCTAGCTCTGGAAATGTCCAGTTTCTCTCAACTCACCCCTTTTTGAGACTTCTTTACTTGCTATGTAGCCCAGGCTAACCTAGAATTCAGGCTCCTTCTGTATCAGGCTCCCAATCCCCAGTACTGTAGGTCTGTGCCGTCATCTCTGGCTTCCTTATGCATTTTGATAAACTTTAGATGGATACCTTCCTTTCAAAAGACTAACACTCCACGGCCAACCTGTAAAGGAACTAACCACTTCCTAGTTTAGCTTTGGTGCAGTGCCAGCTTTGGGGGATTTTTTTTTTATCAGGTGCAGCCCAGGTCTCAGAGGACTGGAGGACACCAAGCACAAGGCTTATGGAGATATGATTCTGAGGTCTAGCTTCAGCACCAGCACACAGGTACCACTCCAGATCACAGAGTAAGGATCTGCACTCTCAAAACAGTGTTTTCCTATGGAGACAAGGCATGGGAAAGAGTTAGGACAGAGATGCATACAGTAGCCCCGTCATCCATAAGGAATACATTCGGAGACTCCAGCTGATGTCTGAAAACAGGATTAATCAGTCCATCCAGCCTTTGTGCTCTGGAGTCTTTGCATTGTAACTCCTAAGCTTTGGGGCCATTATTAAATCAAATGAGGTTACTTGAGCTCATCACAGGACTCAGAATGAAATTATAACCACACAGAACAGCCCATGATTTAAAACTTACATATTATTTAAAACTTCCATAGTTTTTAAAAGTCATAAATTGTTTATTTCTGAAATTTTTTCACTTTTATTACTCGGTTATAGATATCCAGAACTACAGAATGTAAAACCGTGCACAGGGGTGGGGTACTGTACTCACCCATTTTACCCTCGATTACCTCCTCAGAGGATTATCTACACCCAGAATTGCTCTGAATAACTTTAAGTCAAAACCCATGAAGCAGACAATGAGGCAACATGCACATGCCATTCTCAACCCTTACCAAGCCCAGACAAGCCTTTGTCAGGAGACAAACCAGGCTCTTTAGCAGGTGCCAGGGCAGGAGAGCTGGGCAAGAAAGTTTCTACTCCAGCTGCGCTTCTGCAGTCTCTGACTACAAGGCAAGGCTGCTTAGATTTCCTGAGGAATAATTTCAGATCTTATGGCAGCAACAGGCTTTTGTTGTGAAAGAAAGGTTTGGGACCCTGAGACTGTGCGAAAGCATTTCACTTCCTGTATTCTTCAGGTTCAAGAGATCACAAGATAACATGTCCCATGCTCCTCTTCCCAGGGCCACCTCTGTCTGTGAGGAAGAGATCAGGGTGCAGAAGACAGGACATTCCCACAGGAGCACAACTAATTTAATAATGCTGTCCTTAAAACAGGTCCTGGTCACTGGTGGTCCACCTGTCAGCCACAGGGAAGACAAATGCTAACTGGGAGCCCTGATGTGTTACAATCACTCAGACTGCTGGGAAGATGACAGCAAGGCTCTGGGACATACACAGAGGAGGTGAAGACTCAAACCTTTGGACAGCAGCCTGATCTGAGTCCAATCAAGTTGTGAGGGACAGAGGAGGCCTCAGAGTAACAGGGGGCTCCATGTTTTTTATAGCAATCATAGACAAAGCTGGGCTTCAAATTCCCAATGTAGAGGAAGGAAGTGGGGGGGGGGGGGGGCGGGGGGGGGGGGGGGGGGGGGGGGGGGGAGTTGGGAGAAACGAAACAGAAACTGAGTGGAAAACAGGTCTTTGGACAAAAATCACTATCCTGCTCCCCTCTCCGGGGTTTACAGACCCCAAGCTGCACTCTGTCCCCTGTAAAGGTCACCATCCTCTTCTCCCATCCCACAAAGTTGTTTAATTACTTGACAGTTGGTATTTAAAAATCAGAAGATGTCAAGGTGTGCTGGCTCCCTCCTGTAACCCCAGCATGGGGCAGGCTACAGTAGGACTCTCAGGTCAGGGCCAGGCAAGGTAACATAGTGAGATCCTGTTTCAAAATAACAGCAACAATAAAATCTTATGTACTTCTTAGATGTTCCTGATTCTCTTGAAAGAACAGAAGTGGTCAGTGGTAGGTTCACTACATAGCTGGCAGACTGAGCTAACCTGGGGCAAACACTCAGCACTCAGCAGCGCAGTGCCCTCTGCACTGGGCCATGCACGCGCCCTTAGTCCTAGAGGACCGCTTCTCAACAACAGCTCCAACTTATCAGGCCTTTAGAGCTTCTGACAAAACTTCCTGGCCATCCCTAGCTAGAGCCCGGGTTCCCTTCTGCTCTGGGCCAAGCATTGTGGTCCCCTAGGAGCTAGGCATACACTGTGGGAGCCACTGCACTGCGCACACGCACTCCGGAGCACCCAGGCTGCAGCTGGAAGCACTCGGAGCTGCTCACTACTCCAAGCTAGGCGCTGCAGCTTGTGCTTGGCAGTGTCTTGGCTCCTTTGCACTGAGATGAACAGCTCCAGCAGTATGCCTGACACCCTAGGGTCTCTGACTGCCTCCGCAGACCCAGGCTTCGCCACAAGAACCTTTACCGAGCTGGAGTCTGGGACCGCCCGGGCACTGAGGCCGGCTCTGCTCTGCCAGCTCCAGAGAGACTTTATTAAGCTACTGCCAGTCTGACTCTGTTCTCTCACCTCCTAAATTCTCCAGATTTCTGGTTTGCCTGGAGTAATGGTCCCTAGGGTCCTCCTCCTGTAAGTAAACAGCTGGATAACTGTCTTCAATGGCCACCTCTATTGTCTGTTAGGAATTGATGGCCCTGGGAGAATGGAGAGAGTCTGAAGAGGATTGTGTCACATGGACAGGCTGCCTCCCATTCCAACCCTCTGCCTGGCCACCCCACTCAATGCCCAACCTCACGTTTAGGATCTGGAACCGCTCTTAGAAGGTTCTCCTGGATCGCTCTCAGCGTCCGGTCTGTGATCTGCCAGGGCCCTTTGCCCACAGGGTCCTGGGCTTCGAAGATGCTACAGGAGGCTGAGCTGTCAGGAGCTGTGTGGGGCTCTCAGGGGCTGATGTAGCTTTCAGACCTCCTAGAGTCAGAAAGGAACCCACTCCACCTTCAGGAGAAGGGAGCTTCTCCGAAGGAAAGCAAAGAGCAACAGAAAGAGAGAGAAAGAGAAAGAGAGAGAGAGAGAGAGAGAGAGAGAGAGAGAGAGAGAGACCCAGGAAACAGTCCCCAACCAATGGCCCCAAGGACTCTAGGCAGCCCTATACACTATAGGCCCTGGGACTATGCCAAATCTGAAAACACTCCCAATAGTGTGAACTTTAAGCCTGAGCAAAGTCTTGCTGAGTAGGCACGGTTGTCAACAAACTAGATACAGAGGGGCTGGACTAGCCAATGCCACCCAAATGAAAAGTGTAGCGAGTCAACTCCAGTCTAGGTCCAAGTGACCTCTGGAGTGACCTGCCAGGTGGGGGAGGGAGAGACCTGCTGCAGGCATACAGATGATTTCCTATGCAAAGTCCTATTATTTGTCTTCTGTCATCTTAGAAAGCTTCTAAATCTTTTTAATATCAACAATCTCTTGGCTGGAGTGGGAAATTTTGTGTGTTTTCAAGTAGGAGCTTTTGCCTGAGTTTGGGTGACTTTCAAGAGCCAAAGTTAACTGTGAGGCTTTAGCTCTCTGCTCTCGGTTGATCTGAGTGAGGCACTTCATTGTGCCCTGCAGGCAGCGCCCTCTAGTGGCACGTTGGAGATTCGGACTTGCCTGTTGTCTCCTTTGCCTAAGTACTCTAAGAACACAGTTGCTTTAAATTTGAGGCAATCCCTCTGCTTCCAAGTAGTGGGATTAAAATCATGCAACACCGCATCCAAGTAGTAATTTTTTTAAAGACTAGAAAAAGAATTAGACCCTACTTCAAACCCCACTGATGAATTTTAGATTTCCAAATATGGTGTAGAGGTGACTTCTGAATGAGCTCTGGGGAATGTGTCACAGATGGCCCCAAGGGGACTTTGGTAGATTATAATCCTATAAGAGATTGAAAAATAAATATACCTTGCCTTCTTCTCAGGGTGGGGAGAGTCTCACACTGGAAGACTTTAGTCAGAGAACAACGGGTTTCAGTGGGCCTGTTGACCATCAATTCCCTCACAGGTGTGTCTATGATCATCCTGTTTCAGTTATGACACAGTCTCTGGAACAACGGGACGTTTACTGTATTGCTATATCTGTTATAACAAATGTTTATTACAGAAAATTATGGCAGGGTTACCCTTATGATCCTGAAGTTTTATTTCAAATTGCTCATAGAATGGAAATCCTTTTTTTTCCAAGTAGTTTTACTTTACTGCTGCATTGGTGAATTCTTAAAAACCCTGGTTGGCTTCAGAGTTTCTTCAACAGCAGAATGTGTTATTTTGTTTCAGACACATACCGAGAGGTCACTTGTATTTACTTGTGAGTTGTCCCGGCCAGTGTGCTTTAAACTTTTTTTTGTCTAGTGGATGCTGGAGAGATTGATTAGCAATCAAGAACATTTACTGCTTTCATACAGTACCTGGGCTCAGCTCCCAGCACCCAGATGGCAGCTCACAGTCACCTGTCGCCCCAGTTCCCAGGGATCTGACTCTTTTCTCACATCCTCAGGTACCAGACGTGAAGATGAAACACTCATACACATAAGATAAATAATCTAAGCTTTTTAATTGGATATTTTATTTATTTACAATTCAGATGTCATCCCCTTTTTCCATTTTCCCTTCCATCTGGAATATAGTCAAGCAAAGGTGGGTCAGGAACATATGTCCAATACAGCTCCCCAGTCACCCTTGTCAGGGCACTCAGCAAGCTCACAGGTCAGCATCATTCTTTGTCTCAGCAACAGTATGTCTCACCAATTTTTTTTAAGTTCCATGTGCCTCTTTCTTGTCCTTGAGAATTATATGAAATCCCTGTAATAAATTGTTGACAAAAAGTCTCTACTGCTCGACGACAATTGCCAGACACATTATCTGTTTTTTTTTAAATTGGGTATTTTATGTATTTACCTTTCAATGTTATCTCCTCTCCCATTTCCACCCCCTACAATCCCTTATCCCATCCCCCTCCTCCTATTTCTATGAGGGTGTGCTCCCACCACCCTCCCATTCCCACCTTCCTGCTCTTGAATTCCCCAACATTAGGGAATCCAAACTTTCGGGCACCAAGGCCCTCCACTTCCACTGATGGCTGACAAGGACACCCTCAACTGGCTATACAGGTGGAGCCATGAGTCCCTCCCTTTGTGTTCTCAGGCTGGAGGTTTAGACCCTGGGAGTTCTAGTGGGTATTTTGATACTCCTTCTAAGAAGGGCCAAAGCACCCAAACTTTGGTCTTCATTCTTCTTCTTGAGTTTCATGTGATCTATACAGTATATCTTAGGTATTGTGAGCTTTGGGGCTGATATCCGCTTATCAGTGAGTGCATTTCATGTGTGTTCTTTTGTGATTGAGTTACCTCACTCAGGGTGATATTTTCCAAGTTATATGGGTTTTTTTGTTGTTGTTTGTTTGTTTTTTGTTTTTTGTTTTGTTTTTTTGTTTTTTTTTTTTTCGAGACAGGGTTTCTCTGTGTAGCCCTGGCTGTCCTGGAACTCGCTCTGTAGGCCAGGCTGGCCTCAAACTCAGAAATCCACCTGCCTCTGCCTCCTAAGTGCTGGGATTAAAGGTGTGCGCCACCACCGCCCAGCAGGATGATATTTTCCAGTTCCATCCATTTGCCTAAGTATTTCATGAACTCATTGTCTTTAATAGCTGAGTAGTACTCCATTGTGTAAATGTACCACATTTTCTGTATCCATTCCTCAGTTGAAGGACATCTGGGTTCTTTCCAACTTCTGGTTATTATAAATAAGGCTGTTATGAACATAGTGAACATGTGTCCCTGTTGTATGTTGAAACATCTGTTGGGTATGTGCCCAAGAATTGTATAGCTGGGTCCTCAGGTAACACTATGTTTAATTTTCTGAGGAACCACCAGACTGCTTTCCACAGTGGTTGTACCAGCTTACAATCCCACCAACAATGGAGGAGTGTTCCTCTTTCTCCACATCCTCGCCAGCATCTGATGTCACCTGAGTTGTTGATCTTAGCCATTCTGACTGGTGTGAGGTGGAATCTCAGGGTTGTTTTATTTGCATTTCCCTGATGACTAAGGATGTTGAACACTTCTTTAGGTGCTTCTCAACCATTCGTGTTTCCTCAGTTGAGAATTCTTTGTTTAGCTCTGTGCCCCATTTTTAATAGGGTTATTTGGTTATCTAGAGTCTAATTTCTTCAGTTCTTTGTATACCTTGGATATTAGCCCTCTATCAGATGTAGGATTGGTAAAGATCTTTTCCCAATCTGTTGGTTGCCACTTTGTCCTATTGATAGTGTCCTTTGCTTTACAGAAGCTTTGCAGTTTTATTAGGTCCCATTTGTCAATTCTTGATCTTAGAGCATAAGCCATTGGTGTTCTGTTCAGGAACTTTTCCCCTGTGCCCATGTGTTCATGGATTTTCCCCATTTTCTCTTCTATTAGATTCAGTGTAGCTGGTTTTATGTGGAGGTCCTTGATCCACTTGGACTTGAGCTTTGTACAAGGAGATAAGTGTGTATCAATTTTCATTCTTCTACATGCTGACCTACAGTTGAACCAGCACCATATGTTGAAAATGCTGTCTTTTTTTCCACTGGATGGTTTTAACTCCTTTGTCAAAAATCAAGTGACCATAGGTGTGTGGGTTCATTTCTGGGTCTTCAGTTCTATTCCATTGATCTTCCTGCCTGCCTCTGTTTCAATACCATACAATTTTTATCACTATTGCTTTGTAGTACAGCTTGAAGTCAGGGATGGTAATTCCCCCAGAAGTTCTTTTATTGCTGAGAGTAGTTTTTGCTATCCTGGGTTTTTTTGTTATTCCAAATGAATTTGAGGATTTCTCTTTCTATCACTGTGAATAATTGAGTGGGAATTTTTATGGGTATTGCATTAAGTCTGTAGATTGGTCTCGGCAAGAGAGCCATTTTTACTATATTAATCCTTCCAATCCATGAGCATGGGAGATCTTTCCATCTTCTGAGATCTGCTTCCATTTCTTTCTTTAGGGACTTAAAGTTCTTTTCATACAGATCTTTCACTTGCTTGGTTAGATTCACACCAAGGTATTTTATATTATTTGTGACCATAATTTCTCAGCCTGTTTCTCTTTTAAGTAGAGGAAGGTTACTGATTTGTTTGAGTTAATTTTATATTGAGCCACTTTGCTAAAGTTGTTTATCAGGTTTAGGAGTTCTCTGGTGGAAGTTTTGAGGTCACTAAAGTATACTATCCTATCATCTGCAAATAGTGAAATTTTGACTTCTTCTTTTCCACTTTGTATCCCTTTGACCTCCTTTTGTTGGCTAATTGCTCTGGCTAGCACTTCCAGTACTATATTGAATAGGTAGGAGGAGAGTGGGCAGCCTTGTCTAGTCCCTGATTTTAGTGGGATTGCTTCAAGTTTTTTTCCATTTAGTTTGATGTTGGCTACTGGTTTGCTGTATATTGCTTTTACTATATTTAGGTATGGACCTTGGATTCCTGATCTTTCCAAGACTTTTATCTTGAAGGGATGTTGAATTTTGTCAAATGCTTTCTCAGCATCTAGTGAGATGATCATGTGGTTTTTTTCTTTCAATTTGTTTATATAGTGGATTACATTGACGAATTTCCATATATTGAAACAACCCTGCATTCCTGGGATAAAGCCTACTTGATCATGATGGATAACTGTTTTGATGTGTTCTTGGATTCCATTTGCAAGAACTTTATTGAGTATTTTTGCATCTATATTCATAAGAGAGATTGGTCTGAAGTTGTCTTTCTTTGTTGGGTCTTTGTGTGGTTTAGGTATGAGCGTAATTGTGGCTTCACAGAATGAATTGGGTCGTGTTCCTTCTGTTTCTATTTTGTGGAACAGTTTATAGCGAATTGGTATTAAGTCTTCTTTGAAAGTCTGATAGAACTATGCACTAAAACCACCTGGTCCCGGACTTTTTTTGGTGGGGAGACTTTTAATGACTGCTTCTGTTTCTTTCAGAGTTATGGGATTGTTTAGATGGTTTATCTGGTCCTGATTTAACATTGGTAACTGGTATTATTTAGAAAATTGTTCATTTCTTCCAGATTTTCCAATTCCGCTGAGTATAGGCTTTTGTAGTAGGACCTGATGATTTTTTTGAATTTCCTTGGTTTCTGTTTTATGTCACACTTTTCAGTTCTGATTTTATTAATTTGGATGCTGTTTCTCTGCACTCTGATTAGTCTGGCTAAGGGATTATCTATCTTGTTGATTTTCTCAAAGAACCAGCTCCTGGTTTTATTGATTCTTTGTATAGTTCTTTTTGTTTCTATTTGCTTGATTTCAGCCCTGAGTTTGATTATTTCCTCCCATCTACTCCTCTTGGGTGCATTTGCTTCTTTTTGTTCTAGAGCTTTCAGGTGTGTTGTCAAACTGCTAGTGTATGCCCTCTCCAGTTTCTTTTTGTAGGCACTTAGAGCTATGAGTTTTCTTCTTAGCACTGCTTTCATTGTGTCCCATAAGTTTTGGTATGATGTGATTTCATTTTCATTAAATTCTAAAAAGTCTTTAATTTCTTTCTTTATTTCTTCCCTGGTCACATTATCATTGAGTAAAGTGTTGTTCAGTTTCCACATGAATGTGGGCTTTCCATTGTTTTTGTCATTATTGAAGACCAGTCTTAGTCCATGGTGATCTGATAGGATGCATGGGATTATTTCAATTTTTTTTTATACCTGTTGGGGCCTGTTTTGTGACCAATTATATGGTCTATCTTGGAGAAGGTGCCATGAAGTGTTGAGAAAAGGGTATATTGTTTTGTTTTAGGGTGAAATGTTCTATAGATATCTGTTAAATTCATTTGGTTCATAGCTTCTGTTAGTTTCACTGTATCTCTGTTTAGTTTCTGTTTCCATGATCTGTCCATTGCTGAGAGTGGGGTGTTGAAATCTCCCACTATTATTATGTGAGGTTATTATTATCTGTGCTTTGAGCATTAGTAAGGTTTCTTTTATGAAAGTGGGTGCTCTACCAGCAATGGTGGCACAAACCTCTAATCCCAGCACTTGGGAGGCAGAGGCAGGCAGATTTCTGAGTTCGAGGCCAACCTGGTCTACAGAGTGAGTTCCAGGACACTCAGGGCTACACAGAAAAACCCTGTCTAGAAAAAAACAAAACAAAACAAAACAAAAAAGATAGCGGGTGCTCTTGTGTTGGAGCATAGATGTTCAAAATTGAGAGTTCATGTTGGTTGACTTTTCCTTTGATGGGTATGAAATGTCCTTCCTTCTCTTTTTGATAGCTTTAAGTTTAACGTTGCTTTTATTTGATATTAGAATGGCTACTCCAACTTTTTTCTTAGGACCATTTGCTTGAAATTTTGTTTTTCTGCCTTTTACTCTAAGGTAGTGTCTGTCTTTGTCACTGAGGTGGGTTTCCTGTATGCAGCAAAATGCTGGGTCCTGTTTACGAATCCAGTCTGTTAGTCTATGACTTTTTGTTGGAGAATTGAGTCTATTGATGTTAAGAGATATTAAAAAGAGAAGATTATTGCTTCCTGTTATTTTTGTTATTAGTGGTGGCATTGTTTGTGTGGCTATCTTTTTTTTAGATTTGTTGGAAGACGATTACTTTCTTGCTCTTTCTAGGGTATAATTTCCCTCCTTGTATTGGAGCTTTCCCACTATTATCCTTTGTAGTGCTGGGTTTGTGGAAAGATATTGTATAAATTTGGTTTTGTCATGAAATATCTTGGTTTCTCCGTTTATGGTAATTGAGAGTTTTGCTGAGTATAGTATCCTGGGCTGGCATTTGTGTTCTCTTAGGGTCTGTATGACATCTGTCCAGGATCATCTCACTTTTACAGTATCTGGTGAGAAGTCTGGTGTAATTCTGATAGGTCTGCCTTTATATGTTATTTGGCCTTTTTCCCTTACCGCATTTAATATTCTTTCTTTCTTTTGTGCATTTGCTGTTTTGATTATTATGTAACAGGAAATATTTCTTTTCTGATCTAGTCTATTTGGCATTCTCTAGGCTTCTTGTATGTTTATGGGCATCTCGTTTGTTAGGTTAGGGAAGTTGTCTTCTATAATTTTGCTTAAGATATTTATTGGCTCTTTAAGTTGGGCATCTTCACTCTCTTCTATTCCTATTATCCTTAGGTTTGATCTTCTCATTGTATCCTGGATTTCCTGGATGTACTTGTGTTAAGAACTTTTTGCATTTTGCGGTTTTTTTGACAGTTGTGTCATTATTTTCTATGGCATCTTCTGCACCTGAGATTCTCTCTTCTATTTCTTGTATTCTGTTGGTGATGCTTGCATCTATGACTTCTGATTTCTTTCCTAGGTTTTCTATCTCCAGGGTAGTCTCCCTTTGTGATCTCTTTATTGTTTCTACTTCCATTTTTATGTCCTGGATGATTGTGTTCAATTCTTTCACCTGTTTGGTTGTGTTCTCTTGTAATTCTTTAAAGGATTTTTGTGTTTCCTCTTTAAGGGCTTCTACCTGTTTACCTATGTTCTCAAATTCTTTGAGAGTGTTATTTATGTCCTTCTTAAAGTCCTCTATCATCATCATTAGAAGTGATTTGAAATCTAATTCTTACTTTCCTACTGATATGGGGAATTCAGGACTTTCTAATGTGGGAGAAGTAGGTTCTGATGATGCCAAGTACCCTGAGTTGCTGATGCTTATGTTCTTGCACTGGCCTTTCACCATCTGGTTCTCCTAAGTCCTACCTGCGCTGTCTCTGACTGGAGCCTGTCTTTCCTATTATGTTGGTTGTGTCTGAACTGTTTGGGGTGGGTGCTACTGCTGGGGTTAGAGCTGCCACCTGGAATCTGCTGAATACTCAGAAGCAGACCTGAAGGAACCAGTACTCCAGTCCAGGAGTGAATTCCTGGGTCCCAGTGGGTCCCAGTTACTCCCTGTTAGGGACATGTGTTGCTGTCTCTTTATCTGAGATAATGCCTGGGTTAGAGATCCTGGGAGCCCCGTTTCCTCTGGGTTTTGTGAGATTGGGTGCAGAGATGCCACCCTGCATCTTCTCAGTGCTCAGGTGCAGACTGAAGCATAATCTAAGTTTTTGAGTTCACATAGACAGGTTGTATAATCTGCACTCTGTGGTGGTGGGGGGTGGTATCCAGGCCAGCTGGACAATCAAGGGGGACCCTTAGACCCTGTGGAGAGGACTGAGATGCATGAGAAAATAAAGAGGTACAGCAAGTCAGGAAGTCTGATCAAGCTGGCAAAGAATTTATTGTTCACACAGGTTATATACTCTGAAAACAGGATATGGGGAGGGGTAGAAAAGGAAAGAGAGTTTTGCAGGTGGAAGAAGTTAGCTGCAGCTGTGGGATCAAACTAAGTTATTCTCACAAAGCCTTTCCCTTACCAGGGGTTCTTAAAAAAAAAACCTATCTAGCAGGATGTTGGCTAAATCTAAAGATCAGGAGGAAGGGTTACTAAGGTGGGCTGCTATGAAGCCTTGTTTGAAGTTCTGAGAACTGACAAGTGAATCATGGAAGGTAAGCAGAAAGAATAGTAGATAGGAGAGTCCAGGGTGAGTGTTTGCCAAGAGTAAGGCCTTGCCATGGCTTCTCATGGGTGGAATGATTTGAACATGCTTGGCCCATGGGAAGTGTCATTATTAGATGGTATGGCCTTGTTGGAGGAAGTGTGTCACTGTGTAGGCAGGCTTTGAGGGCTCCTAGTGTTCAAGTTCTGCCCAGTGCAGAAGAGAGCCTCCCCCTGGCTGCCTTAGGATTAAGTTGTGGAATTCTCAGTTCCTGCAGCAGCATGTCTGCCTAGATGCTGCCATGCTTCCTGCCATGATGATAGTGGACTGAATCTCTGAAACTGTAAGCCAGCCCCAATTAAATGTTTGCATTTATAAGGGTTGCCTTGGTCATTGGATCTCTTTGCAGCAATAAAACCCTACCTAAGATGGGAGCCAGTGGGATATGTGTTTGTGTGATTTTATATTAACGTTTATCTTTATTCTCTTAAAATTATATGTAGGTATGTGTGCCTGTATGTGAGTGTGTGCACATGACTGCAGGACCCTGAGGCTAGAAGAAGGTGTCATGTCACCTAAAACTAGAGTTAAAAATCATTGTAAGCTGTCATGTAAGTACTGAAAATTGAACACAGGTCCTCTGGAAGAGCAGAGGACCTGTGCTCTTAGCCAGTGAGCCATCTCTCCCTGTGTATGGTATTTTTTTGAGGCATAAACTCCATATGTAACCCAAGATGGCCTTAAACTTATGGTCTTTCTACCTCTCCCAAATGCTAGAATCATGCCCAACACTCTTCATACTTTCAAAATATTGCTAAAGAGATCTCCACCACCCTGGTAATAAATGAAGGCAAAATGCTGTATTTGAGAAGGAAAAAATGCTGGGCAGTGGTGGAGCACGCCTTTAATCCCAGCACTTGGGAAGCAGAGGCAGGCAGATTTCTGAGTTCGAGGCCAGCCTGGTTTACAGAGTGAGTTCCAGGACAGCCAGAGCTACACAGAGAAACCCTGTCTCAAAAAACAAAACAAAAACAAACAAAAAAAACCAAACAAACAAAAAAAGGAAAATATAATTCTAGTGACAGCAGATCAACTGAAACATCAAAGGTGCTTTCAGACTAGGGAATGTCCTTTTCAGAGGATGGTAGAGCTTGGAGAGGAGTTGAGGCTGGAGATTTAAGCTGGGATCTGGTGGTATCTCCTTGCCTGGATGAACATGCTAGTCCATCTTTCTGGTCATTGTGAAAAGAACATAAAGAAAGACCTGTTTGTGATCACAGTTTCAGAGGGTTCAGTCTATGTCACTTGGCCTCCTGTCCTTGGACAACACACCATGGTGGAGAGTAGAGAGAGCAGATCTTCAGGGCAGAGGGAATGGTGATAGGGGGCAGAGCCCCCTGGACAGAGCTCCCTGGACAGAAGACCCTCAGGACACTTCCTCCATCTATGCTGTGCTTTTCCCACATCTTATCGATGCCACTGTGGGACTGGTCCACTGATTAGGTCAGTAATGAGTCCTGCATGGTCACACAGAAGGGACACGTTTTCCACCCCTAGAATAGAGCTAGCAGGTGTGGGCCTCTGTGAGGACTAACAGCTCCTAGGCATAATCCTGTTTTCTATATTTTACTTTATGTTCCTCTTCAGAGGTATGTTCTCTCAGTCAGAGGTAAATGACTCCATAATAATCAGAGACAGCACATCTCTGAAAGGCAAGCATGTATCTAATGTCCTTAGCAAAATGGTAAATGCTGTGACCCTCAGGACAGCCTTTAAGGCTGTGGCAAATAATTCTGAAAACACAGGCCCACACACCATGCCCAGCTCACCAGATACTTCCTAGTCCAGTCACACTGACAGTTAAGTAAACCATCACAGACCGCAGTGGTTTTGGATTATCTTGAGAAATGAAAACCCTCATATCTTGTACTGCACACCCAGCTTTCAGGCCATTCATCCTTCCCTGTGGATGAATTCTCCTGTGCATCCATTCTCCTGTGGAGACTAAGGTCTATGGGAAGTCCCAGAAGATATGCCCACACCAGTACTACACTACACTCTGGGAAGATGTCTCTTACCTCATGCCATTCAAGCACTGTCCCCTGCAGAACCCACTGAAGGCTGAGTCAACAGATGCTGATAGAGGGCCAGGTCTCAGGTCCTGGGAAGCATGGAGGCCTCCACTGCAAATAACACTAGTGTGTACTGTCTGTGTGTGGGAGGTGGGGTTATGAGATGGGGTGTGTGTGCACATGAATGCATGTGCCCCTGAGGCCAGAGACCTCCACCACCACAGGAACTGAAATTATAGGTGACTATGAACTACCCTGTGTGGGTACTAGGAATCAGGCTGAGGTCACCTGATTTCTGTGTTCTTAACTTTTACAAACAATCCATTCAGGCCCGGGCAGGTGAATTTTTAGGCTGCTCAGGGAATGGAAGTAAGGGTACTCCATGTCAGGCTGCTGAGAACAGAGTCAAAGCAGAGGCTGGGGCTCCTGGATCTCTGAGCTTCTCACCACACCAAGTGTGGAGGCTGAAACACACTGGGCACAGAAATGATGGAAACACACACACACATACACACATTATCAAGGATTGAAGACCTGCTATTTGAGACTTCCAAAAGGATTTGGAATTTGCAAGTGACTCTTTTGAGTCTGCCTCTGGAGCTGGGTCTCTGGGGATACAGAAGACACCTACTAAGATCATCTTGATGTAACTGACAGGGACATTTTCTCCCCACCCTACTCCATCCCTCCCTCACCTACAGCCGCCTGACTGTAACATGTCAACTACCTTACAGTGGGCAGGCTTCCAGTGCCATTCCTTCCCCAATCCCATGCTGGAAATCCTCTCATGGCAAAGCCCAGAGTTCTGTCCCATGTTCCCGCCCCTCTGGAATTGGGTGACTTTAGTGTGGAAGATCATCTGTGGGTCTGGAATTCAGGGACATACTGAGATTTTTTTGCGGGGGAGGGGACATCCTTGTTGGGTGCCAGGCCTAAACCCACTGATTTCTCTGAGGCCTAAATCCTCTCCTCAGGCTCACACTGTTCTGAGGACCAGAGACACACACTTTGCATTTGCACTGGTGCCAGGTTCACCAAGATGGATCAAAGCAAGCCAAGTGATGTCTGTTAAGCAGCTTCTCAGAACAGCTACAAAAACCTACCATTTGCAAAGCGACTTGCCACTAGGCAGTAGACAGTGGGGCCCACAAGAAGGAGGGGGACTGTTCCCAGGAACTCCTGACACACATGTGCCCAGCTCTGTGTCTTGGCCTCTAAAGCAAAAGCCAGGCGGCATCTGGGGACAGGGGTTGGGGGGCGCTACACACACAGTCCCTGCTACACGCAGTGGAACCAGGGAAACAAAAGGTTCAGCCTCGCTGTCCGGGTGGGGGGGACAGCTATACACCCAGGAAATCATGTCTGTGGATTTGAAATGAATGAGGACCAGGCTCTCAAAAGATGCCTGTTGTTTGCACCAAACTGCTTTCTGCTAAGTTCCATCCAGTCATTTGCATGCTGTTTCAATGACATTGACGAATTAGGGCTGTGTTTTTGGTTTGTTTACACAAAATAAAAATTTTCCTGTTCTTTATTATTGAGATAATGGCCCCCACCAGGATGCACAGGCTAACCAGACACCAGCTTCCTTTCTGCTGGGCTGGATGGAGAATCCATTCCCCACCTACCCTGACTTCAGCCTTCTCACATTCTTAGGGCCCCATTGTTTGCTGTGGGGATGGACAGTCAACAAAGCCATTAAAGGGTCAGGGAGGAGGATGAGGGGACCAGGAAAGCAGCAGGACAGGGGTCTCTCTTGAAGTTATATTTGCAAAACAGTTACAACAGATTCACCTTGTAAGTTTCTTTAAAAGTCAGGTTTTTCAGAGGAAAATGCTCAAACTCCAAAATGTTCCTTAGCCTCTCAAAATTTGTAGGTTGACCAGCTGAAGAGCTGCACCCAAATTACCGGGAGATCAAGGGCTTTGCATGGCCCAGGAGCACAGATTCAGGCCTTACAGAGACTCAGCCCTTACCCTGGCCTGGGAGCAGAGCAATGGGCTCTTCATAACAACCTCACCCTCTCCCTCCTCAGCCCTGATATTCTCCCTCTGCTCAGTGTCTGACTTGAAGAATAAGGTACCCTGGATCTATCTGGGGTGCTTACTGAGACAGACCTTCAAAAAATTTTTACCTGGAGTAGGCTAGAGGGCCAAAGCTCACAGGAGGCCCAGGAACTGCTGGATAGGAAATGTCGAGGCTGCTACTGATGCTTCCTCCTCCTTTTCTTCCCTCCTCCTTCCTCTTCCCTCTTCTTCTTTCTCCTCCTTCCTTCTTCTTCTACCACCTCCACTTCCTTCTCTTCTTTTCCCTTCTCCTTCTCTTCTTCTACAAATTATATATTACTTCAATACAGCAGAAAGTAAGTGGCACCTAAAAGGTCTACTGTCAGGCTCCATTGGCAGGTCTCAAGGGGGCCACATGAAGACCCACCAACCTGTCCAAGGTATGTGAGGTTAAGTAGGGACCAGATGAGTCACCAAAAACCTGTCTAGAGCATCTCATGGAGGCATTCCTTTAGTCTACACCCTATGATCCCAGCATCGAGGAGCACAAAGCTACTGTGACTATGGCTTTTATAGACCAAGCCAGTAGAGATATCAGGAAAAAGCTTCAGAGGCTAGAGGGACTACAGGAAAAGTTGTTGAGGGATTTAGTGCAGGTTGCTCAGAAAGTCTACCATAACATGGAGACAGAGGAGAAGGAGCAGAGAAAGAGAAAGGAAGAGGATGAAAGTCAGATGGAAAAAAGAAAAGCAACAGGAAAGGAACTTACACAGAATCTTGGCTACAGTAGTAGTTAGGGAAAACAGAGGAGACTCCAACCAAAGAGAGACAGAAAACCCCTTGAAAAGGACCAGTGTGCATATTGCAAGAAGGGCCACTGGGCCTGAGAGTGCCCCAACAAACGGAAGCCGGGGGCAGGAAATCCCAGGCCTTGGGAAAAGCACCCCTAAATGGGCAAAAGTGTTAGCCCTGGGTGAAAACAGTGATTAGGGGAGATGGAGTTTAACCCCCCTCCCTGAACACAGAATAATTCTGAGAGTGGAGGGGAAACCCATTCAAGTCTTGGTGGACACAGGGCCTCAACACTCGGTCCTCCTTCAAGCTGATGGCCCCATTTATAAGAAATAATCTTGGGTCCAAGGAGCCAATGACACCAAAATATATTCATGGACTACCCAAAGAACAGTGGACCTAGGGATAGATCAGGAATCCCACTCACTTATGGTCATCTCAGACTCTCCCTACCCTCTGTGGGAGCAAGCCTTACTCTCCAAGATGGGGGCCCAGATACACTTCCTGCATGATGGGCAGCATCTAACTGGCCCAAAAAGAGAGCCCATGCTTGTTCTGACTAGCAGACTAGATGATGCCTACGATTTCTTTGCAAACATCTTTGCCCACACAATTGGAAGTGTTAACCAATTAACAAACCTAGATATAAGTTGTTACCAGGACTGCTCTCAATACATGCGTGATCATCCATGGCTCCTACATCTCACCTAGATCCTCCTCTTCCTTCTCCTCTTCATGTCTTTACTCATCCTCATTCTCTCCTTCTTCTCCTCTTCCTCTCCTTACTCCTCCCACCTTAGCTCCTCCCAAATTTCAGGGAAAATATGCCACTACAACTTCCTGCAGGAGCACAAGTATTTCAATAATGCTGTCCTTGAAACAGGTCCTGGTCACTGGAAATCCACCTGCCAGTTATAGGGAAGACAAATGCTAACTGGGAGCCCTGATGTCTTACAGTCACCCAGACTGGTGGGAAGATGACAGCAGGGCTCTGGGACATACACAGAGGAGGTGAAGACTCAAACCTTTAGACAGCAGCCTGACCTGAGTCCAATCAAGTTGTGAGGGACAGAGGAGGCCTCAGAGTAACAGGGGGCTCCATGTTCTTTATAGCAATCATAGACAAAGCTGGGATTCAAGTCCCCAGTGTAGAGGAAGGAAGTATGTCAAGGTTTGGGCCTTACTCTCCAAGATGGGGGGCCAGATACACTTCCTGCATGATGGGCAGCATCTAACTGGCCCAGAAAAAGAGACCATGCTTGTTCTGACTAGCAGACTAGATGATGCCTACATTTTTTTTTGAAACCACCTTTACTCAGAACTACGACGTGACTTGGTGGTTGGAAACATTCCTGTCAGGCTGTGGGGAACCAGTGGGAATGGACAAAAGGTCACTCCTGTTGTGGTGGTAAAACTGAAGGTGCAGGCTACCCCAGTGTCTCTCAGACAATACCCTACGTCTTGAGAGGCTCAAGAAGGAATTAAGCCACACATATCCATGCTCCTCCAGCTTGGAGTGCTGCATAGGTGCCCTTTGGCCTGGAACACACTGCTCCTGATAGTTAAGGAGCCGTGCACTAATGATTACCGCACAGTCCAGGACTTATGCTGGCAGCCAAGGCTACCTGGTTCACAAACAGGAGCAGATTTCTCCATGAGGTCAGAGACAAGAGAGTGCTGCTGTGGTGGTTTGCATAAATGTCATCTGGGCTGAACCTCTACCTCCCCCACCCAAGCATGTCAGCACAGAAATCGAAGCTAATTGCCCCCACCAAAGCCTTGAAACCTGGGGCCAGCAAGAAAATTAACAAGTACACAGATACCAGGTATGCCTTTGCCACATCCCATGTCCACGGGGCTATATACCAAGACAGAGGACCACTCACATCACAGGAGAAAGAAAAATAAAATAAACAAGAAGGAAATCTTGGATCTCTTGGATGCCCGGATGAAGCCAGCAACTGTGAGTATTAATCATTGCCCAGGACATCAGAAGGTAGGAGACTCGGTGGCCTGGGGCAATAACCAGGCGGATCAAGTGGCTCAAGAAGTAGCTATGCAGGAGCCTATCCTGGTTACGGGCCTGCAAGAGAAACCTGCTGGGGAATGGGACTGGCCTAAGGGATGGCCTCACTTAATATATAGGGAAAAAGAAAGGACTCAGATTGCTAGCCACCCTACCAACTATTACCTAGAGAAAGAAGGTCTATGGCCCACACAAGAAGGAAAAACTATGCTGCCCAGAAAGCAAACCAAAGACTTACTAGGCCAAATGCACAGATGCGGAAGCACACCAAACCCATCCTTTGTTTCAGCTGGATAGTGTCGTAAAGCAGGCTCAGAAGTCTGTTCTGCTAAGTTCTTGTAGGAAGTTATAAATGTAAACAAAGCAGATGACTTCATCTAGGTGTTGAGATCCTATGTGGTAAGCATTCAAGGTCTGCTCGGCCTGCTCAAAGGCTGAGAAGGGCACATAGAACAGTGTAAGATGTGTCAGCAAGTGAGTGCTTTTGAGGCCAAGATTAAATGGGGCAAAAGACAGCCTGGAGTACACTGGAGGTCAATTTTACAAAAGTTAAACCAGGAAAATATGGTTAAAAATACCCTCTATAACCCTCTAGTGTTTGTGGATACTTTCTCTGGGAGGGTTGAGACTTTCCCCACCAAGCAGGAAACAGCTACTGTGATAGCCAAGAAGATATTAGAGGAAATTTTCCCCAGGTTCAGACTGCCCAAGGTAATTGGATTGGACAATGGTCCTGCTTCTGTCTCTAGCGTAAGTCAGGGGCTGGCAAAGATGTTGGGGACTAATTGGAAGCTACATTGTGCATAACATCCCCGGAGTTCAGGGCAGGTAGAGAGAATGAACAGAACCTAAAAGAAACCTTACTAAATTGTTCTTGGAGGCTGGCACTGACTGGGTGGTGCTCCTTCCCCTGGCTCTGTTCTGAGCCCAAAACACCCCCTACCATTTTAACCTGACCCCCTTTGAGATCCTGTACAGAATCTGCACTCCCTTGATTCCAGTTCTTGACATGCACCCATTCTCCCTAAGCCCCCAAATGACTTTTCAAGCTGACAAGGATCTATGGCTCAATTACAAGCTTTCCAAATCAGCCACCAGGAATTGTGGCCTACACTCAGTGTCCTGTATAACTCAGGTACCAGAGAGGCTCCACACGAGTACCAAGTTGGAGACTGGGTAAATGTTAAGAGGCATCATGCTGAAAACTTGGAAACAAAATGGAAATGGTCATTCCTGGGGTTGTTGACCACCCCAATTTCTGTTAAATTGGATGGAGTAACTGCCTGGGTTCATGTTACTCACGTCAGACCAATGCCTGTGCCTGATGCCAACTGAACAGGAGACAGACACCTCAGCAACACCCTCAAGCTCAAAATCACCAGCACTTCAGCAAAGCCAGAGAAACCATGAGATGGTTGTGGTGTATCTTCCTTCCCACGCTGAGTCTCAGCAGCACCAACAACCCTACCAAAGTGACTTGGCAAGTACTCTCAGGTACTGGGGATGTAGCTTGGCCCACTACAGAGGAACAACCACCTTATACCTGATGGCCAGACCTTATCTTTGACATCTGTAAGTTAGAAGTAGGTCTTGACTCCTGGGATACCCCAACCCTAGAGACACAGGTGGAGCAATTACCTGAATGTTTGTGATGAGAAACTTTTGAATCTAAATTGTGTCTCATAAGCTGCCTTGGATGGTGGAGCTTAGGATGTGGACACCCAAAGTTGAAGAGTGTCCTGCAAGAAACCCCTTATGTGTATGCCCCAGAGATGGGAGAAGACTGCAGCAGGCCCATCAGTGTGTGTGTGTGTGTGGGGGGGGTGACCACTTTTTTTTTTTTGGCTACCTGAAGGAATGACATACTGGAGACCATTCTGGGGGTAGTTAAAGATTCAATAAATGGCCAAGGTAAGAGAAGGGCTAGCCACCAGAGAAAAATAACAGAGTTAGGGCTGGTTTGAGTCTTGGCTTAATTCATCTCCTTGGTTAACCACCCTCATCCACCTTGTTAGGACCCCAAATTGTTCTCCTGCTATTGTTGACCTTTGGACCCTACATGTTGAACCAGCTTACAGCCTTCATAACAGAGAGAAGAGGAGCAGTGCAGCTGATGGTCCTGTGCCAACATTATGAGACCTGAGGACAGGACCTGAAGAATGTGAGTAAGTTACCAGAGACCCCTAAGTGTGAGAGAATAAAAATTGAAAGCAGCTTGAAACAAATAACAAAAATTCATGGTCAGTAAGACCATCAACAACATTTGAATATAGCCATAATAAAGATATAAAGTCCCTCCAGGGCAGGGTGACCAAAAATGAAAAGGCGTGCAAGGACATACCCAGTTCCTCTTCCTCCCTGTCTGGAAGGTCGAAGGTTTCATGGTCAAAAATAACTAGTCATCCTGCCAGCTCAAATGATTGCTTACACAAATCGCTGATGTTTAAAATATCCAATCACATGTAACCGCTCCAAATTTTCCCCACTCTCCCCAACCTCTACCTATAAATATCCTAAGCTTCTTGGGGTCTGGGTCAAATCCTCTATCCCCTGTGTGGGATACATTTCGACCCGAGGGCCCTCGCCATTAAACTACCTTTTGCTATTGCATCAAGAAGGTCTCTTGTGTGTCCTTTGGTGCATGCAGATCTGGATTTGAGTGAGGGCCTCCCTTTGGGGGTCTTTCAAGTATAGCTCCAGGATTGGAGTTTGTATAAGAAAAAGGGGGAATCAGGGGCCCTAAGGGCTTTTCCAGTCCCACACCCTCCTTACAGCTTCCCACTCCTGCCTGAGGTCAAGGCTAGGCCAAGTTCCATTCTACAACCACAGGAACATTCTTGACTAAAAAATTAGATTTAGAATGTACTGACAGTCACCTGACCCTCTGGAAAGTCCCAGGTAGAGTTCAAATTCATGTCACACTTGCTAGCAAACAGATTTAATGGTCAAAATGATTAGCCACTAAGTTTGAACTGTAACCTTGCTGCTGTAACCTGCGCCCCTAAGAAGTATAAGAACTGCGTGTAATAGTCATTGGGGGCTGACTTCTCATCACTCACCTTGAGGGACTGATTGAAGGTCAACCCTGACCTGCTAGAAATTAAACCTCTTGCTTTGGCATCGACCTGCATCTCTGTATCTAACTTGGGATGTCTCAAAGTCTCGAAGTAAGTACCACTGACTGAGGGTCAGGATCTTACGGCTCCACTCCTTGTTTTACCTTATGAGGTACACCTCACCCTTGCAGCCCCTGAGTATGTAGATGAAGCATCTTCCAACACCCCTGCCCTGGCCAGTGGTGCATGCCACACAAATCTTCCGTCAGAGAACCAGGACAACCTCTCCAAGGGCATAAATACCACCACCACCACCATCACCATCCCCAGCAAACGAACCAGTTTTCCAAAGCTGTTACCTGGCTGTGTTCAATGACTGCAATACACCATCTGTGGATGCTCTGCAGGTCCAGGATCCTGTAACACACCAGTAAACAGGGAAACACAAAGGAATGCAGTCTGTATATTTTGACACCCAAGGAGCTTCCTTTGGGCAGTGTGGAAGACTTTCCAGAAAGACCAATGGGGTGAACATTGAGCAGGCTGTGTAGCACCCTGTTAGCTGGAGTTCCTACCCTGAAGGAGAGAACATCTGCAGACACACACTCTATATTCCCTCTCAGCTCCAGCCCTGACCTCTAGACTCATCCTCTTGCTCCAAACTGTCTCACAGCATCTGACCTTGGTTCATCCTGAAAGAAATATTATAGATGGATCTAGGAGATCTTCAGCTGTGGGGACTAAACTTAAGGCCTCAAGCATGCTAGGCAAGTATCCTCTTCTCCAGGAGAGTGTCTTACCTCCTAGACCATCACTGGAGGTTTCTAGGCAAGAACTCTGCTGCAGAGCCACACCTCATTTGCTCAACTGAGAGATTCTAAGCAGGAGCTCTACCAATGAGCCATGCCCTCAGCCCATCACTCGGGGTGGGGGGTTCTAGGCAGGAGCTCACCCACTGAGCCACACCTCCAACCCCTTCACAAGTGGCTTTTAGGCAAGCATTCTACCACTGACCCATGGACCCTCCCTCTCATTCTAGGCAAATGGTCTGCTTCTAAGCCATGGCCCATCTCCTCAGTGCTAGATAATAGGCAAGGCCCTTCACCAAGTTCTGTCACTAGTCTCTTGATGCAAGCTGTGCTGCTGAGTCATGTCCCCAAATCCTTCACTACTTAACACTAAGGTTTTCAAACTGACACCCTCAGTCACTCACTCACTGGAGGATTCTAGGCAGGCATCCTGTTACCTGAGTCTCCACTCACCCCTCTTCACCTGAGTCCCCCCACACCTCTCCAGGGAGGTCTGGCCCAGGAAAGGAAAGAACATCCCAGTGACTTTGAGGCCTCCCTTCACCCTGCATCTTTAGACTTAGGAAGCCCAGGTCTAGAGAGCAGACACTCAACCCTACCTGACACTTGGGATCAAAAGAGAATAAGCTGAGACCAGCACTGTCTTCTGTCTTACCAAGTCTTTCCTGTCTCCTGCTCTCTCACGTAAGCCTCCTAGGCTGACCTGAGCAAAGTGTTCCAAGCTCACAACAGAGAGGCAGCACTGGGTGGAGGTGGGGATGGCTGGGGCAGGATCACAAACAGAGCCAGACAATTATGTGCAAAAACAAGGAGAAATTTCAATCACTGGAGTGTCATGGAGAGTCTGGAAGATGTCTGATTCCAAAGAGCAGGACTCCCAGAGTGTGCTTCCTACACAGCATGGCTCCCAAGCTGGCAAGGAGCTGAACCTAGCATCGGAGCCAGTCACGAGTCACACACACATAGACAAACATACATACAGACACACACACACACACACACACACACACACACACACACACACACAGAGCCACCATAACACCTGGCTGTGGAAACCCATGAAAACTTCAAGCAGCTTACAAATCACCAAAATTCTGATCAGTCAAATGTTTGCTTCTGGATTCCAAACAGTAACAAAGACTTCTGAGGAGCCTGGGGAACCTCACTCCCACTCCCAAGATGCAAAGCCTTTGACCTTTTCCAGCTATGAGCCAATCACCTTGTTTCTGGCCTGGGAGAGTTCCTGGGTTTCTCCTGAGCCAGTCCAGTGAGAGAATGAGTTTTCAGTCAGGAGAGAGGCCAGTTCTCCAGAGTTCTCAGGGAAGGCAGCTGTGTGAGAGCCCTGTCCTCCATTTTCCTTGGACTGCTGACAAGGCACTTTCCCAGTGTTGAAGGGTAGAGGTTACACAGTCCTTTCCTGGATTTCACCTCCTTTCCTTTACCTTCACTTATGAACAGACACTCCCTCTAAGGAAATCTGCTCAGAAAATGCTTCTTGGTCCTGTGTCTTAGTTACTTTCTGTTGCTCTGATAAAACACCATGACCAAGTCAACTTATAAAAGAAAGTTTATCAGGGTTTATGGTTCCAGAGTACTAAGAGGTTGTCATGGTGTGCAAGCAGCAGCCATGGCAGCTGAAATAGTTATGAGAATTCACATTCTGAACCATAGTTAAACAGAAAAGAAAGGGGCCATGTGTGGTGACACATGACTTCAATCTCAGCACTAGGGAGGCAGAGATAAGTAGACCTCTGAGAGTTCAAGGACAGCCTGCTCTACATAGCAAGTTTCAGGGCATCCAGAGCCACTAGACCTTATCTTAGGGGGAAAGATGCAGAGAAAGTGTCCATGAAAGACCCCCGAGGGGACCCTATCTCAAGTCTGGACCGGCGCTCACCCACGGACACACGAGAGACCTCCTTGATGCATTTGCATAAGGTAGTTTAATAACAAGGGCCCTTGGGTTGAAACCCGTCCCACGCAGGAGACAAGGGATTTCGACCCAGAACCCCAGAGGTGGGAGCTATTTATGGGTAGGGGTAGGGAAAGGCGGGAAAGTTTGGCGCGGTTACACATGATTGGTTATTTCAAATATCAGCAACTTGCAGAGGTGGCAGGATGGCTAGTTAGGACTTGTCTGGGCATGCCTTTTTACTTTCCTTTGTGGCCAGGAAATGTGTCTTCCTGCTTTGGGCCTACCCCACCCACAGGTGGATTTTCTTCCCTGAGGCTTGAGGAATGTATCCAGGGCAGTGAAGGCCCGAAATCCTATATTCAGTTCCGCCTTCCTGGAACTAGTGAGCCTGTATATATTTTATAAAATGGTCTTTATAATTTTTCACTCTACATTCCCCACTTTTTCCAATTGACAGTTTTTAGCCATAAAAACTTAGGTTTTTAATCATAAAAACTCAATTATTAATAAGTCTATTTTCACCCCACTTTTTCCAATTTGGATCTTTAGAAAAGTTTAAACTCTAGTGTCATCATAATTATCATTTTCTTGACCTAAAACTCGATATTGATTGCATAACACAAAAAACTGAACAGCACTTATCTTTTCTCTAACAAAAGTTTTAAAATGTAAGGACCGATGGTTAAAAGCAAAAGCAAAATTGTAAGAGGTCCAGCCAGGGAGGATAACAGGGTCGTCATCTAAGGGGACCTATTGAACCAACTCTCAAACCAGTTTTGTTGTGCCTCCATATTTTTCTGTCTCTGGTCTCTCCTGAATGGTCTACATAGAAGTAACATTCTTGTCTTAGAACAGCACACAAACTTCTTTCTTTAAAAAGCAGCAAGTCTAATCTTTTTCTGTTCTGCAGAACAACCTCAGAGGGAAGTCAATGACTCTTTTAACTTTGATAACAGGGTATCTGTATTAGTGCAGTAATACTTGTTCTCACACCTGCAGCCACCCCAAGTCCCAGTATGACAGTTAGGGTCAAGGAAATAGGCTCTCTACGGAAGCGTCTAGGGTGTATCTCAAACTCACATTCAAGAGTGTCTTTAGGGTGGTGGTAGACCCAGGGGATAACTGAACAAGTACACAATAATCTTTGTTGTCATCAAAGACAGAAGTAGATATATAAAGGGTTAATTTTGAACTGCAAACTCACTATCAATCTTAGGCACTAAGTATCTGTTAGAGAGGTCTTTGGGCTCTATTCTATTGGCTAGGGGTCTCAAGAAGATTCTTTTTCTTTCAAACACACTTTCAAAGTTGTCCTCTGACTTTTAACATATTTTGTGGCACATAGTTGTCTACATATACATATAATCACATACATAATAAAGAGAAATTGCAAAAGGAACAAATCTATATAACTCTAGATTCACATTTCGATCTCAATCTTGGAATCACAAGCTGTCATTTAACCTTGGGTGTACACACACTAAGCCCCACCTTCTAAGGCTGTATTACCCCTGTGCATCTAGGGTGGTCTCAGGAGTCAAGGCCTGCTGCTCTTTGACCTTGTAGAATAGCAGAAGACCTTGAGCTAAACAGCAGAGGGTTGCTCAGGCGTCTGGATCTTCTTCAGTTGGCATCAGGCACAGGTGTTGGTCAACTTTAACAGCTCAGGAACAGTCTCTTAATAGCCTGAAAAATCATTTCTCACACAAGAGGGACATTCTGGGTATGGAACAAGGACAAGGGACACCCTAGCCAGCGCCAGTTCCCATGGGGGGAATTAGTTTTAGGGTTCTGTTTATTCTCTCTACCTGTCCTGAGCTTTGGAGACAGTACAAACAATGGAGCTTCTAATCTAGTCTCTAATATCTGGCAATTCCTGACTTATCTTAGAAACAAAAAGCAAAACCGTTACCCAATCTAATTATCTCAGCTACTTGAAAGATCCCTGTTTTAGGCTGTTTGGTCGTACTCATATCTTAAGAGTCCATCTGTGCATTTAGCCTGGTAAGTCCTTTGCCTTCTGGGGAGTATAGTTCTCCCTTCTTGTGTGCACCATTGTCTCTTTTCCTCTAGATAGAAGCTGGCAGGATGGCTCGCAATCTGAGTTCTTTCTCTTACTCTGTTTTAAGTGAGGCTATCTCATGGGCCCATAACAGGGACAGGCTTCCGTATCAAGCCACTTGATCTGTCTGGTTATTGCCTCAGGCCACTGAGTCTCCTCCCTTTTGGTGTCCTGAGCAATATTTACAGCTGCTGGCTTCATTAGGGTTTCCTCTCTTGGTATATAGCCCTGTGGACATGGGCTGTGGCAAAAGCATACCTGCTGTTGATTTTTCTTGTTGGCCCCAAGTTCCAAGGTTGTTCTCTGCACCGATGAACCCAGGGGTGGGGGGTCAGCCCAGATGACATTTGTGTCGTCCATCACAGCAGCACTGGTTTGTCTCTGACTGGCATGGAGAAAACTGCTCCCGTCTGTAAAGCAGGTTACCTCGGCTCCCGGCTGGAGTCAGTAGAAAGCCTTTCCTCTACCCGTGAGTTCTTGTAGCCCGTTGGGTAGGAAGTGTATCTGGGCCCCCATCCTGGGGAGTAAATCTCAACCCGACAAAGGGTAGGAACAGTCTAGGATGACCATAAATGAATGGGATATCTAGCCCATCTCTTAGTCCACTCTTTGGGGTAGTCCACGAATACATTTCGGCCCATTGGCCTGGAGGAGGACCCTGTGTCTATCAAAAGTTGTGTGGCTCCAAGCCACTCGGTCTATCTCAATAGCTGTCTTCACACAGAGCTAATATCTTCGCCATTTGGGGTGTTTTTTAAGGCCTGGGATTTCTTGGCCCTGGCTTCTATTTGTTAGGGCCCTCTTGGACCCCAAAGCTGGCTCCTTTACTTGCAATGTGCACACTGGTCTTTTCAAGGAGTTTCTTATCTTCCTTTGATTGGAGTCCCTCTTCTCTGCTTTCTGTAAATTCTTTTCCTGTCATCTTCCCTTTTCTTCACCTCTCTCTAGTCTTAGCAACTAACACTAAACCTTTTATCTCCCCTACTCCTTCCCTCTAGACTTTCCCAGCAACTTGTCTCCACTCCTCTCTTCCACTCTTTCCTTCTAGACTTACACTAAACCTTCTCTATTCCTCTCCTCTATTCCTTTTATCTTATACTAAACCTCCTCATGACTTATCTTGTAGTCTCTCTAGCCTCTGAAGCCTTGTCTATACTGACAGAATGTCTAGAAAGGCTTGGGCAATCCATCTGATCCCTGCTTAATCTCAAGTGTCTTGGTGAAAATTAGTGGGGTCTCATGTTCTTACACAAGATCTATCAACGGGATCTGGCGTGGGCCTTTGGGTGTCTCTTACCTTCTGTAACCCGCTGTTGACCACGGCCTGATCAATTGATGGGGTCCCCATGTCTGAGGGGATATTCTTTTTCCCGGTATCTTCTCTTGCTCTTTACTCCTGAAGACCAGCACCTACAAGGGTCTTGTGGAAGAAAGGCTTTTATCGGAGGGGAAAGGTGTTCCTCCACTAGATTTATCTAGGTGACTACATTGGGCACTAGATCTAGGTGCCTGAGGGATCCTGGCCTATCTACTTGTTTTGATAACTAACTTACTTTTTACTATAAATTTGTATCTGTATCAAAATGGAGGCCTATTCTTTTGAGTCTCTGCCTCGGGACAGCCTATAACTTTTTGTAGCAGGCAAACCTGTCCGACCTGTCTGACCTGCCTGCAGGCAATTTTGTTGATTCAGAGTTAAGCTGGAGTCACGTCACGTGACTTGTCTCAGCGCTACTTATTCGCTTTTTCTTCCTTTTTAAATCTCAGCTCTATTTAGTCACTATTTTTTAATTAAAAAATATATATATAATTATAACTCTCAGGTGAAAAATCTTGCTGGGGCTGTTTGTCCAGCTGTTCTGGCTCTACTGCCAGGTTTTTAAGTACCTGGGCCCTATCTATCTTCATAGGCGGCAGGTGGAAAACTGCCGATTAGTTACAGCAGCGACTCCGGGGTCCCCAGTACAGCCATGTTGGCCAACTTGCAAGGGGGCTGTTTTGGGGAGCCGAGAGCTGTCGCCCACCAAGTGCGGGCTGGGCGAGGGAGCACCCTCCACGTGGTGTTACTTAGAAAACGCCCTACATGCGGTAGGCAGGCTGTCCGAACACAGACTGTGGTCGGTGTCTCTTATTAAAGGACCTACCCGCCTTTCTGCTCTGCAGCAGTATTCTTGTACCGGCGGCTTCATCTCCTTTTCTGCTGGTGATCATGTTATCTATTTTTAACTCATGATGTTTAACACAGTAGATTAACATCGGCTAACATACAATTTGACAGGAAAACACAAAAAAACAACACAAATAGTTCACCTCTCTCACAGGTGGCACATAAAACAGGTGATACAGACAGTTCTTGCCCATACCACGGGGCACGACCAAGTTATACAATAGGGGCATAGAAAGACGGCCAGAAATCCGCCTGCCTCTGCTTCACAAGACTCTAATAACCAGACAACACAATCAGTCTTCACAGATTCAGATTTAACAGATTTAGATGACTTGGCCAGCCTATGCTGGACCAAGTCTAACAGATTTTAACACACCAGCAATGAACAACCCAATATTTCTCTAACAAGGTTCAAGCTGTTAAAAAAAACAATTTTAACTGGTCTTAAAATAGTGTCTAACTGAAACACAAATCATAGTACATGGTATTTTTTACTTTTCTATGAATTCTAAGAATAACCATTTTGTTTGTTTTAAAACCAATTGTCATTAAAAATATTTTTAAATGATCAAATATCCAGGTGGTAGTGCTGTATACCTATAATCCCTATACTCAGTAGGCAGAGGCAGTCAGATGTGAGTTGGAGGTCTGCCTGGTTTATAGAGTAAGTGCAGGCCAGTCAAAGCTACACAGGAAAAAAAAAGTCAAATGTTCTTTTCATAGTAATGAAGTCTACATAGGGTAGCCTGCAACCAGTACTCTGAATACATCTAAAGTATTAAGACCCAAAGGGAAAATTAGGTAGCTGTCGTACAATGTTTCTCCGCTAACAGCAGAGGAACAGAGTTTTCTCTTACCCACAAGCTGTGGAACAGGACCTGCCTGTCTCACTGTTTCTGCTTTTGAAACTCAAGATGTTAACACGGTATCAGTCCAGAAGCGCATCAATCGTCAGTCAGAGTCCAAGAACATAAAACAAACAACATAAGCAACACAGATAGCCTACCCCTGCCACGGGTGGCACAACACAACAATAGACACACTCGACTGCGTATGGTCTGATAGATCAGCCAAACGCTATTCTGATGGGGCTCAACCCCCGTAGGAGCACTCCGTCTCCACTTCAGAAACCTGGCGGTCAGGCTCTCCTGACTCCCTGATGGAGAAGGGTCTTTCACCTACTCCCCTGATGGAGAAGGGTCTTACACCTTCTCCCCTGTCCCCAGAGCGTCCTCTAGGGTGCAGCCTGTGGCCCACGTGCACGTCTGCTTCCACAGCCAGTGAGTCCCTCACGGACCACGCACTGGCAGCTGCGCTGGGGGAGGGTCCGACCTCAACCCCAGTTACCTGATCCACTGCAGTGGTACCAAAACAGAAACCAAGACAAGACAGACACAAAGATAATGACAAAGACAGCGGCACCGCACTCAGACACACTCCACTCATATAGACCTACCTCCAAGGGGCTGTCGGGGGTCCTGGGTGGTCGCACAAATCCTAGACGTTGTTTCCCGGTCAGGGAACCAGAATGAAAGACCCCCGAGGGGACCCTATCTCAAGTCTGGACCGGCGCTC
>JANHMN010000003.1:37870742-37908677 GCA_030674055.1 Rhabdomys pumilio | reverse complement strand
GCTGAAGCAAGAAGCATAACAGGGAGAAGACAGAAGTCAAGATGGGAGCCAGAGTTGGGAAGAGGATGGTTTAAGAATGGATGCCAGCCAGGCATGGTGCTGCACACCTTTAATGTCAGCACTCTAGGCTGAGACAGGGGATTTCTGAGTTTGAAGCCAGCTGGGTCTACAGAGCCAGTTCCAAGACAGCCAGGGATAAAGATGGAGAGAGAGTCTCAAAACAAACAAAAAACACATCAAAAACCAAACAAACAAAATCATGAATGTGTTGCTAGAACCCAGCCTCTGCTCAGACCACAGTGTCTGCAGCAGCCCTCCTTTTTACACTTCCTGAGGCACATCGTTTTCAGAGAAAAAGTAATTTATTACTAATTTGATGATAGTCAGGTTGTAATTTTGAAATGATACAGCATCAAGGGAAACCTTAGGTTAGCATCACCCACTTCAGAGATCACATACATTTGACTAAAACTATTTCACATGAAAACATCTCTCAAATCTGTGTGTGAAAACTGTGGGGCTATCACTCGGTGCTCCAGCAAAAGCTCTGGGTTAGAGGGACACCAGGCCAAACTCCAGCTTCAGGGGCCAGCAGCTTAGTGACTTCAAAAAACTTGAAATTGGATTCTAGGTCTCTTTTGTCACAACTTTCCTTCTTGGAGGAATTCCATAGGAAGTGATTTCAAAACAGTGACTGCCAAAAGAATTTACTGAAGCCTGACATGAAGGTATATCTCTGTAATCCCAACACCTGGCAGTGATGGAGGCTGGAGAACCAAGAGTTCAAGGTTCTCTTTGGCTGCACAGAGTTGGAGGCCAGCCTGGGCTACATGAGATCCTGTCTCAAAACAAAAAGAAAAACAAAACAAAATTCAAAAAACTAAACAAACAAAAAACAGAAATAGTAAAAATTTAAAGACTTCTAACAACAACAACATAAAAATGTACTTTTCTTGGCTTGGTAATGCCTGCCTTTAATCTCAGAGTTCAAGGGGCTCAGGCAGGAAGACCATGAGTTTGAGGCCAACCAGAATCACATAGAGAAACCCAGGTTTAAAAACCAAACATACAGGAGGAAAGACTGTTTAGCAATTGATGCTCTACCACAGGGGAGTGACCTAGTCATCATAGCCTGATCTCAGCTTTCCGTTTCTTGGTGAAATAGGTTGTCAGCACGGACAAGAGCTTTTGTCGAATGTCCGGTTTGCTCATGACCCAAGGAATCAGTTGCTCATCCTCTGTCCAGCCAAAGTTCTCGATGATGGCAGTGGCTTCATTTGCAAGTTTATGCTGTTCGGCTGGGGGCAACTTCTTTAAGTTCTGAGGATTGGGTGCAAACTTTCCTAGTGAAATCAAGGCATATACCGTGCTCCCAGCAATCCCCCCTGAAAGACAAGAACTGCTCCGTTAGTCAGCATTATTCTCCAACAATGGCCTTTGTTTCTTGACAAGAATGGAGCCACTGTCATGGCAAGTGAGCACATTCAGGAGCAGGTCACAGCACACTCAGCTTCTGCCAGGCAACCACTCAGCAGGGCAAAGGTCGATGTGCTTTCTGGTCCACTTGGTCCAGATAATTGATACTCAAATTTGTTTCTCCCAATGCCCCCCACTTACACCCTCCCTACCTCTGAACTGTGCCAACTTAAGATCCCCTTCATGGCTGAAGAACACCCCCACTCTGTGACTCCCAGAACAATCTATCTGAACAAAGGAGAAGCCAAGACAGACATGCATCTTCTGGGGAAACCCCTTTTCCTGGGAAGGCTGGGAGGCAGGGATGTTCCCATAGTGTGGCTGTCATAGGGGTTCCATCGCTGTGATAAAATACCATGACAATAAACAGCTTGGGGAGGAATGGGTTGACTTCATCTTAGAACTCAGATCTCACTCCATAACTGAGGGAACTCAGGGTAGGAACCTGGAGGCAGCAGCTGATGCAGGAGCCACAGAGGAGCGCTGCTCATTGGCTTGCTCAGCCTGCTTTCCTATAGCACCAACAACCACCAGCTTAGAAATAGCAGAGCCCACAGTGAGCCAAGCTCTTCCACATCAATCATCAATCAAAAAAATGGAGCCTGGAGAGATGGCTCGGTGGTTAGGAGCACTAACTGCTCTTCCAGAGTTCCTGAGTTCAATTCCAAGCAACCACATGGTGGCTCACAACTCTGTGTAATGGAATCTGATGTGTCTGAGGACAGCTACAGCATACTCATTTAAAAACATAAAATTACAAAGTTTCAACTCAGGATAGTAGTTTCCCACACCTTTGATCCTGGCATTGAGAGCCACTTGGAAGCAGAGATAGGCAGTCTCTGAGTTCTAGACCAGCCTGGTCTACAGAGCAAGTTCCAGAACAGCTAAGGCTACACAGAGAAACCCTGTATCAAAAAACAAACAAACAAACAAACAAACAAACAAACAAACAAACAAACAAACAGTGTAGCTGGGCATAGTGGCCCACACCCTTAATCCCAGTACTTAGGAGGCAGATGCAAGGGAATCTCTGTGAGTTTACAGCCAGCCTAAACTACATAGTCAAGTCCAGGACAGAAAGTGCTACATAGTGAAACTTTGTCTCAAGTTTAAAAAAAAAAAAAAAAAGTGGCAACTGGAAGAAAAGAAGGCCACTGTGCACTGGTTAGTCAAACAGAAATCTCAGAGCATTGCATTAGTGCTGGCTGCTCAGTCCCCTCATCCTACCAGGAAACACATTCCCACTAAAACTAAACCTGGGTGACAGAAATTCAAGGGTTTTCTGTACAATCTTCGCAATTTTACATACAGCTATTATTATCCCAAACTGAAATGTCTTTTTTTTTCTTCCAGAAAAGCCATTTTTGTTATATTTTGTTTTTAATTCAAGTATCTGCAAACATAAAAGCAGATGAGGAGTCCTAATCTGGACAAACACTGGTTACTCCTTTCCTACAGAACAAGAGGAAAAGGTGTACCTACACACTTTCCCCGTCAAAGTGGGCACCCCTCCTCACTCTGCTACAACATCCAAGGGCCCCATCTTCCCTGCTGTGAGGTAGTCTGATCAGCAGCTTACTAAGTCCCAGACTCCATCCCCCTAATGTGTGTTGAAGATGAGAGTGCAGGGAAAACGGGAGGGTGAACATTTGGTGCTGGTAGTAGCAGCAATACTGGTGTCTAAGAATGAACACTGACCAAAACTCAACAGGAAGTCCAGAGGTTCTTTGTGAACAGAGAAAAAGATGAAAAGAGAAACTTGAGGGAGTGGGGCAGGGAGGAGCAACAGGAGGGGAGCAAGGCTAGCTCTTTAGCGCCCCCTGGAGGAAGGGAAACGGTCTAGAGTGGAAGGCTGAGAGGCAAGTTAGGGCCCCATCTGTCTTATGTGAAAGCTAGAGAATAGGACCTCACTGTGACAGGTCACTGCATCAGATCACAGGTGAGAACAAGGTGGGAGGAACCAACATCTTTCCTACTTGTTGTAATCCAAGAGGCTTAGCGAACTAAGCATAGGATCCAGGTAATGTGGGGTAGAATGAATGAGAAACCCGTGGTGGTTTGCAGGGTGAGAGACAAGCTGGGATCTAAGCAGTCACTGCACTGATCACACCTTCTGCTACCAGGTCAGCCAATGGGGCTTGTCAGAATGAGGTGCCTTAGGGTGAAAGAGTGTTCCCAGGACCCTCTACGGGGAAGCCAGGAATTTCAGAGCAGAAGGGACCAGCAAAACAAAGCCCCCAGAGAGCAGTGTGTCTGAGGGAGGGGCACAGGAGGACAGGCTGTGGTTAAAGGAAGTTAGCCTTGGCAGGAGAGGACAGGAGTGTATTGGGGCAGAGGACACAGGGGGGACTGAGAAGAATCCTGCTCCCTTGGTGCTTCAGAGCCAGCAGCTGCTGTGGTAGTGTGTAGTGGGGGCAGGGATGGGGAGGGGCCTCAGAGCACAGCTTCCTGTCCCAATGGAAAGCTATTTTTTGATGGTCAAAGAACAGATAGCACTTCACATGATCACTGCTTCTTTGAAGACGCCTGGAAAATGCCCTCCTTTTCTCTTGTTTTAACGCAGAAGACACCATGATTGGAATTCCAGCACTATGGATGCTGAGGCATGAGAAAATCAGATTTGAGGTACAATTTAGGATATGTGGTTTCAGACCAGCCTGACATACACAGAGATCATAGCTCAAACAGTAGGTGGGACTGGAGAGTTTGTTCAGTGGTTAAGAGCAGGGCACTGGATGCAGTTGCTGAGAGATAAAGTTTGATTCCCAGAACCTAAGGGGAAAAGGTTCCTGGCATTGGAGGAAAGGTGCCTTCAGGCTCTGAGAGATACAAACACCAAGGCCAAGAGAATCCTGCATTACACAGACGCTCAGAAGCTGTGGTTCTGACAGGACAAACCATAGAGACAGGACTGGGCCTGGTGAACTCTCTGCACAGGCCATGTGGTAGACACCATTCTTACCAGGTCATTCTTCCATGTGGTTCCAAAATCCTCAAGCATGCTGGAGGCCTGGAACATACTATGTAGCCCAGGCTATCCTTGAACTTCCAATGTTCCTCCTTCTCAAGGGGAGAGATGACAGGACTGAACCTTGAAATTTTATGATAGCCCCAAGGTTGGCTGTACCTGTAAAATCAATCTCACTCACCAACAGCTATTCCTGGTGGGCCAATACACACACCACCAATGATAACCAATGCCCCTGTAACCAGAGCACCCACTCCAGAATGCTTGAAAGCCGCCTTCATCTTCTCCTTCTCGCATATGAGGCATAGAAGCTCCATGATGTCCTTTACCATGTTGTACATCCCAGCAGATCCTAAAGGATGATTCAAAGAGATAGGTAGGTTTTTTGTGTTTGTTCATCTTCTGTACTTTAAAAAAATGTGTAAATGAGTTCTGCTGTATGTATGTCTGTGCCCTCAGAAGACAGAAATGCCCTGAACTGGAGTTACAGATCATTGTGAGATACCATGTGGGTGCTGGGAATCAAACGTAGGTCCTCTGGAAGGAAAGACAGTTCTCTTAACCTCTGAGCGATCTCCCCAGTACATGTTTTTGTGTTTATTTGTTTGATTTTGAATAAAGGCTTGCTACATATTCAATCATACATATCATAGACCAGTCTAGACTCATAATCGTTTTCCCTTGGACTTCTGAGTGCTGGGATAATAGCAGAGATAATACCATCATACCTCATGGCTGAAAGGGAGTTCTAATACACTTATGCGTATTTAACCCAGTGTGGCACTTTATAACATTTTAGGAAGAGCTCCCATCTTCTGGGAAGTGTTGCTTGGCCATGTGCATGCCTGACAGGCACAGAGCCCTCTGTGCTTCTCTGAAGCCAAGAGGCTGGGCATAAGCTAACAAGCTACAGAAGCTGCCTACTAGATGAAAGGTCTTTTCTGCCCTCTGATTAACTTCAGACTTATGATAAATGAAATAGTAGCCTCAGCCACAGGCTTCACAAGCCCCTAGCAAGCTAAGCCCGATCTCTCACACCAACAGCCTTCAAAGTGGCTCACATAACCTCCAATGTATAAAGGCTCTGACAGCTCTAGAGAGGCTTTCACAGGACACCACCATCCTGCTTCGGCCCTCTCACCTTTTGGTTTTGCAGGCTGTCTGGGTGACGTAGTTCTGGATCCCGAAGAGGTTGTGTTCTCAAGTTTGGTCCTGGTTCTTGAAAAACTGTCATCATTGTAGGAGGAAGGTGTGGATGACACAGTTCTGGATTGCGAAATGTCTGTGTCCTCATCAAATATATCAAAACTTGAAAAACTGTCATGACTGGAGGGGAAGTTCTTGTCCTGCTCATAATAGACTGACAAAGAGACCCTCGTTAGGAACCAACACCCTTTCAATTGGCTCACGCAACCTCCAATGTATAAAGGCTGTTGGAAACAGGAAACTCAAAACCAGATGGCCTCTTTTACTTCTCTTTCTTTCTTTCTTTCTTTCTTTCTTTCTTTCTTTCTTTCTTTCTTCTGAGACAAGGTTTCACTCTGTAGCCCTGGCTGTCCTGGAACTCACTCTATAGACCAGGCTGGTCTTGAACTCAGAAATCCACTACTTCTGCCTCCCAACATATGACCTCTTGATGTGACAAGGTATTTGAGCCAAAACAGAAAGTGGGAAAAGGACAAGGCTCTGAGACCACACTGGCACTTGCCTGCTAGGTAATCTGGAGTCAAGAGTCACTTACTTAGCTTTAAGATGGAGTGAAAAATGGGGCTGACAATACAATTCTATATAGAAGACCATATGTCTGACATGAACAATGCTATAGAAAAAAAGATGGAGAGAGACCACTTATAGGCTGGACCCTTGTAAAGGATGAGCAGGAAAGATACAGAGGGATTGATTGATTGATGAGACAGAGCTGGTGGTATTGCAGACCCTGTTGGGACATTACAGGCAGAGACAAGAGCTAGGTTTGGTACCACAAGGCAGTACTCTCAGTACTTGGGAAGCTAAAGCAGGAAGACTATGAACCCTTAGCCAGCCTTGATTAGATAGCTAGACTCTCTATCAAGATAAAAAGAATAATGATTACTTAGTTAATTAATAATGAAGAAAATCAGGAACAGTATGAATTATCAAGATCAAACAATCACAGAACAATATAAATCTCCAGAGGCTTGACATGGTGGCTCATAGCCACAATTTTGGCACTTGGGAAGTGGAAGAAGAAAGGTCAGATGAGTCTGAGACCAGCCTAGGCTACACAGTGAGATATGCCTTGCCTGCCCCACAGAGCAAGGCCCTGTCTCAAAATGAGAGCCTTCCAGGGGCTTGCAAGATACAGGAAACAACAGACAGCCCTGAAGAACAATGACCCTGAGAGCAGTTTGCTAGGACCAGGATGCACTGCCTTGATAGCTGGGAAGTGACAGACAGAGGAATAGACATAGATGAGGTGTCCCATGCCCCTCGGAGGGCTGGTGGGTAAGGAGAGCCCGCACACTGACAGGCCACCTCAAAAGGCTGCTGAGAAAAAGCAGCAGAGGTGATACTTCTAAGAAAAACTTCCTGCTCCCATGAGGCTGAGGCATTACTCAGCTGAGGGAACTTCCTGAGGGAGTCCTAGGCTACTGTCAACAGGCTTGCATTCTACTGGGCTTTGGTGGGTTTCTCATGATACCCAAGAACTATGCAGAATCAGAATCTCTTAATGTAAAATTGTCCCTCAGACTCTGGGAGTTTTGAGTCCTTATAAGGAACCCATGGAGCCACCATACTGCCACAAAGGCTATTTATAAAAACTTCTGGACATTGTGTGTTGTGCTCTAACCTTGGAAATGTCCAGATTTTCTCACCCCACCCCTTTTTGGGCCTTCTTTACTTGCTTTATAGCCCAGGCTAACCTAGAATTACGGCTTCATCTGTATCAGGCTCCTAATCCCCAGTAGTGTAGGTTTGTCCCATTGTCTCTGGCTTCCTTATCCATTTTGATAAACTTTAGATGGATACATTCCTTTCAAAAGACTAGTACTCAACCCTCAATCTGTAAAGGAGCTAACCACTTCCTAGTTTAACTTTTGTGCACTGCCAGTTTTTTGGCTTTTTTTTTTTTTTTTTTTTTTTTGGTCAGGTGCAGCCCAGGTCTCAGAGGACTGGAGGACACCAAGCACAAGGCTTGTGAGGCTTGTGGAGATATGGCTCTGAGGGCCAGCTTCAGCACCAGCACACAGGTACCACTCTAGATCACAGAGTAAGGATCTGCACTCTCAAAACAGTGTTTTCCTATGGAGACAAGGCATGGGAAGGAGTTAGGACAGAGATGCATACAGCAGCCCCGTCATCCATAAGGAATACATTCAGACACTCCAGCAGATGCCTGAAAACAGGATTAATCAGGCCTTCCAGACTTTATGCTCTGGTGGGGCCATTATTAAATCAAATGAGGTTACTTGAGCTCATCACAGGACTCAGAATGAAATTCTAACCATACAGAACAGCCCATGATTTAAAGCTCACATTGTGTTCAAAACTCATGAATTATTTATTTCTGAATTTTTTCACTTACTATTTGACTGTGGGTATCCAGAACTACAGAATGTAAAACTGTGGACGAGGTGTGGTACCGTACTCACCCATTTCACCCTCAATTACCTACTCAGAGGATTGTCTACCTCCAGACTAGCTCTGAATAACTTTAACTCAAAACCCATGGAGCAGAATACATAGCAACAAGCACATATCATTCTCAACCTCTACCAAGCCCAGAGGAGCCTTTACCAGGAGACAAACCAGGCTCTTTAACAGGTGCCAGGATGGGGGTGGGGTGGGGGTGGGGTGCTGGGAGAGAAAGGTTCCACTCCAGCTGCACTTCTGCAGTCTCTGACTGCATGCAAGGCTGCTTAGATTTCCTAAAGAATAATTTCAGAAGTTATGGCAGCAACAGGCTTTTGTTTTGAAAGAAAGGTTTGGGACCCTGAGACTTTGTGAAAGCATTTCACTTCCTGCATTCTTCAGGTTCAAGAGATCACAAGGTAACATGTCCCATGCTCCTCTTCCCAGGGCCACCTCTGTCTCTGAGGAAGAGATCAGGGTGCAGAAGACAGGACCTTCCCACAGGAGCACAACTATTTCAATAATACTGTCCTTGAAACAGGTTCTGGTCACTGGAAATCCACCTGTCAGCCACAGGGAAGACAAATGCTAACTGGGAGCCCTGATGTCTTACAGTCACCCAGACTGCTGGGAAGATGACAGCAGGGCTCTGGGACATACACAGAAGAGGTGAAGACTCAAACCTTTGGACAGCAGCCTGACCTGAGTCCAATCAAGTTGTGAGGGACAGATGAGGAGGCAGGGGGGAGGGTGGTGGAGGGAGCAGGGAGAAAGGAACCAGAAACTGAGTGGAAAACAGAGCTTTGGACAAAAATCACTATCCTGCTCCCCTCTCCGGGATTTACAGACTCTAAGCTGCACTCTGTCCCCTGTAAAGGTCACCATCTTCTTCTCCCACCCCACAAAGTTGTTTAATTACTTGACTTGGTATTTAAAAATCAGAAGATGTCGAGGTGTGCTGGCTCCCTCCTGTAACCCCAGCACGGGACAGGCTACAGTAGGACTCTCAGGTCAGGACCAGGCAAGGTTACATAGTGAGATTCTGTCTCAAAATCACAGCAAGAATAAAATCTTACATACATCTTAGATCTTCCTGATTTCTCTTGAAAGATCAAAAGTGGTCAGTGGTAGGGTCACTACATAGCTGGCAGACTGAGCTAATCTGGGGCAGACACCCAGGACTCAGCAGCGCTGTGCCCTCTGCACTGGGCCATGCACGCACCCTTAGTCCTAGAGGACAGCTTCTCAGCAAAAGCTCCAACTAATCTGGCCTTTAGAGCTCCTTATATCCCTTCCTGGCCATCCCTAGCTAAAGTCCAGGTTCCCTACCACTCTAGGGCAAGCACTGTTGTCATACACTGTGGGAGCCACCGCACCGCGCCTTCGCACTCCGGAGCACCCAGGCTGCAGCCTGAGGCTCAAGGAGCTGCTCACTACTCCAACCTCGCTGCTGTAGCTTGGGGCTGGCAGTGTCTTGGCTCCTTTGCACTGAGATGAACAGCTCCAACAGTGTGCCTGACACCATAGGGTCTTCAACTGACTCCACAGACCCTGGCTTCACCACAAGCACCTTTACCATGCTGGAGTCTGGGACTGCTCGGGCACTGAGGCCGGTTCGTCTCTGCCAGCTCCAGAGAGACTATTAATCTACAGCCACTCACCTGTATCGTCTGCATATCTACCTTGCTGGTAGCAATGGTCCTTAGGGTCCTCCTCCTGTAACTGAACATCACTATATTCTTGTTCACAGGCGACAGACATCATCTCTTAGGAAGCGATGGCCCTGGGGGAATGGCGAGAGTCTGAAGAGGACTTTGTGTTGCTTAGACACGCTGCTTCCCACTCCAAACCCTGCCTGGCCGGCCCACTCGATGCTCAATCTCACGTTTAGGATCTGGGACCACTCCTGGAAGATTCTCCTCGACTGCTCTCAGCGGTGGGTCTGTGATCTGCCAGGGCCCTTTCCCCACACAGGGTTCTGGGCATGGGAGATGCTACAAGAGTCTGAGCTGTCAGGAGCTGAGTGGGGCTCTCAGGGGCTGATGTAGCTTTCAGACCTCCTAGGGTCAGAAAGGAACCCACTCCACTTGCAGGGCAAAGGAAGCCACTCGGCAGGAAAACAAAAAATAAAAAAAAAAAAAAAAATTCAAGAGAGTCCCAGGAAACAGTCCCCGACCCCTGGCCCCAAGGACTCTAGGCAGCCCTATATACTATAGGCCCTGGAACTATGCCAAATCTGAAAACACTCCCAATAGTGTGAACTTTAACCCTGAGCAGTCTTGCTGAGTAGGCGCGGTTGTGGTTGATGAGCTAGATACAGAGGGGCTGGACTAGCCAATGCCACCCAAATAGAAAGTGTAGCGAGTGAACTCCAGTCTAGGTCCAAGTGGCCCCTAGCGCGATCTGCCAGGCGGGAGAGGTGGAGACCAGCTGCAGGCATACAGATGATTTCCTATGCAAAGTCATATTATCTGTTTTCTGTCTTCTTAAAAAGCTTCTTAATCCTTTTAATATCAACATTCTCCTGGCTGGAGTGGGAAATTCTGTGCGTTTTTGAGTAGGAGCTTTTGCCTGACTTTGGGTGACCTTCAAGAGCCAGCATTAACTGAGGCTAAGAATAGATTAGCTCCCTGCTTTTAGTCTGAGTGAGGCACTTCAGTGTGCCCCGCGGGCAGCGCCCTCTAGTGGCATGTTCGAGATTCAAACTTTGCCTGTTGTCTCCTTTGCCTAAAGTACCCTAAAAACACAATGGCTTTGAATTTGTGGCAATCCTTCTTGCTTTTTCCTCCCAAGTAATGGGATTAAAATTATGCCACACCACATTCAGGTAGTAATTTTTTTTTAAAGAATGGAAAAAGAATTAAACCCTGTATCAAACCCCACTGATGAATTTTAGATTTCCAAATATGGTGTAGAGGTGACGTCTGAATGAGCCCTGGGGAATGTGTCACAGATGGCCCTGAGGGGCTGTTGTGCCCAGGCCCGTGAGGATTTGAGGAGACCCTAGAGAAGGGGGCGAAAGAATAATAGAACAAGAGACACAAAGAAGAAGCACAAGTCTGAATCTGATCCAGTGCCTGCACTTATTGTTCGGGTCACTTTATAAAGACAAGCAGGGTTCAGTCTATGTCACTTGGCCTCCTGTCCTTGGACAACACACCATGGTGGAGAGTAGAGAGAGCAGATCTTCAGGGCAGAGGGAATGGTGATAGGGGGCAGAGCCCCCTGGACAGAGCTCCCTGGACAGAAGACCCTCAGGACACTTCCTCCATCTATGCTGTGCTTTTCCCACATCTTATTGATGCCACTGTGGGACTGGTCCACTGATTAGGTCTGCGCTGAGTCATGTATGGCCACACAGAAGGGACAGTGTGACACAGTTTCCACTCCTGGAGTAGAGCTAGCAGGTGTGGGCCTCTGCGAGGGCTGGCAGCAGCTAGGCATAAGGCTTGTTTGTACATTTTATGTTCCTCTTCAGAGGTATGTTCTCTCAGTCAGAGGTAAATGACTCCATGATAATCAGAGACAGCACAAGTCTGGGAGGCAATGGTGTATCAAATGTTCTTAGCAAAATGGAAAATGCTGTGACCCTCAGGACAGCCCTTAAGGCTGTGGCAAAGAACACTGAAAACACAGATCCACACACCATGCCCAGCTCACCAGATACTTCCTAGTCCAGTTACACTGACAGTTGAGTAAACCATCACAGACCAGAGTGGTTTTGGATTATCTTGAGAAATGAAAACCCTCATATCCTGAACTGCACACCCAGCTTTCAGGCCATTCATCTTTACCACAAGAGAATGAGGTCTATGGGAAGTCCCAGAAGATATGCCCACACCAGTACTACACTCTGGACAGATGGCTCTTACCTCACGCCATTCAAGCACTGTCCCCTGCAGAACCCACTGCAGGCTCAGTCAACAGATGTTGATGGAGGTCCAGGTCCCAGGTCCTGGGAAGCATGGAGGCCCCCACTGCAAATAATATTAGTGTGTGCAGTGTGTGTGTGTGTGTGTGTGTGTGTGTGTGTGTGTGTTGGGGGGTGAAGAGGGTACAGGTATAGGATATGTATGCACACAAAGGCGTGTGCCACTGAAGCCAGTGACACCACGTGAACTGAAATTATAGGTGATTGTGAACTACCCTATGTGGCTACTAAGAATCAAAATGAGGCCACCTAATTTTTGTGTTCTTAACTTTTAAAAACCATCCATTCACTCTCAGACAGGTGAATTTTTAGTCTGTTCAACTCCAGCAGCTAACCAACTGGAGTGGAGTCTGAAACACACTGGGCACAGAAATGCTGAAAACACGCTCGTGCGCGCGTGCGCACACACACACACACACACACACACACACACACACACACAATTATCCAGCATTGAAGACCTGCTGTTTGAGCCTTCCAAAAGGCTTTGGAATTTGCAAGTGACTCTCTGAGTCTGCCTCTGAGCTGGGTGTCTGGGGATGGATGCATAAGGGAACCCACACCTGTTAAGGTCATCTTGATGTAACTGACAGGGATATTCTTTCCCCACCCTACTCCATCCCTCCCTCGCCTACAGCCGCCTGACTGTAACATGTCAGCTACCTTACAGTGGGCAGGCTTCCAGTGCCATTCCTTCCCTAATCCCATGCTGGAAATCCTCTCATGGCAAAGCCCAGAGTTCTGTCCCATGTTCCCGCCCCTCTGGAATAGGGTGACTTTAGTGTGGAAGATCATCTGTGGGTCTGGAATTCAGGGACATACTGAGACTCTTTTGCGGGGGAGGGGGGACATCCTTGTTGGGTGCCAGGCCTGAACCCACTGATTTCTCTGAGGCCTAAATCCTCTCCTCAGGCTCACACTGTTCTGAGGACCAGAGACACACACTTTGCATTTGCACTGCTGGTGCCAGAGTTCACCAAGATGGATCAAAGCAAGCCAAGTGATGACTGTTAAGCAGCTTCTCAGAACAGGTGCAGAAACCTACCATTTGCAAAGCACTTGCTCCTAGGCAGTAGACAATAAGGTCTACAGGAAGCTGAGTATGGTGCCCAGGGACAACCAACTCATGTGCACCCGGCTCTCTGTGTCTTGGCCTCTAAAGCAAAGGCTGGCAGCATCTGTGCTGTGGGTACATGCATGGCACCCGCTCCATGCAGCGGAGCCAGGGAAACAAAGGGCCCGTCCTCACTGTCGGGGCAGGGGACAATTATACACCCAGGAAATCATGTCTGTGGATTTGAAACGAATGAGAACCATGCTCCCAAACAATGCCAGTTTTTTGCACCAAACTGCTTTCTGCTAAGTTTCATGCTGTCATTTGCATGAAGTTTCAATCACATTAATGAATCATGGTGGGGTTTTTGTTTTGTTTACACAAAATAAAATTTTCCTGTCCTTTATTTATATTGAGATAATCACCCCACCAGGATGCACAGGAGAGCCAGACACCAGCTTCCTTTCTGCTGGGCTGGATGGAGAGTTCATTCCCCCGCCTACCCTGACTTCAGCCCTCTCACATTCTTAAGGCCCCATTGTTTGCTATGGGGACCTACAGTCAACATAATTAAAGGGTCAGGGAGGAGGATGAGGGGACCAGGAAAGCAGCAGGACAGGGGTCTCTCTTGAAGTTATATTTGCAAAACAGTTACAACAGGTTCACCTTGTAAGTTTCTTAAAAGTCAGGTTTTTCAGAGGAAAATGCCCAAACTCCAAAATATTCCCTAGCCTCTCAAACTTTTTAGGGGGACCAGCTAAAGAACTGGACTGAAATTACTGGGAGATCAAGGCCTTCCCATGGCCCAGGAACAGAGATTTGGGCCTTACAGAGACTCACCCCTTACCCTGGCCCAGGAACAGAGCAGACCAGCTTGTCCTGACAGCTTCACCCTCTCCCTCCTCAGCTCTGATATTCTCCCCCTGCTCAGTGTCTGACTTGAAGGATCAGGTACCCTGGACCTACCTGGGGTTCATTCCCGAGGGAGTGCTTATAAAAGTGCTTACTGAGACAGATCTTCAAAAAACCTTTACCTGGAGTATGCTAGAGGGCCGAAGCTCACAGTAGGCCCAGGAACTGCTGGATAAAAAATGTCAAGGCTGCTGCTGCTGCTGCTGCTTCTACCTCCCTCCCCCTCTCTGTTCCTCATCCTCCTCCTTCCTCCTTTTCCATTTCCCTTTCTTCCTTCTCTTCTTTTCCCTTCTTCTTCTCTTCTTCTTCTACAAGTTATATATTACTTCAATATGGCAGAAGGTAAGTGGCACCCGAAGGTCTACTGCCAGGCTCCATTGCAGGTCTCATGGGGGCCACATGAAGACCCACCAACCTGACCAAGGTATGTGAGGTTAAGTAGGGACCAGATGAGTCACCTGCAGCCTTTCTAGAGCGACTCATGGAGGCATTCCTTTAATCTACCCTATGATCCCAACAGGGAAGAGCACAAAGCTACTATGACTATGGCTTTTATAGACCAGGCTAGTAGAGATATCAGAAAAAAAGTTTCAGAGGCTAGAGGGACTACAGAAAAGTTGTTGAGGTATTTAGTGCAGGTTGCTGAGGAAGTCTACCATAACATGGAGACAGAGGAAGAGAAGGAGCAGAGAAAGAGAAAGGAAGAAGATGAAAGTCAGATGAAAAAAAGAAAAGTGACAGGAAAGGAACTTACAGAGAATCTTGGCTACAGTAGTAGTTAGGGAAAACAGAAGAGAGTCTCCAACCAAAGAGAGACAGAAAACCCCTTGAAATGGACCAGTGCAGATATTGCAAGAAGGGCCACTGTGCCTGAGAGTGCCTCAACAAAGAGAATCTGGGGGCGGGAAATCCCAGGCCTTAGAAAAAATGGGCAGAAGTGTTAGCCCTGGATGAAAACAGTGATTAGGGGAGATGGGGCTTGACCACCCCCGCTCCCTGAACACAGGGTAACTCTGAGAGTGGAGGGGAAACCCATTCAAGTCTTGGTGGACACAGGGCCTCAACACTCGGTCCTCCTTCAAGCTGATGGCCCCATTTATAAGAAATAATCTTGGGTCCAAGGAGCCAATGGCACCAAAATGTATTCATAGACTACCCAAAGAACAGTGGACCTGGGGATGGGACAGGAATCTCATTCACTTATGGTCATCTCAGACTCTTCCTACCCTCTGTAGGAGCAAGCCTTACTCTCCAAGATGGGGGTCCAGATACACTTCCTGTATGACTGGCAACTTCTAACTGGCCCAAAAAGAGAGCCCATGCTTGTTCTGACTAGCAGATTAGATGATAAATGAGATGTCTTTGCAACCACCTTTACTCAGAACTAGGACTTGACTTGGTGGTTTGAACATTCCTGTCAGGCTGTGGCGAAGAAGCTGGGATGGGCTAAGCAAAAGGTCATCCACCTTCTGGTAGTAGAACTTAAGGTGCAGGCTACCCTAGTGTCTCTCAGACAATACCCTATGTCTTGAGAGGCTCAAGAAGGAATTAAGCCACACATCTCCATGCTCCTCCAGCTTGGAGAGTTGCATAGGTGCCCTTTGGCCTGGAACACACTGCTCCTGATAGTTAAGGAGCCGTGAACTAATGATTACTGCCCAGTCCAGGACTTAGGCTGCCAGCCAAGGCTACCTGGTTTACAAACAGGAGCAGATTTCTCCATAACGTTAGAGACGAGCTGGTGCTGCGGTGGTGGTTTGCACAAATGTCATCTGGGCTGAACCTCTACCCCCCACCACCCAGGCATGTCAGCAGAGAGATCAAAGCTAATTGCCCCCATCAAAGCATTGAAACTTGGTGCCAACAAGAAAATTAACAAGTACACAAATACCAGGTATGCCTTTGCATACAGGGCTATATGCCATGAGAGAGGACCTCTCACATCAGAGAAGAAAGAAAAATAAAATAAACAAGCAAGAGATCTTGGATCTCTTGGATGCCCTGATGAAGCCAGCAACTGTGAGTATTAATCATTGCCCAGGACATCAGAAGGTAGGAGACTCAGTGGCCTGGGGCAATAACCAGGCAGATCATGTGGCTCAAGAAGTAACAATGCAGGAGCCTATCCTGGTTACGGGCCTGCAAGAGAAACCTGCTGGGGAATGGGACTGGCCTAAGAGATGGCCTCACTTAAAATATAGGGAAAAAGAAAGGACTCAGATTGCTAGCCACCCTACCAACTATTACCTAGAGAAAGAAGGTCTATGGCCCACACAAGAAGGAAAAACTATACTCCCCAGAAAGCAAACAAAAGACTTACTAGGCCAAATGTACAGATGGACTCATTTTGGGAATAAAAAGCTTGTCCAAGCAGCTAAGGTATCTAAAGTATATAAATGTACCTAGGGATTTGGACCAGAGAGACAGTAGAACTGTAGTTGTCCAACGGCCATGGATGAACTGGGTTTACCTGAAAGGGGGCTGGAAATGTAAAAGAGACAGGGTGCAAAAGAACCATGAAGCAAGACAAAGTTTCTGATCAAGGCTCAAAGTTTAATATTCAGCACTGAGTTTATATGGGGGAAGCCCACCAAACCCATCCTCTGTTTCAGCTGGATAGTGTAAAGCAGGCTCAGCACAGTCTGTTCTGCTAAGTTCCTGTAGGAAGTTGTAAATGTAAACAAAGCAGATGACTTCACCTAGGTGTCAAGGTCCTGTGTGGCAGCAAGGTCTGCTCGGCCTGCTCAAGGCTGGGCAGGGCACATAGAACAGTGTAAGATGTGTCAGCAAGTGAATACTTATGAGGCCAAGAGGAAACGGGGTGAAAAACCTAGAGGAAAACAGCCTGGAGTACACTGGAGGTCAATTTTACAGAAGTTAAACCAGGAAAATATGGTTAAAAATACATCTAGTGGTTGTGGATATTTCCTCTGGATGGGTTGAGGCTTTCCTCACAAAGCCGAAAATAGCTACTGTGGTAGCCCAGAAGATATTGTAGGAAATTTCCCCAAAGTTCAGATTGTACAAGGTAATTGGATTGGACAATGGTCCTGCTTCTGTCTCTAAGGTAAGTCAGGGATTGGCAAAGATATCGGGGACTAATTGGAAGCTACATTGTGCATAGCATCCCCAAAGCTCATGGCAGGTAGAGAGAATGAATAGAACCCTAAAATAAACCTTAGTAAATTGTCCTTGGAGGCTGGCACTGACTGGGTGGTGTTCCTTCCCCTGGCCCTGTTCTGAGACCAGAACACCCCCTACCATTTTAACATGACCCCTTTTGAGATCCTGCAATGGATCTTCACTCACTTGTTCCCAGCTCTTGATACACACCCCACACTAGAGTGACTTTTCAGGCTGACAAGGATGTTATGGCTCAATGACAAGCTTTCCAGATCAGCCACCAGGAATTGTGGCCTACACTCAGTGTCCTGTATAACGCAGGTACCCGAGAGGCTCCACACAAGTACCAAGTTGGAGACTGGGTAAATGTTAAGAGGCATTGTACTGAAAACTTGGAAGCAAAGTGGAAAGGGTCGTTCCTGGGGTTGTGGATCACCCCGACCTCCATTGAAGTGGATGGAGTAACTGCCTGTGTGCATGTAGTTCAAGTCAGACCAGTACCTGTGCCTGCTATCCAATGGGATAGCAGCCAGACACCTCAGCAACCCCCTCAAGCTCAAATTCACCAGCCTTCGGCAAAGCCAGAGAAACTGTAAGGCCCCCACGAAGGGAGGACCTCACTCAAGCCTCGGGAATTTGCGACCACCCAATAACTCACAAGACACCGAACTTGATGCAATCAGCAAGAGGTATATTTTGATCTGTATGCTGAGGTCAAGACCCATGACTCACACAGGGGCAGTGGGGTCTGACCCCAGGGCTTTGGAGGCAGAGAAAATTTAAATGCAAAAACCACAAGGAAAAAAACTACAATCGGGGGTTGGGGGAAAGCACAACCCAGGGGGAGTGAAGAAGGGTTATTGAAGAGTACCTGTGGAAAGTTCCAGCCCATTATTCAGTTTGTGACAGGGTACAAGGAACGTCATGGGGAACATTTTGTATAGGCTATTCTCAAAGAGCCTATTCGTAATCAACCATCTATCTTGTGGTCAGTCAAGTTCCTGAAACACAGAGCTCACAACCAAGCTGACCTGCACTCTTGGTTCTGCTCAGCCTGCTAGGAGTTTTTGAAAATTTTTAACCCTTTCAAAACCATGAGATGGCTATGGTGTATCTTCCTTCCCATGCTGAGCCTCTGCACCCCCAAAACCCTACCGAAGTGACTTGACAAGTACTCTCAGGTACTGGGGATGTAGCTTGGGCCACTACAGAGGAACACCCAATTATACCTGGTAGCCGGACCTTGTCTTTGATATCTGTAAGTTAGAAGTAGGTCTTGACTACTAGGATATCTCCACCCTAGAGACACAAGTGGAGGGATTACCTGAATGTGGGGGACAAGGGACTTGCGAATCTAAATTGTGTCCCAGAAGCTGCCTTTAGAAGATGGGGCTTAGGATATGAATACCTGAAGTTGAGGAGTGTCCTGCAAGAAACCCTCATCTGTGTGCCTCCGAGATAGGAGAAGTCAGCAGCAGGCCCATCAGTGGGGGAGTGGTGGCCAACCACTTTTTCTGTGCTACTTGGGGATGTGAAACATCAGGAAAAACGTACTGGAGACCATTCGGGGCCAAGGAGGGGTAGTTAAGGATTCAATGGCCAAGGTGAGAGAAGGGCTAGCCAAACAAAAGAGAAAGAGTACATTGTCAGGGCTGGTTTGAGTCTTGGTTTAACTCCTCCCCTTGGTTAACCACCCTCATTTCCACCTTGTTAGGACCCCTAATTGCTCTCCTGCTATTATTGACCTTTGACCCTGCATATTGAACAAGCTTATATCCTTCATAAAAGAGAGAAGAGGAGCAGTACAGCTGACACTCCTGCTCCAAGAATATGAGACCTGAGGACAGACCCTGAACATTGTGAGTTAGTTACCAGAGACCACTGAGTGTAGCTCCAGGATTGGAGCGTGTACAAGAAAATAAAAAGAGGGGAGTGAATGAGGAACCATAACGATTTTTCTAGTCCCATACCCTCCTTACAGCTTCCCACTCCTGCCTGGGATCAAGGCTAGGCCAAGTTCCATTCTCCACCCACAGGAACATTCTTGACTAAAAATTGAGATTCAGAATGTACTGACAGTCACCAGACCCTCCGGAAAGTCCCAGGTAGAGTTCAAATTCATGTCACACTTGCTAGCCAACAGATTTAATGGTCAATAGGCTTAGCCACTAAGTTTGAACTGTAACCTTGCTGCTGTAACCTGTGCCCCTAAGAAGTATAAGAACTGCGTGTAATAGTCATTTGGGGGCTGACTTCTCATCACTCACCTTGAGGGACTGATTGAAGGTCAACCCTGACCTGCTAGAAATTAAACCTCTTGCTTTGGCATCCATCTGTGTCATTGTATCTAACTCCAGTCGTCTCAAAGTCTCCAAGTAAGTCCCACTGACTGAGGGTCAGGATCTTACAGCCACAGCAGAACGGTCGTTGGTTGTTGATGGAACAACACTAGAAGTTGAGGGAGCTCAGGAAGAACTCTGAAGAAAGAGCAAGAGTGTTTTTAAAATACAGGTTACAGTAACAAGTTTTGTTTTGTTTTGTTTTGTTTTGTCTCCTTTTTTGACTCTGTGTAGCCATCTCTGACTGTCCTGAAATTCACTATGTGAATCAATCTGGCCATAAACTCATAGAGATCCTCCTGTCTCTGCCTTCTGAATAGTACGATTAAAAGCAGTACTTCTGGCTAGCAACAAGTATTGTTGCCTGCTAAGAAATCTCTCCAGCCTCAAAAATACAAACCTAGAATTTGTTTTCTTAAAGATGTTTTGAAGGACCAGGCCAGGTAGCACATGCCTTTAATCCCAGCAGTCAGGAGAAGCATTTAATTGGGTCATGCTTACAGTTTCAGAGCACCGTGGTCACCTTCAAAGGGATCATTTGCAATGGCCCAGTGCTCCACAGGGGACCAACTGGGACAGTTCATAGGAGGGTAGGGAAGCAGAGCAGGGACATAGATAGGCGAGCCTGCCATCCAGGAAGGCAGAAGAATGGAGGTGCTAGGGGGCCTGGGCAGAAAGGGGGAGTGGTAGGCAGCCAGAAAGCAGCCCTGGCTGAGGCAGACCACTCTTCACTGCACCACCCCATCTTTTGCCCTTCATTCCTATGGAGCATGCGTGGACTGAGGCAGAGCCTATACAAGGAGGATGTGGCTTTCACAAGTGGGGACCTCTGTAGACAGGGGCAAAGCTGAGGCTTAAGCTTGGGGACTGTCAAAACCTGATGTTCTAACCTATGAAAAGTTCCACACCCAGCCATAGCTCTTCCCCTTCCCCTAGACCCTGTCTGGGGAGCCCACTTCCTAAAGGCCTCAGTCACAAGCAGGCCAAGGAAAAGTGACTACCCTTTTCTCTACCTGTCCCAAGACTTCAGATTCTGACTGAGAACTGAGTCAGCCTTTGAGTCACTCTTTTGGGGTCCCAATCCCAGTGGGTGATCAGACTTCCTCCAGCAGACTTGTTGCTGCTGTGTTTAAAGGAAAGGCAGAGAAGCAGAAGTCCCCAGGTGGCCACCTAGATAACAGCTCCAAGCAAGTCCTTGAGCCTCCCCACCTATCAGAGAAACAGATGCAATCTGTCCAGAAACTCCTGTCTGCTATGTGTGTATAGGACTATAATGGCCCCGGAGTGACAGAAGAAGGGAGAAAGGGTAAAGAGAACTTCAACCCCAATACCTCAAACATGATGAGGACTGCGAGAGTTGGCTACCTTGAAGTAAGTACCACTGACCAAGGGTCAGGGTCTTACAGCTTCACTCCTTGTTTTACCTCCTTATGAGGTAGCCCTCACCCCTGCAGCCCCTGAGTATGTAGATGAAGCATCTTCCAACACCCCTGCCCTGGCCAGTGTTGCATGCCACACAAGTCTTCCACCAGAGAACCTGGCCACCTCTCCAAGGGCATAAATACCTCCACCACCACCATCACTATCCCCAGGAAACAAACCAGTTCTCCAAAACTGTTGCCTGGCTGGGTTCATTGACTGAAATACACCATCTGTGGATGCCCTGCAGGTCCAGGACCCGTAACACACCAGTAAACATAGAAACATGCACAGGAATGGAGTCTGTACATTTTGACACCCAAAGAGTTTCCTCTGGGCAGAGTGGAAGACTTTCCAGAAAGACCAAAGGAGTGATCATTGCCCAGGCTGTGTAGCACCCTGTTAGGTGGAGTCCCTACCCTGAAGGAGAGAACGTCTGTATGCACACACTCCATGTTCCCTCTCAGCTCCAGCCCTGACCTCTAGACTCACCTGTTTGTCTGCCTTCCTGCTCCCAAACTGTCTCACAGCATCTGACCTTGGTTCATCCTGAAAGAAATATTATAGACGGGTCTAGGAGATCTTCAGCTGTGGGGATGAACTTAAGGCTTCATCATACTGAGCAAGTATCCTCTTCTCCAGGAGAGTCTCTTATGTCCAGGACCATCACTGGGGGTTTCTAGGCAGGAGCTCTGCCACTGAGCCACACCTCCAACCCCCTCACTAGTGGCTTTTAGGCAAGCATCCTACCACTGACCCATGGACCCTCCCTCTCATTCTAGGTGAATTGTCTGCTTCTAAGCCATGGCCCATCTCCTCAGTGCTAGATTCTAGGCAAGGCTCTTCACCAAGTAGTGTCACTACTCCCTTGTTGGTGCAAGCTGTGCTGCTGAGTCACATCCCCAAATCCTTCACTACTGAACACTAAGGTTTTTAAATTGACTGACACCCACAGTAACTCACTCACTGGAGGATTCTAGGCAGGCATCCTGTCACCTGAGTTCCTGACTCTCCCCTCTTCACCTGAGTCCCCCCACACCTCTCCAGGAGGTCTGGCCCAGGAAAGGAAAGAACATCCCAGTGACTTTGAGGCCTCCCTTCACCCTGCATCTTTAGGGTTAGGAAACCCAGGCCTAGGGAGCAGACACTCAACCCTACCTGACACTTGGGTTCAAAAAGAGAGTAAGCTGAGGTCAGCACTGTCTTCTGTCTTACCAAGCCTTTCCTGTCTCCTACTCTCTCCCACTTAGGCCTCCCAGGCTGACATGAGTCAAGTGTTTCAAGCTGAGAGGCAGGACTGGGTTGAGGTTGGGGATGGTAGGGGCAGGACCACAAACAGAGCCAGACAGTTCTGTGCAAAAACAGGAAATCTCCATCCCTAGACAGTCATGGAGAGTCTGGAAGATGTCTGATTCCAAAGAGCAGGCCTCTGAGAGTGTCCTTTCTGCAGATCGTGGCTCCCAAGCTGCCAATGAGCTGAACCTAGCATCTGAGCCAGTCACACACACATACACACACACACACACACACACACACACACACACACACACAGAGTCACCATAACACCTGGCTGTGGAAACCCATGGAATCTTGAAGCAGCTCACAAATCAAAATCCTGAGCATAGTCAAATGTCTGCTTCTGGATTCCAAACAGCAGCAAAGACTTCTGGGGAGCTGGGGGAACCTCACTCCCACTCCCAAGAAGCAAAGCCTTTGACCTTTTCCAGCTCTGAGCCAGTCACCTTCTTGCTGGCTTGGGGGAGTTGCTGGGTCTCTCCTGAGCCAGTCCAGTGAAAGAATAAAATTTTGATCAGGAGAGAGGCAAGTTCTCCAGAGTTCTCAGGGAAAGCAGCTGTGTGAGAGCCCTGTCCTCCATTGCTCCTTGGACTGCTTTCCAGGAGATGAAGGGTACAGGTTACACACCAGGGACGGGTATGAGGCTTCCTCTTACTCACTTCTCCAGTCTTTCCTGGAAATGTTCCCTGCTTACAGTCCCTGCCCTTCTCTCCTGGGAGTGAGAAAGGAGGACCAGACAGAGGCTCCTGTGAGAATCGGTCTTCTTTGAAAGATTACCCCTGAGAGCCCCCTTTCCTCCGCCAAGTGTACCATTCCCCCACCCTTGAGCAGGCCTTAAAGGCCTTGCTTACCACAGTAGACCAAACAATCTGACTCAGGAGGAGTTACCCACTTTGGTGGCCTACAGTCTGCTACAGGAGTTTAGAAGAATAGATTGCCTGCTGAGCTTTCCTTGAGACACCTCCAGCTGTGATTAAGAATGGATTACCCTCACCAACAGGGGCTGAAGCAAGAAGGGGTTCTGGTGGTGTGGTTGGGGCTTTCCCTTTTTATTTGAAAGCTGAATATCAAAACTTCAAGCCTTGATTAGATACTTGTCTTGGCTACATTTTTTTCTCTCGCCCTCCATCCCTCTCTCATTCCCAGCCCCCCTTTCAGGTGAACCCAGTTGACCATGGCCACAGGAGGCTACAGATTGGTGCCCAAAATGAGAGACCTGGAAATGGGGGACCAGCTGAGGAATGCTGTCTTTGGTGGAGCTCCATGGAAAATGGAACAAGAAGGAGAGTATCCCGTGCACTTGGTAAGCAGCAAACAGGATTGATACTAGAGCTAGTTATGGTTATTTTTTGAAGGCTGTGTTTGCAGGAAGTGTGTTTAAGGGGATATGGTCTAGGGTGAGTAAGTGTTGACCTGACACCAACCTCACCTAGGAGTTGACAGCGAATTTTGGGATAGGAGAATTCTAATAGGCATTTTTCTGCAGCCTAAGAGCTGCCTCAGGTGAGAGGAGCAGGGTTAGAAGGAATTGTCAGACTGAAAAAAGCAGGGCACTGAGGAATAAATATCAGTAGCCACCACTACATCTCCTAAAGAAAGAGATGAAGAGTTAGATCTTGAATATGAGAGAGAGAATGAGCTTCAGAAAAGCAGTTGTCCTCTCTGGACTTTGTCAGTAAAAAAGAAGGAATAGGCTGTTTCAGAGCTCTCCTAGGAACAGGAGAAAATTCAGGAGAGCCCTGAGTTTCTCTCAGGCTTCCACAGGAGCTGCTTTCTTTGTTTATTTTCTGTCCTTGGTGCACCAATGTCCATGTGTGTCAATTGTCTGTTTTTTGTTTCGTTGGCTGAATGATTGGTGTTCTATGTTTTATGTTCAAAAAAAAAAAAGATCTTTAAAATTGCTTGATCCAAAGGCAGTCTTAATATGCACAGCAGAGGCTGATAAGTTAGTTACCTTACACATGTAGCTCAAAGTCAAGCTAAGTTGGAAAAGCCTTTCCAGAAATTGATTGTCGGCATAAGCTGCTCTTAAAGGGACCAGCAGCGTTTTGCATTCTATAAGGAAGCTAAGAGTTGTTTGTCCTGGAAAAATCTCTGTGACAAGGTGCTTTTCTCTTGAAATTACAGCTTAAAAAAAAACCAAGAAAATTTTGTTTGGTCTAAATATATAAGCTGTGTTGTGACTTCATTTTTGTTTCTGATTGGTTTTAAAAGTATAAATATCTTCTACATGTCTTGGTTAGAGATTACTGGCCTATAAGTTATTGGATATGATTAAAATGTAAAACTTTGATGACAAAAGTTGGCTTAAGACTGGTAACTCAGGGTTAGAGTCATTCAGAAACCAGATGTATAAAGATAAGATTTAAAAATAATATCTGTTTAGTGAGATATTAAAAGCTGCACTATCGTGCATTCATGTATAAGAATTGGCAACAAAACTTTGTAACATAAAAGTAATGTACTTGGTGTTGATTTTAGAAAAAATAGATTGTTTACATTGTTTAAAAAAATTGATTTTGTTTCTCAAAATTATGGCTGAACGCTAATATTGCAAAAGAAACCTTAAAATATAGTTAAACTGCCAGTATTCTATTGGCTGCAGCTGACAGGCAGTTCAATCATGAGCTTGGGATTTTTTTTACTCACCCATGTTTATAGAAAAGAAGATACAGCAAGTAGAGTTAAATTAAAGTTTTAAAAACAACTGTGACACAGTATAGGCCTACAGGAAAGATAATCTTGGGGCCAGGCCTCAGGAAACAGTCCTGAGCATCAAACTCAGGTTGTCAGGTGGCAGTGTCTTTCTCAGCTTTATTACCTCACCAGTCCTTGTTTTGTTTTTGGAAATGCAAAATCAGTAACTCAGGTTGGCATGAAATTCATAATCCTTCTGCCTCAGCCTCCTGAGTGCTAGGGTCACATGTTTGCATCAATATACTTGGCTCTTCTTTAGTTAATTAACTAATTAGTATGTGTGGTTGTGTTGTGTGTGCATGCACTCATATGCCATGGTGTGTGGAGAGGTCAGAGGACAATTAGCAGGAGTCGTTTCTTTCCTTCTACCAAGTGGGTTCCAGAGATCAAACACAGGTCACAGCTGCAAGCACCTCTGCCCACTGAGTCATCTCATCCCTCACTACTCTTTGTTAAAGAGTGCAGTTATGCTGGGAGTGATAGTCCAGGCTCTGAGTCCCAGCATACAGGAGGCAGAGGAAGGGGTACTGCTGAGAGTTCAAGGCCAGCCTGGATTACATGAGTTCCAAGTCAATAGGGTTAGATAATGAAGCCCTGTCTCAGTCGATCCATCACAGTACTGGAGAAATGAACTGAGATTAAAGAGCACTGGCTCCTCTTCCAGAAGACCCAGGCTCAGTTCTTAGCACCCAAATGGCAGCTCGAACCATTTGTAACTCCAGCTCCAGGTGATTTGATGGTTTTTCTTCTGACCTTCCTGAGGGTGCCTGCACTTATGTACAGACATAACTAAATGACACAACTAAAAATGAAATAAAACCTTAAATATGTACATTTATATTATATCTGTTACAGGGCCTCATCATATATCCCTTGCTGGCCTGAAACTTGCTATGTAGACCAGGCTGGCCTCAAACTCAGAGATCATTTGCCACCACTCCCAACAAAACTAAATCTATTTTTTTTTTCAAAAATAAAATTTAAAGGGGCTGGAGAGATGGCTCAGCAGTTCTTTTTTGCAAAGAACCTAGGTTCAATTTCTAGCACCCACATGGTGACTCATACATAACCTTGCATAACACCAATTCCAGAATGTACAAGACTCAGACATACGTGTGAGCAAAATGCTCATACACACAAAAATTTAAAAGTCTCAAGACCTAATAAAACATTTAAAAATCCAAAATAATAAAGTAAATGGCTATCACATTAATCATAGAAAAACACCCTTTTTCCCTTCATCTGCAGAGACTGGGATAGCCAGAGCTAACCCCGAGGCTGTGATTCAGCTACCCAGGGCAGAACTCAGCCTTCTAAATCACCATTACCATAATGGACTCAGAAGCCTTTTCCAGCTAATGAAGCCAGTTATCTCCTCCCAACAAACTGTAGACACCAGACCGACCCCGAATGAGATGAATCCTGGTATTGCTTAATTACCATATGTTGATTCCTCAGAATGGAGACACATCCAGTTTTGTATGAAAAAGAAAAAGAAAAGAGAAAAGAAGAGCTTCTGTGTCCAGCCGATGTTCTGATCCTGGAGCATCAAAACCTCAGGAAGTACTCAAGCCCTCTGCACCCTAGCTCATAAACCAGACCTACTGTGGTAGCATCCCAGGTTTCGCAGGGTGATCAGTAGAGGGCGCTGCGGCCCGAGCTGCGGAGCAGAACAGCGAGTGCACAATTCGCCTCTAGATGGAGCATTATCCGCGTCGCTGAATGGTCGTCGACAGCTCTAGCCTCCTGCATCCTTCCTTGGCCATGGGGTCTTAATCCTGCATCTTTGGCCATGTGACCTCTGCCATCCTTTGCCATGTTGCCTTCACCCAGCAGCCCTCCCGCCCCCTTCCTTCCAGGTCCCAGCTCCATCTCCAAACATAGAGTCAAAGTCAACTCTGGCTGAAAAATACACCATTTTCCCCACAAAATTCCAGGGAATCTGACGCCCTCCTCTGGCCTATGTGGACATTAAACACCTGTAGTACACAGATACACGTGTAAGCCTAACATCCATAAACATACAAATAAATACATACATTTTATTTTTTTAATTTGTTAAAAAGATTTGATCCCATTACAGATGATTGTGAGCCACCATGTGGTTGCTGGGAATTGAACTCAGGACCTCTGGAAGACCAGCCAGTGTTCTTAACATCTGAGCCATCTCCAGCCTGAGATGTAAATAATTTTTTTTGGTTTTGTTTTTTCTTTTTTTTTCATTTTTTATTGGATATTATATTTACATTTCAGATTTTATCCCCTTACCCCATTCCCCCCACCACCCACGAACCCCCTACCCCAACCCCCCTCCTCCTCCTTCCTCAAGGAGGGCCCCCCCCCTGCCCCCCCCTCCCCCCCCCCCCCCCCCAAATCCCCCCCCCCCCCCACTCAGTGTTCAGCCTTCATGTGACCAAAGATCTTCTCTCCCACCTATGCCTGACAAGGGCCATCCTCCCCTACATATACAGATGGAGACATGGGTCCTCTCTATGTGCTCCCAGGCTGGTGGGTTAGACCCTGGGGAGCTCTGGTTGGTTGGTATTGTTGCTCTCCTCATGGGGCCACCAAACCTTTCAGCTCCTTCAGTCTTCTCTCTAACTTCTCCATTGGGAACCCTTGATCAAGATCAATGGTTAGCTTCGAGCATCTGCCTCTGGGTATGTCAGACTCTGGCGGACTTCTAAGGAGACAGCCATATCAGGCTCCTGTCAGCATGCACTTCCAGACATCCATATCAGCATCTATCTTTGGTGACTGCACATAGGAAGGATACCCAGGTAGAATGGTCTCCAGATGGCCCCTCCTTCAGTTTCTGTCCCAAACTTTGTCTCCATATTTGCTCCCTTGGGTTTTTTGTTACTCCTTCTAGGTAGGACCGAGGCATCCACGCTTGGTCTTCCTTCTTCATGAGTTTCATGTGGTCTGTTACTTGAATCTTGGCTATTTCAAGCTTTTGGGCTAATGTCTGCTTATCAGTGAGTAAATAGCATGTGTGTTCTTTTGTGATTGGGTTAACTCACTCAGGATGACAATTTCTAGTTCCATCCATTTACCTAAGAATTTCTCGAATTCATTATTTTTAATAGCTGAGAAATACTCCATTGTGTAAATGTACCACATTTTTTTTTATCCATTCCTCTGTTGAAGGACATCTGGGTTCTTTCCAGCTTCTGGCTATTATAAATAAGACTTCTATGAATTTTATGTGTTGGAGCATCTTCTAGGTATATGCCCAGGAGTGGTATAGCTGAGTCCTCAGGTAATACTATGTTCAATTTTCTGAGGAACTGCCAGACTGATTTCCAGAGTGGTTGGACCAGCTTACAATCCCACCAACAATTAAACACCTGTAGTGCACAGACATACATGTAAGCCTAACACCCATAAACATACAAATAAACAAATACATTTTAAAAAGAAGTATGAAGTTGGTTGTGCGTGCTGCAGAGACAGACGGATTACAGTTTTCTGGATTTTTCTATGTTTTGAGCAAGAAAAATCAGTAACAAATAACAGGAAGTGAACAGTTTCTAAGACTTGTTCTAAAATACAGACTTAATGGTGGGCATGGTGGCACATGCCTGTGATCTTAAAATTTAGGTGGCTGAAGCAGAAGCATCATAGTTGGAGACAAGCCTCTAACTACACAATGAGGCCTATCTCAGAAATCACTCCAACCTACACAAATCAAACCAGTTAAGCCAAGGCCAACCCTCCGGACCTAACCACAGATGAAGCCATCAACAGTGGCTAGCTCTGAGGGAACCCAGCCAACTTCCCTTTACAGGTCACATCCCGTTGTTCCCGAGAACCAGGCCTAACAAAGAGGATTCTGTTACAGCTCTTGACTTTTCTAAAGGCTTGGGTGTAAGCAAATGCAGAATTTGATACTGTTCAAAAGGAGACACACACCTCTACTCACAGCACGTGGGAGGCTGAGGCAGGAGGATCGTTGATTTCCACAGCCTACAATGTACAGTGATACAGTGAGGCCCAGACTCAAAATGACAAAACAAAATAAAAAAAGGAATATCCCCTAACTTGAAACCCTGAACTAAAAATCATAATTGTGATCTCTTTGCCACCAATCTGCCAACCAGTATCAACACCTCCATACTAAGGTGGGCAGCTTCAGAGCTGTAGCAACTGGAGGTAGGGTCCTGGTTTCAGACTTGTAGCTCAAAGGGCTGTGAACAAGGGGTTGTGAGGGTCACTTACTGTTTAGTGGAAAGAACAGAGAATGTCAGGTTGAACCAGAAGAGCCAGTTTCCAAAGACAGCATCTGCTCCCAGCCCTGCCCCAACCCCTTCCACTGACATCATGAGTTCCAGGTGTCACCTAGGCTACCCAGGGAAGCCCACTGAGGCATACTCTGAAACATAGGCTCCACCCCCTCCAGCCCTATCCCCATGGGGTGAAGTCCACAGGAGGCTTCCTTTATACACAGAGATAGCTCCCCTGCAAAGATGCTAGCTTTCTCAGCTGGCCCTTAGACCAACACCTCCCTCTGACTGCAGAAAGTCTGGGCTGCAGCCATGTACAGAACCCAGGGTCTGCATACACAGGACGTGGGCACAGAGGGCTGGAGGAGGCTAAGCATGGCATACAGCAACATGGCTGAAGCTAGCCAGAAATGGCCATTGGGAACCGGGCCAGGGAGCTTTTACCTGTCCCTTCAAGTCACAGATGGAGTAATCTTCCTTTTTGTGGTAGGGCTTCAGAAATGGTTTCCACAAAATACACAGAAAGTGATGTTTTCAGGGAAAAGTAATTTATTAGTAATTTGATGATAGTCAGGTTGTAGTTTTGAAAGGATACAGCATCAAGGGAGACCTTGGGGTAGAAATATCTGAGGTTGGGATCCCCCACTTTAGAGACAGCATACATTTGACTAAAACTATTTCACATGAAAACATCTCTCAAATCTGTGTGTGAAGACTGTGGGACTACAACACAGGGCTCCAGCAAAAGCTCTGGGTTAGAGGGATGCCAGGCAAACTCCAGCTTCTGGTGCCAGCAGCTTAGTGACTTCAAAAAGCTTGAAATTGGATTCTAGGTCTCTTTTGTCACATGATTCCTTCCTGGAGGAATTCCATGGGAAGTGATTTCAAAACAACAACTGGCAAAAGAATGTACTGAAGCCTGACATAAAGGTATATCTCAATAATCCCAATACTTGGTTGTGATGGAGGCTCAAAAATCAAGAGTTCAAGGTCGTCTTTGACTACATAGAGTTGGAGGCCAGCCTGGGCTACATGACATCCTATCTCAAAACAAAAACAAAAAAACTAAACAAACAAAAAGCAGAAACAATAAGAATTTAAAGACTTCTAAGAACAAAAAACTGTATTTGTCTTGGCTTGGTAATGCCTGCCTGTAATCTCAGAGTTCAAGGGGCTCAGGCAGGAAGACCATGAGTTTGAGGCCAACCAGAATCACATAGAGAAACCCAGGTTTAAAAACCAAACATACAGGAGGGAAGATTGTTTAGCAATTGATGCTCTACCACAGGGGAGTGACCTAGTCACCATAGAGGATCTCAGACTAGAGTTCCTTGGTGATATAGGTTATTACCATGGACAAGAGCTTTTCCTGAATGTGTGATTTGCTCATGACCCAAGGAATCAGTTGCTCAGCACATGTCCAGCCAAAGTTCTTGATGATGGCTTCAGCTTTGTTTGCAAGTTTCTTTTGTTTATCTGGAGGCAGCTCCATTAAGATCTGAGGAATGGGTTTAAACTTTTCATGTGACATCCAGTACCCCAACAGGGCCCCAGCAAAACCCCCTGGAAGACAAGAAAGGGCTCAATTAGTCAGTATTATTCTCCAACAATGGCCTTTGTTTCTTCTCAAGAATGGAGCCACTGTCATGACAAGTGGGCACATTCAGGAGCAGCTCACAGCACACTCAGCTTCTGCCAGGCACTCAGCAGGGCAAAGGTTGATGTGGTCTCTGGTCCATTTGGTCCAGATAACTGATACTCAAATTTGTTTCTCCCAATGCCCCCACTTACACCCTCCCTACATCTGAACTGTGCCAACTAAGATCCCTTTCACAGCTGAAGAACACCCCCACTCCTGTGACTCCCAGAACGATCTGTCTCCACAAAGGAGAAGCCAAGAGAGACATGCATGTTGTAGGAAATCCATTTTCATGGGAAGGCTGGGAGGCCAGAATGTTTCCATTGTGTCTTAGGGGTTCCATCGCTGTGATAAAATACCATGACAATAAACAGCTTGGGGAGGAATGGGTTGACTTCATCTTACAACTGAGATCACACTCCATAACTGAAGGAAGTCCAGGTAGGAACCTGGAGGCAGCAGCTGGTGCCAAGCACAAGAAGGAGCGCTGCTCACTGGCTTGCTCAGCCTGCTTTCCTATAGCACCCAGAACTACTAGCTTAGGAATAGCAGAGCCCACAGTGAGCCAAGCTCTTCCACATCAATCATCAACCAAGAAAATGGAGGCTGGAGAGATGGCTCAGTGGTTAGGAGCACTGACTACTCTTCCAAGTTTCTTGAGTTCAATTCCAAGCAACCACATGGTGGCTCACAACCATCTGTAATGGATCTGCTGACCTCTTCTGGTTTGTTTGAAGACACCTACAGTGTACTCATATAAATAAAATAAATTGTAAAAAAAGAAAGAAAGAAAATGTACCACAGGCTTGACCACAGGCCAGTCTAGTGAGATTCCCCCTTCCAAAATAACTCAAGCTTGTATCAAATTGATCACTTCAGAGGGTGACAGGAAACATGCCCTTGAATTTATGAAATTCCCAAAGAACTCACACGGGAAATGAACATAGAAGCAAGTCAAGTTTTTCTCTTTAGATTCTGTCGTTCCTTTCCTCCAAACAAACCTAACATAATTTACCAGTTCTCTTTCCAAAAGGGGCTTTGCTTTATTTTCTCTTACTTCTGTTTTTTGGATTATGGAGCCAGGGGCAGTCTAGAACTCTTGATCCCCCTGCCTCGGCATCTTAGCTGTGTATCATAAGTATGTGCCAGCCACCTACCCCAGTCAGAAAACATTATTTTTAGATTCTGGTTTCATTGTTTTTCCAGGTGCTTGGTATTGTGGGTTAAGGGTGGGAGAGCGGCTCAAGTACCAGCCAAGCTCTTAACAGACATGCATCCTGTCTGTCTGTCTGTCTGTTTATCAGCCTTTCCTTATTTACATCTCAAACTCCCTCCTTATTCCCCCCACAGAGTCCCTTCCTCCGTGAAACATTCTTTTTATTTTTTTAATTTTGTTTTTTTGTTGTTGTTGTTTGTTTTTCAAAACAGGGTTTCTCTGTGTGCCAGACAGCTGCTGACAGTGGGCACTTTAGATCTGAATCTTTAAAGCCTCCCATGAATTGTACATATCAGCAATCAGACAGTCACAGAGGCAGCCTGGAGAGACTTAGTGGGTCATTCCCAAGGAACACAAAATGGGATGAGAAACCAAAAGCTTAAGAGTGGAAAAACCCCCGAACACATGACCTTGACCAAGTTACCAAGGTCAGTCACACTGGAGATGCCACAGGATGTCATGAACCTCTGGACTGATGCAGAAGATACTTCCCCTCAGGACTAGTGAGAAGCTTATCCTACAACTAAGAATTTTATAAAACACCTGCCAGCACCCACCTCCCTCATTATCAAGTCAGAAAAACAAGAAAAGGCTAAGAAACTGTCACGGGTCAGAATACACTAAGGAAATAAGGTTATAGAAGCAAAGTGTCAGGCTGCAGAGATGTCTCAGTGCTTAAGAAGTCCTGCAACCACATGGTGGCTCACAACTGTGTGTAATGAAATCTGGTGTGTCTGAGGACAGCTACAGCATACTCATTTAAATAACATAAAATCCAAAGTTTCATCCCAGGGTGGTAGTTTCCCACCTCTTTAATCCTGGCATTGGGAGGCACTTGAAAGCAGAGGTAGGCAATCTCTGAGTTCTAGACCAGCCTGGTCTACAGAGCAAGTTCCAGGACAGCTGAGGCTACACAGAGAAACCCTGTCTCAAAAAACAAACAAACAGACAGACAGACAGACAGACAAACATGTGTTAGCTGGGCCTAGTGGCCCACACCTTTAATCCCAGTACTTAGGAGGCAGATGCAAGGGAATCTCTGTGAGTTTACAGCCAGTCTAAACTACATAGTCAAGTCCAGGACAGCCAGGGCTACATAGTAAGACCTTGTCTCAAGTTGTTTTGTTTTTTTTTTTTTTCTTTTTAAGGTGGCAACTGGGAGAAAAAGAAGGCCACTGTGCACTGGTTAGTCAAACAGAAATTTCAGAGCATTGCATTAGTGCTGGCTGCTCAGTCCCCTCAGCCTACCAGGAAACACATTCCCACTAAAACTAAACCTGGGTGACAGAAACTCAGGGGTTTTCTGTACAATCTTTGCAATTTTACATATAGCTACTATTATTCCAAAATGAAATGGATTTTTTTCTTCCAGAAAAGGCATTTTTTGTTATGTTTTGTTTTTAATTCAAGTATCTGCAAACAGAAAAGCAGATGAGGAGTCCTAGGCTGGACAAACACTGGTTACCCCTTTCACACAGAACAAGAGGAAAAGGTGTACCTACACACTTTCCCCATCAAAGTGGGCACCCCTCCTCACTCTGCTAAAGCATCCAAGGGCACCACTTCTCTGCTGTGAGGTAGTCTGATAACCAGCTTACTAAGTCCCAGTCTCCATCCTCCACACATGTGTTGAAGAAGAGAGTGCAGGCAAAACTGGAGGGTGAACATTTGGTGCTGATAGTAGCAGCAATACTGGTATCTAAGACTGAACACCGACCAAAACCAAACATGATTGTCCAGAGGTTCTTTGTTAACATAGGACAAGATGGAACCAGATCCTTGAGGGAGTGGGGCAGGGAGGAGCAACAGGAGGGGAGCAAGGCTAGCTCCTTAGCACCCACTGGAGGAAGGGAAACAGGCCTAGTGTGGTAGTCTGGGAGGCAAGTTAGTGCTCCATCTGCCTTTAGGTAGAAGCCAGAGAATAGGACCTAACTCACTCTGGAGATAGGTGGTAACTCCCACCTGTCTCTGCATCAGGTCACAGATGAGAACAAGGTGGGCAGAACCAATATCTTTCCTACTTGCTGTAATCCAAGAGGCTTAGCCAACCTAGCACAGGATCCAGATAAGGTGGGGCAGAATGACTGAGAAATTCATGGTGGTTTGCAGGGTGAGACACAAGCTGGGATCTAAGCATCCACTGCACTGGTCACACCTTCTGCTGCCAGGTCAGCCAATGGGGCTTGTCAGAATGAGGTGGGGCTGAGGCCCCTTAGAGCCAAAGAGTGTTCCCAGGACCCTCCATGGGAAAAGCCAGGAATTTCAGAGCAGAAGGGACCAGCAAAACAAAGCCCCCAGAGAGCAGTGTGTCTGAGGGAGAGGCACAGCAGGACAGGCTGTGGTTAAATGGAAGTTAGCCTTGGCAGGAGAGGACAGGAGTGTGTTGGGGCAGAGGACACAGCAGGCCAGAGAAGAATCCTGCACCCTTGGTGGTTCAGAGCCAACAGCTGGTGTGTTATTGTGTAGTGGGGGATGGAGAGGGGCCTCAGAGCACAGCTTCTAGTCCCAAGGGAAAGCTGCTCCTTGATGGTCAAGGACAGAGAGCCCTGCACATGGTTGCTGCTGTTTCTTTGAGGACTCCTGGGAGATGCCCTCCTCTTCTCTTGTTTTAATACTGGGAACACCATGATTGGACTTCCAGCACTCTGGAGGCTGAGGCATGAGGAAATCAGATTTGAGGTACAATTTGGGATATATAGTTTCAGACCAGCCTGACATACACAGAGATCATAGCTCAAAACAGTAGGTGGGACTGGACAGTTTGTTCAGTGGCTAATATCAGGACACTGGATGCACTTGCTGAGAGATAAAGTTTGATTCCCAGAATCTAAGGGGGAAGGGTTCCTGGCATTGAGGAAAATGTGCCTTCAGGCTCTGAGACATACAAACACCAAGGCCAAGAGAATCTTTCATTACACAGACACTTAGAAGCTGTGGTTCTGACAGGACAAACCATAGAGATAGGACTGGGCCTGGTGAACTCTCTGCACAGGCCATGTGGTAGACACCATTCTTACCAGGTCATTCTTCCATGTGGTTCCACAAACCTCAAGAATGCTGGAGGCCTGAAATATACTATGTAGCCCAGGCTATCCTTGAAATTCCAATGTTCCTGCCTCCCAAGGGGAGAGAGGACGGGCCTGAACCTTGATCTTTTATTATAGCCCCAAGGCTGGCTGTACCTATAAAATCAATCTCACTCACCAACAGCTATTCCTGGTGGGCCACCAGCCAAGCCACCAAAGAAAATCATTGCTCCCCCAACCAGAGCACCTATTCCAGAGTACTTGATGGCCTCCTTGATCTTCTTCTCCTTGCATATGATGCATAGAAGCTCCATGATGTCCTTTACAGTGTTGTTCATCCCAGCAGATCCTAAAGGATGATTCAGAAGAATAGGTGGGTTTTTGTGTTTGTTCATCTTCTGTACTTTAAAAAAAAAAAATGTGTACATGAGTTCTGCTGTATGTATGTCTGTGCCCTCAGAAGACAGAGATCCCCTGAACTGGAGTTACAAACTATTGTGAGATACCATGTGGGAGCTGGGAATTGAACCTAAGTCCTCTGCAAGGATAGTCAGTTCTCTTAACCTCGGAGTCATCACTCCAGTCCATGATTTTGTGTTTGTTTGTTTGTTTGTTTGTTGGTTAGGAACCAACGCCTTTCAGTTGGCTCACGCAACCTCCAACGTATAAAGGCTTGCTACATATTCCAGACCAGTCTAGACTCATAATTGTTTTCCCTTGGACTTTTGAGTGCTGGGATAATAGCAGAGATAATACCATCATACCTCACAGCTAGAAGGGAGTTTTAATACAATTATGCATATTTTAACCAGTGTGACACTTTATAACATTTTAGGAAGAGCTCCCATCTCTGGGAAGAGTTGCTTGGCCCTGTGCATGCCTGACAGGCAGAGAGCCCTCTGTGCTTCTCTGAAGCCAAGAGGCTGGGCATGAGCTAACAAGCTGTCAGGGGCAGCGCTGCTTACACACTGAAAGCCTAGAATCAGCCATAGGAGTGACATAAATGCCTCCTAATAAAAAGTCTTGGGTCTCTGTGGAAAAACACTGAAACAGATGTCTAGAAGCTATTGTAAACAAGCAGCTTTGGTGGACAGTTGCCACGCTTTAGTCATAGACCTTGTAGATAGGTAACCTTGGTGGGTAGTACCAACTTAGATAAACGACAAGTGAATCATAGGCGGAGTCATAGTGATCTGTCCCCTGAACCTTCACCCAACTGACACTCGGTTCTGGAAGGTATCTGTACTCCCCCTGAACACCTGTGCTCCTGTGTCATCACTTCGCCACATCCTGCCTTTTTGTGTATGTAACCCCTGTGTGAAAAAGTAGAAATCACGGTTTGATCAGCTTATAGACAAGCCGTCACTCTTCGAGTTCACCCATTTTTCCTCCATTCTCTCCTAGGTGAGCTCCCCAGACCCTGTTTAATGCCCTGCTGGACAGGACAACAAGGTACAGAAGCAGCCGAGTGGATGAAAAGTCTTTTCTGACCTCTGATTAACTTCAGACTTCTGAGAAATGAGGAAGCGGCCTCAGCCATAGGCTTCACAAGCCCCTAGCAAGCTAAGCCTGACCTCTCACACCAACACCCTTCACAGTGGCTCACACAACCTCCAATGTATAAAGGCTCTGCCAGCTCTAGAGAGGCTTTCACAGGACACCACCATCCCGGCTCAGCCCACCCACCTTTTGGCTTTGTAGGCTGTCTGGGTGACATAGCTCTGGATCCTGAAAAGTCTGTGTTCTCAAGTTTGGTACAGGTCCTTGAAAAACTGTCAACACCAGAAGACGAGTGGATTCTGTCCTATATTGAATAGACTGACAAAGAGACTCTGGTTAGGAACCAACGCCTTTCAGTTGGCTCACACAACCTCCAACGTATAAAGGCTGTAGGAAACAGGAAACTCAAAACCAGATGGTCCCTGGATGTGACGCAACCTCCAACGTATAAAGGCTGTAGGAAACAGGAAACTCAAAACCAGATGGTCCCTTGATGTGATTTTTGAGCCAAGCAAGAAAATGGGAAAAGGACAAGACTCTGAGGCCACAACAGCACTTGCCTGCTGGGTAACCTGGAGACAAGAGCCAGACATTTAGCATTAAGATGGAGTGAAAATGGGGCAGCAAATACAATTCTATATGGGAGACCGTATGTCTGACATGAACAGTGCTGTAGAAAAGAAAAGATGGAGAGAGACCACTTATAGGCTGGGACCTTGTAAAGGATGAACAGTGGGATACAGAGTGATTGACTGATGAGACAGAGCTGGTGGCACTGCAGACCCTGTCGGATTATTAAAGGCAAAAACAAGAGCTAGATTTGGTAGCACAAGGCAGTACTCTCAGTACTTGGGAAGCTAAAGCAAGAAGATTATGAATTCTTAGCCTCCTTGATTAGATAGCTAGACTGTCTATCAAGATAAAAAGAATGATTACATACTTAATTAATTAATACTAAAAAATTAGGAACAGTATGAATTACCAAGATGAAACAATCTCAGAACAAAACAAAGCACAGGTCTCGAGAAGCTTGGCCCTTTGTTTGGCATGGTGGCTCATAGCCACAATTTTGGGACTTGGGAAGTGGAAGAAGAAAGGTCAGATGAGTCTGAGACCAGCCTGGTCTACACAGTGAGATGCAGCTTGCCTGCCCTACAGATCAAGACCCTGTCTCAAAACAAGAGCCTTCCAGGGGCTTGCAAGATACAGGAAACAACAGACAGTTCTGAGAGCAGTTTGCTAGAATCAGGATGCACTGTCTTGCTAGCTGGGAAGTGACAGACAGAGGCACAGCCATAGGTGAGGTGCCCAGTGCCCTGCAGAGGAGCTGGTGGGTAAGGAGAGCCCACAGAATGACAGGCCACCTCAAAAGGCTGCTGAGAAGAAGCAGGTGATATCTCTAAGAAAAAACTTCCTGCTCCCAGGAGACTGAGGCATTACTCAGCTGAGGGAACTTCCTGAGGGAATCCTAGGCTACTGTCAACAGCCTGACATTCTACTG
>JANHMN010000003.1:37828665-37840742 GCA_030674055.1 Rhabdomys pumilio | reverse complement strand
CCCCCACCCCTTTTTGAGACTACTTCTATGTAGTCTCAACCTAGAATTAAGGCTCCATCTGTATCAGGCTCCTTAACCCCAGTACTGTAGGTTTGCGCCATCGTCTCTGACTTCCTTATCCATTTTGATAAACTTTAGATGAATACATTCCTTTCAAAAGACTAATTCTCCACTGTCAATCTGTAAAGTAGCTAACCACTTCCTAGTTTAGCTTTGGTACACTGCCAGGTTTTTGGCTTTTTTTTTTTTTTTTTGGTCAGGTGCAGCCCAGGTCTCAGAGGACTGGAGGACACCATAGTCAGAAGCACAAGGCTTGTGGAGATCTTGTTCTGAGGGCCAGCTTCACACCAGCACACAGGTACCACTCCAAAAATGAAGAATAAGGATCTGCACTCTCAAAACAGTGTTTTCCTATGAGACAAGGGACAAGGCATGGGAAGGAGTTAGGACAGAGATACATACAGCAGCCACCTCATCCATAAGGAATACATTCGGAGACTCCAGCAGATGCCTGAAAACAGGATTAATCAGGCCTTCCAGCCTTTATGCTCTGGAGTCTTTGCATTGTAACTCCTAAGCTTTGGGGCCATTATTACATCAAACGAGGTTACTTGAGCTCATCACAGGACTCAGAATGAAATTCTAACCATACAGAACAGCCCGTGATTTAAAACTTTCATAGTGTTCAAAACTCATGAATTGTTTATTTCTGAAATGTTTTTCACATACTATTTGGCTGTGGGTATCCAGAACTACAGAAGGTAAGACCATGGACAGGGGTGGGGTACTATACTCACCCATTTCACCCTCGATTACCTACTCAGAGGATTGTCTACCTCCAGACTTGTTCTGAATAACTTTAAGTCAAAACCCAAGGAGCAGAAAAGGTAGCAACGTGTACATGACATTCTCAACGTCTACCAAGCCCAGACAAGCCTTTGCCAGGAGACAAACCAGACTCTTTAGCAGGTGACAGGGCAGGAGAGCTGGGCAAGAAAGGTTCCACTCCAGCTGCACTTCTGCAGTCTCTGACTGCATGCAAGGCTGCTTAGATTTCCTGAAGAATAATTTCAGATGTTATGGCAGCAACAGGCTTCTGTTGTGAAAGAAAGGTTTGGGACCCTGAGTCTGTGTGAAAGCATTTCACTTCCTGTATTCCTCAGGCTCAAGAGATCGCAAGGTAACATGTCCCATGCTCCTCTTCCCATGGTCACCTCTGTCTGTGAGGAAGAGATCAGGGTGCAGAAGACAGGACCTTCCCACAGGAGCACAACTATTTCAATAATGCTGTCCTTGAAACAGGTCTTGGTCCCTGGAAATCCCCCTGTCAGCCACAGGGAAGACAAATGCTAACTGGGAACCCTGATGTCTTACAGTCACCCAGACTGGTGGGAAGATGACAGCAAGGCTCTGGGACATACACAGAGGAGGTGAAGACTCAAACCTTTGGACAGCAGCCTGACCTGAGTCCAATCAAGTTGTGAGGGACAGAGGAGGCCTCAGAGTAACAGGGGGCTCCATGTTCTTTATAGCAATCATAGACAAAGCTGGGCTTCAAATTCCCAGTATAGAGGAAGGAAGTGGGGGGGAGGGGACGCGGGCAGGGAAGCGGGGTGGAGGGAGTCGGGGAAAAAACGAAACAGAAACTGAGTGGAAAACAGGTCTTTGGCCAAAAATCACTATTCTGCTCCCCTCTCCGGGGTTTACAGACCCCAAGCTGCACTCTGTCCCCTGTAAAGTTCACCATCTTCTTCTCACACCCCACAAAGTTGTATAATTACTTGACTTGGTATTTAAAAATCAGAAGATGTCAAGGTGTGCTGGCTCCCTCCTGTAACCCCAGCATGGGGCAGGCTACAGTAGGACTCTAAGGTCAGGGCCAGGCAAGGTTACATAGTGAGATTCTGTCTCAAAATAACATCAATAATAAAATCTTACATACATCTTAATCTTCCAGATTTCTCTTAAAGGATCAGAAGTGGTCAGTGGTAGGTTCACCTGGCATACTGAGCTAACACCCAACATTCAACAGCGCCAGGCCCTCTGCACCCGACTATGCATGCACCTTATCTACGTAGTCATAGAAGAACGCTTCTCAGCAATAGTTCCAACTAATCTGGTCTTTTGAGCCCCTGACATTCCTTCCAGACCATCCCTAAGCTAGAGCCCAGATTCCCTCCTGCTCTGGGCCAAGCACTGCAGTCCGCTAGGTGCTAGGTGTAGGCTGTTGGGGGAGTCACCGCACCGCGCACGCGCACTCCGGAGCACCCAGACTGCAGCTGGAAGCACTCGGAGCTGCTCGTTACTCCAACCTCGGCGCTGCAGCTTGGGCCTGGCAGTGTCTCGGCTCCTTTGCACTGAGATGAACAGCGCCAGCAGTGTGCCTGACACCGTAGGGTCCCCGACCGGCTCCGCAGACCCCGGCTTCCCCGTGCACACCTTTACCGTGCTGGAGTCTGGGATCGCCCGGGCACTGAGGCCGGTTCTGCTCTGCCGGCTCCGCTCTGTCAGCTCCAGCGAAGCGCTCGCTGCCCACCGCCGCCCTGGCTCCGCCCTCCCACCTTCCGGCTGCGCCGGCCTTCCGGGTCGCGCGCTCTGGGTCCCCATGGGTCCGGGTCCTCATGTTGGGCCAGGCCTGAGGGAAGATCTTCATGGCGGGGCCCTTCCGCGCCCCAGCGTCTGGTTGACGGACACCAAGACCCTGCCTAGGAAGCGATATCCCTGCGGGAATGGGGAGCATCTGGAGGGGACTTTGTGTCGCCAGGACCCGCTGCTCGCCCACTCGACCCCGCCTGACCACCCCACTCAATGCCCAACCTTACGTTTAGGATCTGTGACCGCTCCTGGAAGGTTCTCCTCGACCACTCTTTGCGCTGGGTCTGCCAGGGCCCTTTCCCCCACAGGGTCCTGGACGTGGGGGATGCTACAGGAGGCTGAGCTGTCAGGAGCTGCGTCAGGTTCTCAGGGGCTGATGTAGCTCTCAGACCTCCTAGGGTTAGAAAGAAACCCACTCCACTTGCAGGGCAAAGGGAGCCACTCGGGAAGAGAGCAGAGTAGCAGAAAAAATTCAGAGAGCCCCAGGGAGCAGTCCTAGACCCCTGCCCCCAAGGATTCTAAGGCTGGCCTGAAACTATGCCAAATACGAAAAAGGCTTCTGGAAACTCCTAATGTTGTGAACTTTAACCCTGAGCAAAGTCTTGCTAAATAGGCACGGCTGTCGTTGACAAACTAGATGCAGAGAGGCTGGACTAGCCAATGACACCCAAATAAAAAGTGTAACGAGTGAACTCTAGTCTAGGTTCAAGGGGCCCCTAGCGCGATCTGCCGGGTGGGGGAGGTGAAGACCAGCTGCGGGAATACAGATGATTTTCTATGCAAAATCCTATTATTTGTTTTCTGTCATCTTAGAAAGCTTCGAAACCCTTTTAATATCAAGATTCTTCTGGCTGGAGTGGAAAATTCTGTGCGTTTTTGAGTAGGAGCTTTTGCCCGAGAGTGAGTGACTTTCAAGAGCCAAAGTTAACTGAAGCTAAGAATAGATTAGGTCTCTGCTGTTAGTCCGTCTACTAAGTGAGGTGCTTCAGTGTCCTCCGCGAGCAGCGCCCTCTGGTGGCACGTTCGAGAACTGAACTTGCCTGTTGTCTCCTTTGCCTAAGTACAGTAGTAAGAAGGGCAAAGAGATGATGGAACCGAGAAAGTGCAGTGGAGAATAGAGGCTAGGCTATAAGACATTCACACCGACCATGAATAAAGTCATAAAATGATCACCCATGCCGGGCGTGGTGGCGCACGCCTTTAATCCCAGCACTTGGGAGGCAGAGGCAGGCGGATTTCTGAGTTCGAGGCCAGCCTGGTCTACAGAGTGAGTTCCAGGACAGCCAGGACTACACAGAGAAACCCTGTCTTGAAAAACCAAAAAAATAAAATAAAATAAAATAAAATAAAATAAAATAAAATAAAAATAATCACCCTGACAGCTATAAATGCCCTAGACAATCCACTAGCAGCTGAGGCCGTCTGTGAAAGAGGCGTATGGGGTGTGTGTGTGTGTACATTCACAATCCCATTACTCAGAAGGGAAGGAGATCCTTCTGAGGCAGAAGGCTCAACAGTTTGAGGCTAGCTACCAGGTGTGGTGGTGTATACCTTTAATAGAAGCACTTGGGAAACAGAAGCAAGCAATTTTCTTGGGTTTAAGGCCAACCTAGGCTGCATATGGAGACCCTTCCTCAACTTTCTCCCTTCCTAATCTCAAGTTCACACACTGAACACTTTCGGTAGAGGGCCTTTGGGAGGTGACTAGTGGCCTCATATAAGAAGCCTAAGGGAGCGTGTTGTCCCCTTTCTCCATCTATGAGGTGCTTGGCCACACTAGACAAGAAACCTAGCTTTTTTTTTTTTTTTTTTTAGTTTTTCGAGACAGAGTTTCTCTGTGTAGCCCTGGCTGTCCTGGAACTCTCTCTGTAGACCAGGCTGGCCTCGAACTCAGAAATCCGCCTGCCTCTGCCTCCCAAGTGCTGGGATTAAAGGCGTGCGCCACCACCGCCCAGCCAAGAAACCTATCTTAATCTTGAACTTCCTTGTCTACAAAGAAATCAGTTCAGCTGCTCAAATTCCCTATCCTTGCTATTTTGTTACAGCAACTTGAAGGGACTAAGACGCTCCGTGAGCCTGTAGGAAAGATTCCTTTCTGTCTCTCTTAGCTTCTGGTAAAGTTACCAGTCTTCCACGACCCTTGGCTTGCAGTGCTAATCTTTTCTATTACTGTATGGCATTCTCCTTTACGTGTGGCATGGGTGGAGGTGGGGGAGACAGTCTTCTAGCTACAATGAAACCCTAAGACATTTATATACACAGTGACAGAGTTGGGACTCCATGTCTTTTCCAGACAATAACAAGTCAACCTGGTGGCTGAATGAGATTAGCCCACATAGACTCATATGTTTGAATGTCTGGTCCCCAGTTGGTAGAACTGTTTTGAGAAGTGACCTTGTTGATGTAGGTGTGTCACTGGGGGTAGGCTTTAAGGTTTCAAAGGACTGATGACACACCCAGTGTGCTCTCTGCTTCCTGTTTGTGGACTAAAATATAAGTTCTCTGAGGCTGGAGAGAGGGCTCAGTGGTTAGGGGTACTTCCTTCTTTTCCAGAGGACCTGAGTTCAGTTCCCAGGACCCACGTTCAGTTCACTATCACCTTTATCTCCATCTTAAGGGGGCTCTGAAGTCTCTGACCGCCACTGATAAACACATTCGTGTGCACAAACACACTTAAAAATTAATAAAAAAAATAAGTGTCTTAGTTAAGGTTTTACTGCTGTGAGCAGACACCATAACCAAGGCAACTCTTATTATAAAGGACAACATTTAATTGGGGCTGGCTTACAGGTTCCGAGGTTTAGTCCATTATCATCAAGGCAGGAACATGGCAGAATCCAGGCAAGCATGGTGCAGGAGGAGCTGATAGTTCTACATCTTCATCTGAAGGCTGCTAGCAGAATACCAGCTTCCAGGCAGCTAGGACTAGGGTGTAAAAGCCCACACCCACAGTAACACACCTACTCTGATAAAGCTACCCCTCCAGATTGTGCCACTCCCTGGGCCAAGCATATTCAAACTATGACAATAAGTAAATAATAATAAAAAAGAAACCCACAAACATGAGCCTCTAGCTGCTGCTCCAGTCACTCACTACCCTGCCTCCCATTCTGCCATCATAAACTTTAACCTCGGGACTGTAAGCCCAATTAAACCCCTTCTTTTATTGGTCATGCATGATGTTTTATCAAAGCATCAGAAAAAGCAGCTAGGACAAACCTATAACATCAGGCACTCGCTAAATGCCAGCTGAGCACTACCTCTGAGCACGCGCCTGAGAGATGCATGTCCGCTCCATGGCATAACAGCTCGCACACAGAACCCTAAGTTAAGCTTGATGTGTGCGTGAGGACCACCAACTCTTCAGTCTTGAGAGATCCCTACTTTGAAAATGCTGTCAGAGCCAAGATGTTTGGAGGCTGACGACAGCCTCATGTTGGGCTGTCACTCTGCTGAAGGTTACTTACCTCATTCTTCGGATTTCCGTAGACAGTTACCACATCTTCCAGTCTGTGTGTTTGCTGTGGCTTTCTGTACACCGTCATCGCTGCGAGGATTATTGTCATTCCAGCCCTGTAGAGCCAAGACTCCCTGAGGCTTCCTCACTGCTGAATCCCCTGCAGGCCCCCAGCCTTTCAAGTGCCAACTTACTCAAGGTGGGACATTAAAACCACTAGTGGAGACAGGAGATGTCTCGAAAGCTGTATAATGCCTTATTCCTCTCTAATTCATATCATTTTCTCTAAGGTCACATTTTAAAAGAAACGGCAAAGCTCAACACAAATGCAAATAAATACAGCTTCCAGACAAAGCCCTAGGCTGGCTCCCAACCCTCCCTTACTGTCCTCATGCAAAATGAAGACAATAACCCAGGCTCTCAACAACCTGGGCATAGTATTGTGAAGATTAAAGAGGAAAGAGACCAAAGATGTGCTGTCCACTAAGAACAGTGGCTGGACTAGCACTCTGGCAGTGACCAGTGTCTACAAGGCATCCAGAGAATCCCAAAGGAGAATTTACAAATGAACTGGACAGAGCTCTGTTGCACCGTAAATCTACCTGCTGCAGGAACATACACTGCCAGGCAGTGGTGGCATTTGAGAGGCTGAGGCAAGAGGATCATTACAACTTTGAGGCCATCATTAGCTACATAGCAAGATCCTGTCCCGTCTCACAGAGATGACACACACAGGCATGAAGACATGGCTCAGCAGCTAAGAGCACTGGTTGCTTTTCCAAAGGACCTAGCTTAGACATCCAGCACCCACACAGCAACTCACTATAACTCTAGTTCCAGGGAAATCAGATGCCCTCTTCTGATCTCTGTGGACACCAGGAGCACATTCAGGCAAAATGCCCATTTACATAAAATTAAATTTAAATTTAAAATAAGAACCATATTCTATGAAAGTAGAATGGACACTCACTATTTAGGACAAGGAACCAGAATACTATGGGCATCGGAAAGGATGACGTGGTGAATACGGTCCAAGTATATGATATATTTAAACAAAATATCATGAAACCCAGCTCTCCATACAATACATAGACGCTAGTGAATTTATTTGGGTTTGGTGGGGTTGTGAAAGGGTCTCACTATGTAGCCTTGACTGGTCTAGAACTCACTACATAGACCACAGTGGCTTTGAATTTGTGGCAATCTTTCTGCTTCTTCCTCCCAAGTAGTGGGATTAAAATTATGCAACACCACATCCAAGTAGTAATTTTTTTTTTTTTTAAAGAATAGAAAAAGAATTAGAGCCTACTTCAAACCCCACTGATGAATTTTAGATTTCCAAATATGGTGTAGAGTTGACTTCTGGGGAATGTGTCACAGATGACCCGGAGGGGCCGTTGGAAGATTATGGTGCCACAAAAGATTCAAAAGTAAATTTACCTTGCCTTCATCTCAGGGTGGGGAGAGTCTCACACTGGAAGACTTTAGTCCGAGAACAATGGGTTTCAGTGGTTCTGATGATCATCCAATTCCCACACAGGTGTGTCTATGATCATCCTGTTTCAGTTATGACACAGTCTCTGGAACAATGGGACGTTTACTGTATTGCTATATCTGTTATAATAAATGTTTATTACAGAAAATTATGGCAGGGTCATTCTTACGATTCTTAAGTTTTTATTTCAAATTGCTCATAGAATGGAAATCCTTTTTTTCCAAGTAGTTTTACTTTACTGCTGCATTGGGTGAATTCTTAAAAACCCTGGTTGACTTGAGAGTTTCTTCAACAGCAGAATGTTTTCTTTTGCTTCACACAGATACTGCGAGGTCACTTGTATTTATCTGCGAGTTGTCCCGGCCAGTGTGCTTTAAACCTTTTTTTATCTAGTGGATGCTGGAGAGATAAATTAGCAATCAAGAACACTCACTGCTTTCATACAGTACCTGGGCTCAGCTCCCAGCACCCAGATGGCAGCTCACAGTCACCTGTCGCCCCAGTTCCCAGGGATCTGACTCTTTTCTCACATCCTCGGGCACCAGGCGTGAAGTGATGCACACGCACACACGCAGATGAAACACTCACACACATAAGATAAATGATCTAAGCTTTTGAGTTCACATAGACAGGTTGTATAATCTGCACTGTTTGAGAAGGGAGTGATCTGAACGTGCTTGGCTCATGGGAAGTGTCACTCTTAGGAGCTATGGCCTTGTTGGAGGAAGTGTGTCACTGCGTGGGCAGGCTTTGGGAACTCCTGTTCAAGCTCTGCCCAGTGCAGAAGAGAGCTTCCCTCTGGTTGCCTTTGGGTCAAGTTGTGGAACTCTCAGCTCCTCCTGCACCATGTCTGCCTAGATGCTGCCATGTTTCCCACCATGATGATAGTGGACAGAACCTCTGAAACTGTAAGCCAGCCCCAATTAAATGTTTGAATTTATAAGAGTTGCCTTGGCCGCTGGGCGGTGGTGGCACGCCTTTAATCCCAGCACTTGGGAGGCAGAGGCAGGCGGATTTCTGAGTTCGAGGCCAGCCTGGTCTACTGAGTGAGTTCCAGGTCAGCCAGAGCTACACAGAGAAACCCTGTCTCGGAAAAATAAAAAGAAAGAAAAGAAAAGAAAAGAGTTGCCTTGGCCATTGGGTCTCTTTGCAGCAATGAAACCCTACCTAAGATGGAAGCAGGAGGTGTGTGTGTGTGTGTGTGTGCTTTTATATTAAGATTTATCTTTATTATTTTAAAATTATATGTAGGTATGTCTGTCTGCATGTGAATATGTACACATGACTGAAGGTGCCTGAGGCAAGAAGAAGGTGTTATGTCACCTAGAACTAGAGTTGCAAATCACTGTAAGCTGGCAATTGTAAGTGCTGGAAATTGATCCTGGGTCCTCGGGAAGAGCATTCAGTGCTCTCAGCCAGTGAGCCATCCCTCCCTGTGTATGGTATTCTCTGAGACATAAACTCCATATGTAACCCAAGATGAACTTGAACTTATGATCTTTCTGTCTCTACCTCCCAAGTGCTAGAATCGTGCCCAACACTCTGCGTACTTTCAAAAGTATTGCTAAAGAGATCTCCACCACCCTGGTAATAAATGAAGGCAAACCATTATATTTGAGAAGGAAAACGTAGCTGGACAGTGGTGGTACACGCCTTTAATCCCAGCACTTGGGAGGCAGAGGCAGGCGGATTTCTGAGTTCAAGGCCAGCCTGGTCTACAGAGTGGGTTCCAGGACAGCCAGGGCTACACAGAGAAACCCTGTCTCAAAAAAACCAAAGAGAGAGAGAGAGAGAGAGAGAGAGAGAGAGAGAGAGAGAAGGAAAACGTAATTCTAGTGACAGCAGATCAACTGAAACATCAAAGGTGCTTTCAGACTAGGGAGTGTCCTTTTCAGAGGGTGGCCTAGCTTGGAGAAGAGTTGGGGCTGGGGATTTAAGCTGGGGTCTGGAGGTATCTCCTTGCCTGGAACATGCCACTTCATCTTTCTGGTCATTGTGAAAAAAACATAAAGAAGGACCTGTTCATGTTCACAGTTTCAGAGGGTTCAGTCTATGTCACTTGGCCTCTTGTCCTTGGACAGCACACCAAGGTGGAGAGTAGAGAGAGCAGATCTTCAGGGCAGAGGGAATGGTGATGGGGGAAGAGCCCCCTGGAAAGAGTCCCCTCAGGACACTTCCTCCACCTATGCTGTGCTTTTCCTACATCTTACTGATGCCACTGTGGGACTGGTCCACTGATTATGTCAGTGCCGAGTCCTGCATGGCCACACAGAAGGGACAATGTGACACAGTTTCCACCCCTGGAGTAGAGCTAGCAGATGTGGGTCTCCTCGGGGGCTGACAGCAGCTAGGCATAAGGCTTATTTGTACATTTTACTTTATGTTCCTCCTTTGGAGGAATGTCTGGTCTGCCAAGGTTAATAACTCCATGATAATCAGAGACAGCACAAGTCAGGAGGCAAGGGTGTATCTAATGTCCTTAGCAAAATGGTAAATGCTGTGACCTTCAGGACAGTCCTTAAGGCTGTGGCAAAGAACTCTGAAAACATGAGTTCAAGAACGTATAATTTCTCAACTATGCAGAATATGAGGATGCAATATGAATTATATGAGGGGCTTCATAGACCTAAAAGAAGAGAGGCCCTGCACTAATGAGCCAGCTCATCAGAAAGAAACTAAGGAGGGAGATAAAGAGATTTAGGAAGTGCTGATCACAGAGCAAGATCCCACTCAGCTAAGCTTACTGTTTGAGCTTACAAAGGCAGGCAGATCTCTGAATTCATTTGCCATGTTTAAAAAAATGTACTTGCTGTCTTTTCCTACGAATCAAGGGCCTAAAGTCATAAAATGCTAATTCGTGGCATAATCAAAAGGGAACCTGGAGTAAATGACTGAATTGATATATAAAATTATATATACAATATTTATTTATAAATATATTTTATGTATAATTATGTATAAAATATGAAAGACTGGGCTTTGGTCTGTAAGAGAGAGCCACGCAGGGAGAACTGCTTGGAGAGCAAACAGCTCTTTCAGAATTTTTCTAACAGGATTTCTGACTTTGGTTGGAAAACCGTGAGCTATCCAGAGAGCTTTTAGGATTTTTTTTCTAGCAAGAGCTCAGCTGTCTGATCTCTGGAGAGCTATCTCGAGCAGAACACAAGGCTGTCAGCTTCTAACCACTGTTGACTTCACACTGTTCTGCTCTTCTGGCTGCTCCCACACACCCCTTCCTCAGATCCCCTCTTCAAGCCAAGGCTGGACTTTGGGAGGTCTGAGTCCTCAGAATTCAACTATTTCTGAGAAGATTATCACAGACACTCCCAGAAGTGTTCCTCATTAACACGAATCCCACAAGTCCTCAGCCTGCCTGCCCCTCCCTCTCTCCTCCCCCCTCCTCCTTCTCCTTTTCTTCTTCCTCTCCCTCTTCAGAGTCTCACTATGAAGCCCTGTCCTGGAATGCACTATGTAAACTAAACCATCCTCAAACTCACAGCATCCTCCTGCCTCTGCCTTCCTAGTATGGGGACTAAAAATGTGTGCCATGGCAGAGCCTAAACTGTCTTTGAGCTCATTATCTCCTTCCTCTGCCTCTCCAGGGATAATACCAATATGAACCACCAGGCCCTGCTTTGTAGGATAGTCTGAATAAATAATAAAAGTCTGGTTGTGTTACGATTGAGGTGCTGTATACTGCCACATATGAGCCGCTTGTGTCATTAATAACAGAGAAACCAGAGGCTTAAATTATACTATGAACAGGCACCATGCCCACCTCACTTAGTCCAGTCAAACTGACAGGTAAATAAACCATCACAGAAGGCAATGACTTCGGATCATCCTTGAGAAACGAAAACAAAATATCTTGGACTGCACACCCAACTTTTAGGCCATTCATCCTTCCCACAAGAGAATGAAGTCTATGGGAAGTCCCAGAAGATATGCCCACACCAGTACTATACTACACTCTGGGAAGATGTCTCTTACCTCATGCCATTCAAGCACTGTCCCCTGCAGAACCCACTGCAGGCTGAGTCAACAGATGCTGATGGAGGGCCAGGTCTCAGGTCCTGGGAAGCATGGAGGCCTCCACTGCAAATAACACTAGTGTGTGCTGTCTGTATGTGTGTGGAGGGGGGGGAGTTATGAGATGGGGTGTGTGCACATGAATGCATGTGCCCCTGAGGCCAGAGACCTCCAACACTGCAGGAACTGAAATTATAGGTGACTATGAACTACCCTGTGTGGGTACTAGGAATCAGACTGAGGTCACCTGATTTCTGTGTTCTTAACTTTTACAAACAATGTATTCAGGCCCGGGCAGGTGAAATTTTAGGCTGCTCAAGGAATGGAAGTAAGGGTACTCCATGTCAGGCTGCTGAGAACAGAGTCAAAGCAGAGGCTGGGTCTCTTGGACCTCTGAGCTTCTCACCACACCAAGTGTGGAGGCTGAAACACACTGGGCACAGAAATGATGAAAACACACACACACACACACACACACACACACACACACACACACACACA
>JANHMN010000003.1:37818484-37828655 GCA_030674055.1 Rhabdomys pumilio | reverse complement strand
GGGGGATGAGGACATCCTGATTGGGTGCCACCCTAAACCCACTGATTTCTCTGAGGCCTAAATCCTTTCCTCAGGCTCGCGTAGTTCTGAGGACCAAAGACACACACTTTGCATTTGCACTATTGGTGCAGGATTTGTGGAGACAGATCTCGGCAAGCCAAGTGATGTCTGTAAAGCAGCCCCGCGGAATAGCTGCAGAAACCTACCATTTGCAAAGCGACTTGCCACTAGGCAGTAGACAATGGGGCCCGCAGGAAGGAGGGGGACTGTGCCCAGGGAAGCCCGACACACGTGCGCCCGGCTCTCTGTGTCTCGGCCTCTAAAACAAAAGCCGAGTGGCATCTGTGCGGGGGTGGGGGGGGTGTGCTACACGCAAGGCACCCGCTCCACCCGGTGGAGCCAGGGAAACAAAGGGCCCAGCCTCGCTGTCGGGGGGCGGGGGGACAATTATACACCCAGGAAATCATGTCTGTGGATTTGAAACGAATGAGGACCAGGCTCCCAAACAATGCCTGTTGTTTGCACCAAACTGCTTTCTGCTAAGTTCCATCCAGTCATTTGCATGCTGTTTCAATGACATTAATGAATCATGGTCGGGTTTTTGTTTTGTTTACACGAAATAAAAATTTTCCTGTCCTTTATTATTGAGATAATCACCCCACCAGGATGCACAGGCTAACCAGACACCAGCTTCCTTTTGCTGGGCTGGATGGAGAGTCCATTCCCCACCTACCCTGACTTCAGCCTTCTCACATTCTTAAGGCCCCATTGTTTGCTGCAAGGATGGACAGTCAACATAATTAAAGGGTCAGGGAGGAGGATGAGGGGACCAGGAAAGCAGCAGGACAGGGGTCTCTCTGTCCTGAATTATATTTTGAAGTCATATTTGCAAAACAGTTACAACAGATTCACCTTGTAAGTTTCTTTAAAAGTCAGGTTTTTCAGAGGAAAATGCCCAAATTTCAAAATGTCCCACAGCCTCTCAAAATTTTTAGCAGGACCAGCTAAAGAGCTGCACCCAAATTACTAAGAGATCGAGGCCTTCTCATGGCCCAGGAGCAGAGATTGAGGCCTTACAGAGACTCAGCCCTTACCATTGCCCAAGAGCAGAGCAACCCGGCTTGTCCTGACAGTCTACCCCTTTCCTTCCTCAGCTCTGATATTCTCCCTCTGCTCAGTGTATGACTTGAAGAATCAGGTACCCTAGATCTATCTGGGGTGCATTCCCAAGGGATGCACCTTATAAAACTGCTTACTGAGACAGACCTTCAAAAAACCTTTACCTGGAGTAGGCTAGAGGGCCGAAGCTCACAGTAGGCCCAGGAACTGCTGGATAGGAAATGTGGAGCCTGCTGCTGCCTCTTCCTCCCTCCTTTTCTTCCCTTCTCCTCCCCACTCCTTCTCCCTCCTCTTCTCCCTCCTCCTCCCTCTTCCACCCCCTCTCCTCCTCCCCCTCCTCCTTCTTCCTCCTCCCCCTCTTTCCCCTTCCTCCTCCCTCCTTCTTCTCCCTTCTCCCCCTTTTCCCCCTCCTCCCTCCTGCTCTCTCCTCCTTCCTCTCTTCCTTCTCTTTTTTTCCTCCTCCTTCTCTTCTTCTTCTACATGTTTTATATTAGTTTGTTTTACATGTATATGTTTGCAAAAGAGTGTGTAAGTTTATACACACCATGTGCATGCCTGCCCGGTACCCTTGAAGGCTAAAAGAGGCCATGAATTCCTTGGAACTGGAGAGACAGGTGGTAGTGAGTCACCTGATGTGGGTCCTGGGCTGTTCTGTAAGAACAGCAAGTGCTCTCACTCTGAGTCCGTCTTTTCAGCTCCCAGGTCTTATTAAAAGCCACTTGGTCCTATTGGGGCTAGAGCTCAGTAATAGACACTCACATCACACATTACTCATAAGCTTTAGGGCATTTCCCATAGCCAGTATCAGCAAGATGGTTATCTACTATTGGCCTCCAGTGGGGCTTGATGGCTAGAACTGTGTCCTACATTCTACAAGGATGAGTCAGGGGCAACAAAGGTTTGCTCTACCCAAGCAAGTCATGCCTTCCTCTCTAGAAGTCAAGTCTCTCCAGTCAAAGTGGAAACTTCTATATAGGCAAGTACTCTACCCTAGAAACACTCCCAGCCCCACACTGTGGGGTTTTGGTAGGTGTTGTACCACTGAGCCACGCCCCCAGCCCCTCACTGGGGGATTCTAGGCAAGGCTCTACCACTGAGTCATGCTCCCAGACTCTCACTGATGGGTTTTAAGCAAGCACTCTGCCGTGAAGCTATATCCCCAGCCTTCTTTGTACCTTTCATTCTGAGATGAGGTCTAAGCTACCCGGGCTAACCTCGAGTCCATCATGTGACCTAGACATTCCTTGAACCCCGAATCCTGCCTTCTGAGTAGCTGGACAACCAGGTTGGCAAACTGTCTAACTTTGACGATCTCTTTCACCTCAGCTACACATAGGCATTTGCTTATCTCTTCATGGCTGGTGGATGAAACAAACACATCATCTTGAAAACGTAAATCATTCTTGTTTTGAGTCAGTGTATTTGGATTCTCTATAGAACACAACTGATAGAATGAATCTAAATGTGCAGAAGGAAAATTCTTAAAGAATGGCTTAGCGGCTGTAGTTCAGCTTGTACAACAATGGCTGTCTTCCATAGGAAAGTCCAAGCATCTAATAGATTTTCAGTCCACGAGGCTGGATGTCTCAGCAGGTTTACAGTATACATCAGAATCCCAAAGAAGTAGGCTCCAACGCCACTGAATCAAGAGTGAGGACAAACAGGCAAAGAGCAAGTGCTTCCTTCTTCCATGTCCTTTGTATAGGCCGCCATGAGAAAGTGTGGTCTAGATTTAAGGTGGGTCTTCCCACCTCAAGATACCCGTATCTAAAGTGAGTCTTCTGTGGTGGTTTGAATACGCTTGGCCCAGGGAGTGAAACTATTAGAAGGTGTGGCTGTGTTGGAGTAGATGTGACCTTGTTGGAGGAAGTGTGTCACTGTGGGGGTGGGCTTTGAGACCTTCCTCCTAGCCATGTGAGAGCAATCTTCTCCTGTCTGCCTTTGGATCAAGATGTAGAACTTTTGGCTCCTCCAGCCTGGACACTACCATGCTCCATGCTTTTGCCTTGATGATAATGAACTGAACCTTTGAATCTGTAAGTCAGTCCCAATTAAATGTGTCCTTTATAAGAGTTGCCTTGGCTATAGTGTTTCTCCACAGCAATGGAGATTCTAACTAAGATGTCCTCCTACTTCAAATGTTCCAATTACCTAAAAATCTCTCACCGGTGTGGGGTTTTAGTTAATTCCAAATGCAGTCAAGTTGACAACCAAGAGTAGCAATCACAGACAGGGTCTCAATGAGTCACACAGGCTGGCCTCAGATGATTCTTCTACCTTAGTCTCAGGTGTTAGGACCACAGCTGTGAGCTACCATGCCCAGCTGGAAAAGAGATCTCTTTTTTCTGTTCATCTGTCTTATTTTCTGCATATGAGTGCTTACCTGTGTCTTTGTTTGGTTCCTATTGCTGTGGTGAGTACCATGACCAAACACAAGTTGGGGAAAGAAGGGTTTAATTCATCCTAGAGCTTATAGTCCACAGTACATGAAGTCAGGGGAGGAACTCAAGGCAGGAACCTGGAGGCAGGAACTGAAGCTGAGACCATGGAGGAGTGCTGCTTACTGATTTGCTCCTCATGGCTTGCTCAGCCTGTTTCCTTTCTTTTTTTATTTAAGTTTTAATGATTTTTTTTTTTTATATTTATTTACATGACTGGGCAGTAGCTGTCTTCAGACACTCCAGAAGAGGGCATCCGATCCCATTACAGATGGTTGTGAGCCACCATGTGGTTGCTGGGAACTCAGGACCTCTGGAAGAGATGTCAGTGCTCTTAACCTCTGAGCCAACTCTCTAGCCATCAGCCTGCTTTCTTATACAATACAGGACCACCTGTCCGGGGTGACACTGCCCACAGTGGTCTGGGTCCTCCTACATTAATCAATCATTAATCAAGAATATGCCTAATGGGAGGAGAAAGCAGATGGGTCTCTGTGAGTTCAAGGTCCAGCATGGTCTACAGGCCAGCCAAGGTTACATAGTGAAACTCTATCTAAAAAAAAAAAAAAAAGAAAAGAAAAGAAGAAAATGTTCCCACATATTCGCCTGCAGGCCAATCTGATGCAGGCAGTTCCTCAGTTGAGCAATCCTCTTCCCAGGTATATTGAGATTTGCGTTAAGTTGATAAAAAAATTTTTAAAAATTAGCGAAGTGTACATGCACATGTGTGCATATCCAGAGCCCAGGGAGGTTAAAAGAGGGTGTTTGATCCCATGGAACTGGAGTTTCAGATGATTGTGAGCTACCATATGGACACTGTAAGCTACCAGTTCTGGGCACTGAACCAGCGTCCTCTGCAAGAGTAACATGTAAGGGGGAGGTATTGATTTCCAAATTGGTTCTTGATTGTGTCAATAATGAAGCAGAAGTCAAACACCGGACAGAGGGGAACAGGTGGGATTTCTAGGTCCCAGGGGGAAGAGAGGGGGACGAGAGAGAGGAGTCGGAGCAGGTAGTGAAGCGGAGGAAGCATCGGACACTAGTTCTTGGAACACCAATAGTTTGTAGCCTCTGCAGAGGGCGGAGGCCAAGGAGGATGGGGCAGGATATTCTTCGCCCAAGCATTGAATTGTCTGGCTAGTTTTAAAATATTAAGGATGTCTGTTATTTTCTATCTGTGGCATCTAAGGTGGGCAGGAGAAAGGGCACAGCCAGGCTGGTCATTGGCAGCTTGGCCAAAGGTTGAGGGAGATGAGGCAGAGCTCTTGAGAAAGAGCAAGCATGTTTTAAAAGTTACACACTACAGAAACAAGGTTTTTTATGTTGTTGTTGTTGTTGTTTTGTTGTTTTGTTTTTTTGACTCTATATAGCCTTCTCTGACTGTCCTGAAATTCACTATGTAAATCAGTCCAGCCATAAACTCATAGAGATCCTCCCGCCTCTGCCTCCTGAATTCTGGGATTAAAGGGATATGCCACCACTCCTGGCTAGCAACAAGTACTGTTCATTGCTAAGAAATCTCTCCAGCCTCAAGAATACAAATCTAGAATTTGTTTTCTTTAAGATAGTTTGAAGGGCAAGGCAGTGGTAGCACACACTGTAAATCCCAGCACTCTGGAGGCAGAGGCAGGTGGATCTCTGTGAGTTTGAAGACATCCTGGTCTACAGAGTGAGTTCCAGGATAGCCAGGGCTACACAGAGAAATCCTGCCTCAAAAAAAACCAAAACAAAACGCAACAACAAAACCATGAAAAAAATATATATATGTTGTTTTTTGTTTTGTTTTGTTATAGAGCTAGAGAGATGGCTCAGCAATTGAGAGCATACATTGTTCTTACAAAGTATCTTGACCTGGTCCCCTAAGTGGTCATCCCATAGCTCACGACTGTCTGTAACTCCAGTTCCAGGGCATCTGATGCCCTCTTCTAGCCTCTGAGGGGTCCTGTACACACATAGTGCACATAAACAAACACAAACACACCACACACGTGTAAAAATAACAAATAAATAAAATCAACCTCTAGGGTAGTTTGGTGTACCCCAACAATTTGCACTAATTTTTATCCACACGGGGGCCTGACCGAATTTCTGAGATTTTTTTTGTCCCCAGGAGTCTGAGCATACTGGAGGAGTTAGTGACATTTTGTGAACAGGTGGGCAGGGCAAGATGTTTGTGGGCCATCCTAGAGTGATTTGCAATGTCTCAGACAGGAATATAACATCTTCTTTCCTCTTGTCTAGAGTCTGGAACTAAATTCACACCTCTTTTTTTCTTTCCCATCAGTTAAAATCATATTCTCGCCCTTAATACTTCCTTTGAAAAACTACCCAAAATGATGCAGCCGTCACACGCATACAAATTACCCAGAGTGTAGAAGAGCAGGCCTCATGCTGGAGTGTGTCTTTATACCACGTCAGTGTAGAATTTCTGAGCTCCAACTGTGGCAAAGGTGTCTTTATTTTGGGAAATGATTAAGGCAGCGTTTGCCACCCTACACAGATGCACCGAAGTAGATTGTGGGGCAAACTATCCAGAGAGCAGATGCTCTCTGGATCTGCTTCCAAACCAGGTGGAATGACGGGATCCAGATGGGACATGTGTATCACTCACACACTAGGAGACGACTTCTCCATTAGACTTTGTCTAGCCGCCTCCTGCTGTGAAAACGTGGGCGATTTCATTTGGAACCGCATGCAAAGCTCGGTGCCTTCTCTATTTTAAACATAAGGGTGACGCAGGTTTAGTTTCCAAAGACTCAAACAGTGGAAGTTTTCTTGGAGAACAAGCAATTGAAAGGAGCCATGAGCCATAGTTTTTGCTGGGATTGAATTCCAGGCTTCGCTCAGAATCGGCGGTTATGAGTCAAAGGCAACACTAGGGGGCGCAATAGATCAGGAAATCCATGAATCATTGCTACTGCACCGGGCACAAGCTCCTGCTTCTGGTCTTTGCCACATGGTGAAAAAGACAGCAAATGACTTGTGTTTTTCCCAAATTTTGTGTGATGGAACTATTCTAGATAGGTCAAATTTGAAATTTTCACATCATACAGGATGCCCAGACTGTCCTGGGGCCATGTGTTATATATATTCTTTGTGTTGTTGTCTCAGCCAGCCCATAGTCATATGACTGGGGCCACCCCAATCATCTATGTCTCCAGTGCAGGTGGAGCTGGGAGGCAATCTCTGGAAATAAGCAGGATTAACAAGGCTGCTCACTGCTGTGTGTAGCCAGGGCCTCAGCTGCAGGTTTCTGAGGAGTCCGTAGAAAGTCTCTTGGAATTTCCTGCATGCTTCCCACTCCCAGGGCACATTGGCTGCCTGTCTGTGTATGTGCTCAGCCATGCCATGCCATGCCACAGCATTAGGAAAACCACAGGGCCAAAGCAAGCATGTTCCCCTGGCAAAGTGCAGCAGGGTTCAGTGAGCTGACTTTGCACAAAACACCCACAGCCAGCTGCGGCCTGGTGATAGACAAACAGTGTTTATCTTTCCAACCCCTCAGATCCCCAGGGCTGTTCTGCCACAAGCCTTCAAGATGGAAGCCACACAAAACCCTACCACAGAAGGTCTTGAAACCATCATCCGTGTTACAACAATTCTATCTATACTGGCAGTGGGAGTGGTTTGGACACTGTCCAGGCTTCGCTGGGTCCTTAGGGTGCTGCTGTTGAGAGGTGGTGAAGCACTTGGCAGACATGAAGTCTTCTTTCAGACCCATTTACTAGTTATCTGGTGAGAACTCCCATTCAGGATATGATTCTTGCGGGCTGGAGAGATGGCTCGGCGGTTAAGACCGCTTGACCTCTTGAAGAAGACCTGGCTTTAGTTCCTGGCACCCACATGGTGGCTCACAACTATCCATAACTCCAGTTCCAGGAGATCATGGTGCCTTCCTTCTTCTGACCTCTCTGGGTACCAGACACATGATACAGACATACATTCAGCCAAAACACTCATAAGCATAAAATAAAATAGACCCCCTGGGAAAACAATTTAAACATATGATTACGGTCAGGTGGTGATGGTGGCGCATGTCTTTAATCCCAGCATTTGAGAGGCAGAAGCAGGCAGATCTCTGAATTTGAGGCCAGCCTCACCTACAGAGCAAGTTCCAGGACAGCCAGGGCTACACAAAGAAACACTGTTTTATATATATATAAAACACACACACACACACACACACACACACACACACACGGCATAAACACACAGATGCACCCACATATACATAACAATAAAACTAAAAAGTATAAATGGATACAATTATTTAAGACAGGTATATTGTCAAACATCTGTCATAACAGTATGTGAGAGGCTGAGGCAGGAAGATCACAAGTTCAAGGCCCACTTGGGCTACAGAGCAATGCCTGTCTCAACAAACACAGCGATCTCTGGGCCCTCATCCTTCCTGCTGTGCTAAGCTATCCTGCATCCGCTCCAGAAACCGAACCAGTGACCTTCCTGATCTTGAATGTTAAAGCTTTTCTTTTAATTGTGTGCCTGTGTACATGAGCAGCAAGTGCTCTTCACTGCCGAGCCATCTCCCTGCTGAGCCATCCCCCCAGCACATCATCTTGAACTTTAAACCTCTCCAAACCCTGAGCTGAGTAAACCTTTCATCTTAGTCATGTTAGTTGCCTCAGACATTTCATTGCAGTCTTGCAAAGCTGACTGATGCACACCAATCACCCCAGACGTTTCTCACTGAAGGCCACCGCCCTGACCTGTCTAGGTTGTACACAGTGATTCGAGCACTCTTTCACTCTACTGGGGTCTGAGGCCTTTTGCTTTGTCACCATTGGCCCATGATGCTGAGGCTGTTCGTTTATTATTACTGCAAGTCACAAACTCACAGAGGGCTGTATCAGTGAAGCCCACATCCTAAGCCCCAGACTTCCTCAGCTCTCACTGATAGAGCCACGGCTCTGTCTCCTCACGGTCATCATCCATTTCCTCTGCCAGGATTACTGCTGCCTTCTTTGTTATTTTGGTAAAGTGTGTCAAGCCCAAAAATCTCCACTTGAATCATTTTAAGTCCTAAGTTAAGTAGCATTGTTTATATTAACAACACTACATAAGACTGGTAACTATCAAAACTTTGAGACAGAGAGCTGGCTCAGCGTTTAAAAGCTTATACTGCTCTTGAAGATAACCTGACTTGTTCCTAGTACCCACAATGGGCAGCTCACAACCTCTTGTAACTCAAGTTCCAGTGGATCCAACACCGTCCTTTCTGGCCTCCTTGGGTTCCTACACGTGTGGTACAACGCGCGCACACACACAAGTTAAATATAACTTGTTCATTTACTTCAAAGAGAAATAGTATATCCATTGAGCAATTGCTCGCCACTTCCCATTCCCTCACCCCCACCCTACTCCACTTACCTGCCAATTAGCGCTGTCCCTGCGGATCTGCCTATTTTGCCAGTTTCAGTATCAGTAGAATTGTGTGTGCGTCCTATTGAAGTCAGCTTCTGCACCCACATGGCGCCTTCAGAGTTCCTCGTAGTGGTGGCTTGAATCAGAAGTGCTGTTCTTCTTCTGTCTGGATGATGCTCCGTTTCATGTGTCAGCCTCGCTGTATCTGCCCATCAGCTGATGGACACAGGTTGCTCCTGCCTTCCAGCCATTGCAAACCGAGCTGAGAAGAACACGTGTGCAAATATCCTTCTCAGTCCCTGCTTTAAATTCTTCTGACTTCAATCTTACAGTGGCATTTCTGGGCTGTGTGGAAATTCTATTTTTAAATTAAGAACAGTGGCTTCATCATTTTAAAGTCTCACCAAGAGTATTTGAAGACTCTGGTCTCTCATCCCAACAAGGCATTTTCTGTCTCATTTTGTCCTTTAGCTCACAGTAGGCGTTCTAACGGATGTGCAACAATGTCTCATTTTGGTGTTGATTTGTGTCTCCCTAATTAGTGAGGCTGAGAATATTTCCACGGGATCATTATGTATTTTTGTTGGAGGTGTAACTATTCTAGCCCTTCATTCACTGTTCATTCCAGTCGTTGAGATAGTGTTTGCTTTGGGGTTTGGGTGCTGGTGCTGGGCGTTGAGCTGAAGGCCAAGTGCACCCAGGCAGGCACTATACACAAGCAATCACTGCAAGTAGGTAGGCTCTGCTCCTAGGCGGACACTGTACACAGACAGCACCAAACACACAGGCAGGCACTGCACCTAGACAGGCATTGCACCTAGATAGGCACTGCACCTAGGTTGATACTGCACACAGGCAAGCACTGCACACAGGCAGGCACTGCACACAGGCAGGACTGTACACAGGCAGGCATTGCACCTAGATAGGAACTGCACCTAGGTTGACACTGCACACAGGCAAGCACTGCACACAGGCAAGCACTGCACACAGGTAAGCACTGCACCTAGATAGGCACTGCACCTAGATAGGTACAACACCTAGATAGGCACTGCACCTAGGTTGACACTGCACCTAGGTTGACACTGCACACAGGCAGACACTGCACCTAGGTAGACACTGCACACAAGTAGACACTGCACACAAACAGACATTGCACACAAGCAGACACTGCACACAGGCAGACACTGCACACAGGCAGGCACTGCACACAGGCAGGCACTGCACACAGGCAG
>JANHMN010000003.1:37766876-37816388 GCA_030674055.1 Rhabdomys pumilio | reverse complement strand
AAAAAAAAAAAAAAAAAAAAAAAAAGAATGTACTTAAAATGGATGACATGATTTGTCATTTATTCAGTCTTTCCCCCATCCCCCAATTGATCCTGGAAATCAGTTTATTCCCAGTTTTTTGATTGAATTAAAGTAAGACATAGGTGACATTGCTACCTTTGTGAAGACAGTGTGATGTCGTTCTGTGTGTCCTATCACAGTTATTGGTGACCTCCGAGTTCTATCGAGTACACACTGGACTTTGCAGCTTTAGGCTAAGATGGCGGTGTTGTAAAGTCCCTGTTGCTAGCCTCTGCTCCTCTCCTGCCGTGGTTACCAGGCCTCAGTCAGACCCAAGTTTCTTCTGCTCCTCTCTCAGCATTATTATCTGGCCTCAGCCAGCCAGATGGCGTCACACTAGGTGTGGGCAGCTCTGGCTATCAAGTCCGTCACCTCCACTCCGGCCTTCACTGTGAGGGCCACATCTGGGTGTGCCTAGGAGGGGTCTGACCTGATCAATGGAGTAACCCTTTGATGGACACAGCTTGTTAGGAGGTGAAAGGGAGGGGCTTACTAGAAGAGGAAGGTTACAGAGGAAGTGCCCCTGAGGCTAGATCTTGTCCTTCCTGCTCAAATTGACTGTTTCCTGCCCTGCTGCTCTGCCTCAAGGTGCCCTGTCCACCATGATGGACTGACGCCTCTGAAACCACACCTTGTCTAGTTTGGTCTGACATTCCATCCCAGCTGTACAAATGCAGTAAATCTAGACAGTAGGAAGAAAAGGGAGTTTGAGTGATTCTTTCTCCAAGTGCTGTATAACCGTGGGCCTCAAGGGACCTGCGCTTTCTCTGAGTAGTCCTGAGCCCCGCCCCCTTGCCCTCCCCCCGCCCCGCCCTCCCAGTGTGAAATAACTGAGCCCTGGCTAAGGGAGACTTTCCTCCCCAGGAACCAGAAGCTTTCAGCCACCTGGCTTATCAAGTCTTTCTGGACTCAGGTCTCCCTGAGGTCTGGGGCTGTGCTGTGGTCAGAGGGTGGTGGGAAATGTAGACATTTGTAAAAAGCCAGCCTGTTCTTTGATCTAAGAGCTCCAGTTTGGTAGCAAGAGCTTCCTGTCTACCTCCTGGGAAATCTTTGATTTTTAAATTTTAGACCTCAGGACAGTGAGTGTTAAGTGAAGGTCAGAGACTTTTAAAAAGAGATGTCAAGTGTTTGAAATCAGAGAAAATAATCGTAGCCTCCACTTCCCTGTGAGTTTGCACGCTCTGGGCAATGAACTCTGCCTCTGTGGCAGCCTCTTATCTGTACTGAAGAAAAAAAAAAAAAGTCAGATTTCTTACTTCACTAAATATTGCTGGCCTGGCTAGCTCAGCCCAGTGGTGTTCAGGAAGTTTCTTTAGAGGGTAGTGTATCACCACACTCTGGTCCCTTCTGTCCCTAAAGTCTCCTCTTTGGGAGCAATCTGGGCAACACACCACAGGTCCACATCTTGTTTTCTTTTATCCATTTATCCTACCCCTGGGGCCCTGCCCTCTGCCTTCCCTGTTCCGTCCCTGGTGTCTCGGACCAGCTGTTCTCCAGGTGATCCCTCTGAAGGGCCAAGGGAGATGGGGTACGGATGCGCCTGGCTATTCCTCCCCCAGACGGCACCATGCAATCCTACCCACCCTCCCAACATGGTAGCTACAGTGTCTTTCACCTTCAGACCCAAGAGCATGCCTCTGTCACCATGCCCAGTGCGCATGGCTCCCTGGAACATGCGCCAAGCCCTCTGAAGAGGTCTATACAAAGCTCTGAGGCCACAAGCGCCTAGGCAAGTGAAACAAGGGATGCTGCTTCCCAGGGGCACCGTGGTCTCCATGACTCATTATGATATATTTGGGGGTGGAGTGGAGAAAGGTCACCTCAGCCATCATAGCAGGCCAATGACCCTGAGGGAAGGATCCCACGACAGTCTATGCTTACTGAGCACAGTCAAGTTGCCCACAACTTGGTGGTGAGGAGGGAAAGGCTTGTCGGACAAACCTTGCTGTCTAAATAAATGATTTAGTCCTTTTTCCTAGTTACAGGCCTGCCTAAGAGACCGACTCACCCTTGCCTGATGAGCCAAGAGACTTCCAGATCAACATCTGCTTTGCCACAGTCCCCAATAGATCCAGAAAATTCTGTGAAGCAAAGAAACACAGAACCCTGGTCTATCCTAGGTGTGCCCTCTACAGTGTCTTTCACCCATGGCTGGTTGAGCCTTGACCATCCTCTCTTACATAACATTGTTAATGTCATACAGCCACACAGGAGCTAGGAAGACACTTCCCTCAGAAGCCAGGGGTTACTGAACCCACTAAGGCATCTGCCACAGATGTACTCTCTGGGGTTTGAACCCAGGACTCTGCACAAGCTAGGTAGGTGCTCTGCTATTGGACCAAGTCTACGAGCAGGCCTTGAACTCTTCTGTAACTCGGACTAGCCTTGAGCTTTTGATTGTCCTGCCTTAGCCTTCCAAGTAGCTGGGATGGCAGGCCTGTGCTGCAGTGTGCTACTAGCTCCCTTTAAGAATTCAGAGGTTGGGGCTGGAAAGACAGCTCTGTAGTCAAGAGCTCCTGTTGCTTTTCTAGAGGACCTGAGTTCAGTTCCCAGAAACAATGTCATTTGGCTCCTAACGACCTGTAACTCCAACTCCAGGGGATCCAAAGTCTTTTTCTTACCTCCTCAGGCATCTATAAACACATGGTGCATGCACATGCATGTGTGAGTACAGGCATGCATAGGAACATGCACACGCACACGCACACGCACACGCACACGCACACGCGCACGCGCGCGCGCACACACACACACACACACACACACACACAACTTGGCAGTTACTTTTCAATGTTCTTGAGAATGTTGAACCTTCTCTGCTTTCTTCCTCCCCGGTCCCATGCTGAACTGTTTGGTTGGTTTTCTGTTTGCCTGTTTGTTTTAATTTTTGCAGCGACTGGGATGGAACCCAGGACCTAGTTTATGCTCAGCAAACATTCCACCATTGAGTCACACACCTGGTTCTAATCCCTTGCATTGAGAGAAAACAACAACAACAACAAAAAAAAAAACCCTGAAATTTAGACAAAGTGAAGAGTCACATAGCAAGGTCAATGGCTAGCTAAGTTGCTGGTTTAAAGTTCAAGCTAGATCCAGTTTGACCTCTGACCTGCCACCTGCCCCCACCCACTCCATCTTTGCAGGAAACCGGCCAAACCATGGCCTCAGGCTCAGGAGATCCAGCTGGGCCCAGGCAGGCATGCTGGGCTTGGGCAGTACAAGGCAGCTGCTCTGCTCTGGGACTCAGCACCCCAGGCCAGCCTTGCCTCTCACCATCCCCTGAGGCTTGGGTGTGTTGAAACAAAAGACAGCAACTGCCACCCAGTCATCTTTCCTCGAAGCTATGATCCTTTAGGGATGGAGATTTCCTTTCTTTGCTTTATTTCACAGCGAAGAACTGAGTTCAGGTGGACCTTAAGGAGCTGCCAGACAAATACCTTTGAGTCAGAAGACTCTCTCTGACCAGCCTGGGCTAAGGTGAAACCCTTCGGTGCTGGGGAGGCTGAGGCAGAAGGACTGAGGGTTAGAGCCCAGCCTGGGACTGTCTCAAAACAAACAGGCACACTAACAGCTGCCCCTCTCAAAACTTCATTGCTTTCACAGACATAGATATATAATTTTTTTTTTCCAAAGCAGGAATGCTTGCTGAGAAGAAGAATATGTCCAATGCAGGGATGAGATGAAGAAACAAGAATAAAAAGACCTACTGTGTGACCAGGGACAAGCTGAACTTCACCATCTAAAATGAGAGACGGCAACCACTACACATGCACTTAGAAAGCCCAGGCAGCTCAGGCCTGTAACGTAACCATTACTCATCTGATGTAATTATCATCTCCAAGGCTTACTGCTTCTGTCTGCTAACCTAGGCCTAGTCCTGGAAGCTTCTAGCCTCCATACAATATATCTAGGTCTAAAATGTTTTCAGCCTCTGAGACTTGCTGCTGAATAAGCTCACTCTTTCTAGTTCTTTGTGAACTCTGACTGACCGGTTCAACTCAGCTGTTCTGGCTCAGAACTCCTCTCCAGGCTGACTGCTTCTCTCTCAGCCTCTCTGAGTTGCCCTGCTTGGCCTCACACTAACTCCATCAATCTGTTCTAATCGTCTGGCTCCTCTCATTCTCTGACTGGTTCTGTCTTCACCTGTGGCTAGCTTGTTCTCTCTTCAACCTGTCTCTGTAAAACTCTCCCGGGAAAGCAGCTTCCTTCTTTCTTCTGCTCTGTCCTCTAAGTACCTTCCTTTCTTTTCTCTTCTCATGAGAACTGGGCATATCCTAGTCTGTCAAATCCTTTTCTGATTCATCCCTTTTTCCACCAGCAAGTAGAAATCACTTTCAAACATGACTGCTTCCTTCTACAAACTAACTTTACCTTCTTGTCTAGGATTAAAGGCGTGCGTGCCCTAAGGGCTGAGCCACACTACAGCTAGTAACAGATTATTAGCCGATGGTGGCACATGCCTTTAATCCCAGCACTTGGGAGGCAGAGGCAGGCAGATTTCTGAGTTTGAGGCCAGCCTGGTCTACAGAGTGAGTTCCAGGACAGCCAGGACTACACAGAGAAACCCTGTCTGGAAAAACCAGAAAAAAAAAAACAGATTATTATTATTTTAGTAAGTAACAATCTCTGGGTTCACAGTGTAGCCAAATATCCTGCAACACAGTCCTGACCAGGACAGCTAAGGAAACTGGAGATGAAGGCTTCTGCAGTAATGTTTGTCTGCTTAAGACAGGGCCTTGTTATGTAGCTGATGTTACTGCCCTCAGATTTATTATCTTCCTGCCGCAGGCTCCCAAATCTAGGATTATATGCTTGTACCATCACACTTAGGTTACAATTTTTTTAAAAAACATATTTATGGGAGCAGGCTGCAGCTATGCACTACTGTAATCCCAGAATTCAGGATGCTAAGGTAGGAAAATTATGAATTCCAGGCCAGCCTGGGCTACATCGTCAGACAAGGTCTTCAAATAATAATGACATGATGTTCATTGCACTTGTGGGGGAGGGGCACGGTTCAGTGGCACAGCACATGGTTACAATGTATAGGACTCAGAGTTCAAGGCCCAGAGCCAACAGGTGCTTAGCTCTAGTGATCTAGAATTTTTTTAAGTATTTAAAAAAAAATTTTTTATGTACATGAGTGTTTTGCCTACAACAACATAAGTGTACCACATGTATGCCTGATACCAACAGAGGCCAGTAGAGGGCATCGGATCCCCTGAAGTGGGAGTTACAGATGGTTGTGATCCACCATGTGGGTGCTGGGAACTGAACCAGGGTCTTCTGCAAGAGTAGACAATACTCTTAACTGCTCTCCGAGCCATTGTTCCAGCCCCCACTTATAGAGATTTGTTAGGACCAGATTTCTTCAGATCACGTAGGGAAAGGATCTCTTGGGCATGAGAACCAAAAAGGACAGTCATTTGTTTAGCTGCCAGAGGAGTCTGTCTCCTGCCTAGGGCAGGCACTGAGCAAGACCTCTTAACTGACCTCTCCTTCATTCTCCTGCTCTTCCCAGGTAGGTGTGGGTACCAGGCTGTTATCCCCAGCACTGTGGCTGTACATGGGGACAGTAGCTGACAAGAAGGAAGGTTGGTGACACAGATCCTGCCTGGCATATACTCTCTGGAAAGTAGGAAGGTGAGGTGAGGAGGGTCAGGAGAAGACTTGAACATTGACAGAGAGCACACAGAAGATGGAGGAGAGCTGGTACAGTGGGCACCTGGGAGCCTACCTGGGGCTCCTGAGTACATGGTTCATGGTGACCAGAAGAGGCTGGGCTGCCTCATCTGAGCTTTCCAGAAAACTCAACCAGCCTCAAAAATAGAAATTTCAGTCACCCGACAAACAGCGGAGTTGACTTTTTTGGAGTTCTTGCTTGTTTGTTTTTGGAGACAATTTATATAGGGTAGGCTGGCCTTGAGCTTGTCTTTCTGCCTCAGCTTCCTGAGTTCTGAGGTTACGGTAGGTTCCCTCACATGACTCAAAAAGTGGAATTTATTTATTTATTGGTTCTTTTTGTTTGGATTTGGGTGTTGGTTTGCTTGTTTTTTGGACACCATGCTCCTAAGTATCCTGGAACTTACTGTGTAGCCCAAGAAGCTGCAAAACTCACAGTAATCCTCCTGCTTCAGCCTCCAAAGTGTGCGCTGTGCACCTCAAGCCAAGTCCCCTTCAAATGGAGCTGGAAGTGGTCAAACCATAAACCAGTTAGGAATCTGGCTAAGTTTAATGTTCTGGAACATTGCATAGGACAGGACTGAGGGTGTCTGCTCCATTCTCTCTGTGTGACTTAAGGGAAGGGAAGGGTCTGGCAGAGCCAGGCTCCTAGTGAGAGGCAAGTGGGAGGTAATTAGCCTCTGCCTTGGTGGTCACCTGCAACTGTGGTGACAGGTTTAAGAATTCGTAAGAAGGTAGACCGAATGGTTGGACAGGTGATAGGTTGTGTGACAGCTACTCTTGAACTACATCTGGAATTAGCAAAATCAGAGACTGTGTAACACCCTGTGAGGGATTTTTCTTGATTGAATTATTTGAAGTGGGAAGACTCATCCTACCAAAGTGGATCTTTCATTTGTTTTCTTTTGTTTTGTTTGTTTGTTTATTTTGGGGGAGTGGGTGTTGTTTGTTTGTTTTGTTTTTGTTTTTGTTTGTTTGTTTGTTTGAGACAGGGTTTCTGTATGGCCCTGCCTCTCCAGGAGCTCACTCTGTAAACCAGACTGGTTTAGAACTAAGAGATCTATCTGTCTGCCACCATTTCCCTGTTGTGGTAAATCTCCACCCCCAATAGGCCCATGCAATGAAAACACGACTCAATTAATGAGTACAAACTGTGTGCCTAGACTGGGCAGATAAATCCACCACTTCACTCCTCTACTCCCCAGCCATGAGATCCCTTAACTTGTGGTTTCTCCGGACCACATGCTTCTGCTCCAGTTTCCTTCCACCTCCTCCTCAGTCTTCCTCTTCCTCGTTCCTCTCCTGGTCTTCCCCTTCTCCTTTCTCTCCCTCTTTCTCTAAAACTTTTTGCTCCACCTTCCCTTCCACTGGCTCTAGCCTTTATTTTACAAGTTAAAACGGTGAGACGGTTCACTTGAAGTCACCTGTGTACAGGATTCACTCCTCATCCGCAGCCCCTCTTGGGGAAGCGGAATTAGCATCAAAATACAGCACCTAGGCAATCCACAATTCCCAGCTCCAAATCTCTATCTTTTGAGGTGGGAAGATCCTCTTTTAGTCTGGGCCACGCCTTCTGGTGGCAGTCTATGTAAAGAATATGGAAGAAGGAAGCTAGATCTGTCTTTGGCTGCCTGCTTGCTCTCACTCTCACTGGCAAGTCCATTCCCTCACTGGCATTAGGTAGAATGTCTGAGATTCCAGCATATACTCGACCATTTGGACATCCGGCCTCATGGACTGAACAAATACTGGATTCCTAGAAGTTTTTTTGGTAGATAACTAGTATTGGACTAGCTGGACCACACCTGTAAGCCACTATAATAAATCCCCCACCACTCACTCTCTAGATAGATGATAGATGATAGATAGATAGATAGATAGATAGATAGATAGATAGATTCTATTCGTTCTGTTTTCCAGAAAACTCTAATACATACATACATATACATATACAGACAGACAGACAGACAGACAGACAGACAGACAGACATACGATGGATGGACAGAAGGACAGCAGGTAAGTCAGGAACTAGCTTCTGAAAGCAGAGCCTCCACCACTATCCAGAATGACATAGTCCTCAGGACAGAGTCTTGAACAAAGCAAGTAGGCTGGGAGAGCCAGGAACCACAGGAACCCCCTGCAAGTCTCTGGCTTCTCTTCTCCAGTGAGGGGCTGGGGAAATGGCTCAGTGGTAGGGCCTCTACCTAGCTTACAAGAAGCCCTAGGCTGATCTAGAAGGGGGAGGGGGAGGGAAAGGAGGAGGACTGGAGAAGAAGGGTTGGGAAAAGCACCTCCCAAGCCAGCCCAAAGATTGACAGCAATCCTCTGAATATTGATCTTGTTTCTAAAGGACTTGCCAGTGTTACAGACATGTGAACGAAGAGCATGTATCTGTTGTGACTTGCAGGAGGCAGCGGTACAGCATGCCGGAGCCCTCCTGGGAGGCTCCAAAATTGGTGCAGGCCACATGTCACTTGCTAAGCCAACCTCAGAGGTCTTGATGGAGTCCAAGAGTAACCAAGACCAGTTCTTCCTTCTAAATAGGTCAAGTCCTCACTGCCCAGCTCTGTTGTCTCAGGCAGCCCTCTTCCTACCCTTAACAGACTAATATCCCAAATCCCAGGTCACTGCTTCAATCTAGGCTCACTGCCCCGCCCCCCAGCAGCAGCAGGTGTGGGTGGCTGGGTGGGGAGACCTGACCCACCCTGGAGCCAGGAAGGAGAGAAAGAGAAGACTTGTGCTAGACAGCAGACCTGATGCTTGGCGGCTACGTAAGCCCAGGCTCCTGTGTCCCTCTAAAGATGGGTGCAGATAGCCTGGCCTACAGGGTACCAGGAGCTTCCGGGGACCATCTGTGCCTGGCAGGAGGAGCCCATCACTACAGTTTGGTCCTGGGGTGCCTCAGGTTCTGTCCTGTTTTTTACATTCTAATGATTTCACATGTGGTCTTCTGATGGGCTCATTTACTGGGAAGCTAAAGATACCGTTAAATGCCTAAAAATAAACACGAACTGCTAAAAATTCAGCATTTCTCTCCCTCGCCTCCACCAGCTGGGCCTGTCTGCTTTCACTCCAACACCATCAGGAGTTACAAACAAGATGACATAAAGCGAAAAGCTCTACAAGGCCAGACCGACCGTCCGGCAGGTTTACTTCCAACACGGTGAAGTAGATTCTGAATCAGCTCCCTCTCTCCTGCCTCCTCCATGTTTTCTTTCCATCCTTTTCTCTCCTCTCTCTTCCCTCCTCCTTCCTTTTTCTGTAGTCTAGGGTTTTACTTACATTCCTTCATTTTTGTTTTATAGTAAAAAGGGAGAGAAAGAGCAACGGAAGAAAGTTTCACCCAAACTCTACCCAAATGCTGTCACCCACATTTCCTCCAGGTAACCCACCCCACCCATCCTTCCTTCAGTTAAGACGCTCCCCTGATCCCTGGGAGCACCAAGTGGCTCCCACAAGGCCATTGACAAGATCAATGTGCTAAGCCAGTAAATTACATTTATCCTTATTTCCAGGGAAATATTTTACATAACTACTTGCCAGGCAAATACATTGAATAAATTAATACAGACTCCCTCCACCCCTCAAACCAAACAGTGAGCAGTAATGGTTATCAGACCAGTTAAAAGAATAAACCTGTTAAATAAATAAATTTGCTCTACACCCGTTTAATGTCACCGATGTACTTCAGGGGAACCTTTTAAAGAAGTGGATTTACCGTGCGCAGATCTCCACTGGGTCTGAGTGATTATGCATAAGAAAGACATTACTTTTAAAGTGGATGAATGGGCAATAGTTTTTTTTTTTTTTTGATTTACTGTTCAAAGCAGAAAAATGGTAATGGTGTGAAATAGGCTCTCACAAACTCATTTTGGGAGACAGGAAATGCTTGATTTACCTGGGGGTGGGGGGAGGGCTGCCCTCCATGTTCTGATCAAAGGAGATAAATGATGAGGGAACTAGGTATTGAGGCCATACTGCCCGTGAGCTGTATGGAATGAAGGTGCAGAGTCCATGGTGGGCTGGTGGATGGATGCTCAGATGTCCAGTCAAAAGAGGCCAGCGAGGAGCCTCAGGTGGAAGCCTGGCTTGGCCATAGCTCTTGGTGGCTTTGAGGTCACTCTTCCGGCCACCCCCACAAAAGCTTTCTCCAGTGCCCTTCCCCGAACTTAAAATCTTTGCCCTAAACCTGCAGAGTAGCTCAAATGATTTTTTGAGGCTGTGGGCACTGTTTTCTGATCCCTACCTTGGCAAGCCTTTACCCAAGCTCATTGTGGCGTGGACCTTGCCAACAGTGGTTCTGTTTGTAGTAGGATGTCTCGGAATGCTTGACGGGCACACAGCTGCAATCCCAATAGTCACAAGGTTAGAACAAGAGAATTTAAGTTCACAGCCAACCTGGGCAGTATAGAGAGACTCTATCAGGCAGTGGTAGGTAGTGCCACTCACCAGGAAGTATTGACCAGTGGGCAGATTGTATGCTCAGCTATGATGTGGGTGTGTCAAGATCTGGGGGAGCTGAATCCAGGCTTCACTACAAGGCAGTTAGTTACCTCTGCTCTTCCTCAAATATAAAGAGGAAACGGAGTGTGGTGCCAGTGCTCTCCACGCGCATGAGCTGAGTCCTAGTTGTGAGCAATCAGGATGGAGCAGAGCAAAGAACATTTCAACAGCCCAAACCAGCCAGGAGCCCACAGGCAGCACTGTGCACAGACTCAGTGTTAGCTTTCTGTGACGACGACAAAAATGCATGTGAGAGTTAGCTCGGAGAAAAAAGGTTCATTGTGCTGCATGGTCTTAGAGAAGCTAGAAGCTGATGGGGCTGCTGGTGGGGGGGGGCTGGCAATGTTGGGGGCCTAGGAAGGGACCACACTGCTTTCCATAGTGCCCTCCTGGGGCCACAGTTAAGGCAAAACAGCTAATCTACAGAAGTTGGTGTCCAGGAAGAGGAAGGTGGAGAGGGAGTTCTCCCTCACTGAGAGGTAAAGGGCAGGAACAAGAGCATGGTCTTCTGGGAACCAGGGGTCGGCTTCCCAGAATGCACTGCAATAAAAGCCAAGTTTGGGGTCCATTCAGCCTTGGAGGGGGGGGTTGTCAGATCTTGCTGAGCTTCTGCAGCTCTCTCCATGTGAAAGGTTTTCTTTACTGTGGCTGAGACCTGTCTACCCCTCTGTGGTTTCAGCTCCAGGCCCACACTTAGCCTCAGGGTGGGGAACACCAGGCCAGCTTGTCTGGGCATCCTGTTTCCTCATGCATAGGCAAGAGGGCACGCTGAGAGCACTGGGGAACTCGGGAACTGGCAGATTTATCCAGTCTCAATGTGCTAATATCGTTTGACCGGCTTCAGAATAAATATGGCCCAACAAATTGTCGTTTTTATGGGTATTTACAGCCGAGGCACTTTGTAAACCTAAGGACTAATATTTCCCATAGGAAATCTGGCTCTTGATCCTTGATAAATTATTGGAAACTTGTGGCAGCCCCAATCCAGGAACTCCCACTCCATCTTGGCTCCAGAATCGTGCCTCAGGCTGGTGGTGGATGAGATGAACAGGCTTTTACGGTGGCACACACAAGGTCTGCAGCCCTTCCTGCACCCCCGCCCCTAAAACAGAACAGCAGCCCCTGCAGAGGCCTGCCATCATCCCCATCTTACAGATTAGAAACCAAGGCTAGGTTCCAGCATGAGGGAGGCTTCTGAGGTCATGACCCAGCCTGGCTCAGAATGCTCTCATGAGCTAGAACATCCAAATGACACTGAAATCATATTGGTGACACACATCTGTCATCCCAGCACTTCAGAGGCAGAGGTAGGAAGACAGCAGGCTCAACACCACATCGGGTGACATAGCGAAACTCTTCCTCAAAAACGGAAACAAAACGCCAAAATAATGTCAGTTCTTTAAGATAAAAAGTGACTGAGGAGGGGTGTGGGATGGAAGCTTCCTTTCTTACATCGTCACGCTTTCTGAAGTGGGTTCCCTTTGGTTTCTCCCAGCCATTACCAGCTCACCTCTCAGTGATGTGAAGGTTGCAACAGCCCCAGACTTCAAAACCTCATTCCACTCAAATCAAGCACCACAGCTAAGATCTCAGAAACTAATTTTGTATTTAAACTCTGGCTTCTGTTGGTCAGATAAGCTCACATGTTCTCTGATGAAAGCTACTGGTTGCTGAGTGTGCTATGGGTAACCTGAAAGTGACCACTTCAGCAACTGAGAGTTATAGTATGGTGGGCCCAGGAAGTAAGGGTCCTCAGCTGTAGACTCAGGATGATCTTAAGCAGGGAGACCATGTCTGTGCTGGACTTGACTTTACAGCAATGTATACCTGGCCTCATTTCATTTAGTCTCCCAAATTAGATATTGATGCACATCTAGGTGACACAGGGTATTTCTTAAACCCGGTTGCCACAGAAAGGGTCCTGGGTGTTGATGCCACTGGAATGTTCAAGAAGCTGCGTGTGGTGTCATATGCTAGTCCAAAACTCAAGAAGCTAAGACAAGAGGGCTAGGAGTTTGAGCCTTGCCTGGAAAACTCACAGGAGACCCTGTTTCCAAAAGGGGATGGGAGTAAAAGGGAAAGTAAAACAAGAATAAGAGAGCTGGAAAGATGGCTGGTTAAGAGCACTTGAGGCTCTTGCAGAAGACCTGGGTCCAGTTCTGTGGTCTGTAACTCCAGCTCCAGTAGATCTGGCGCCCTCTTCTGGCCTCCAAGGACACTGCACTCACACGCACATACACACACAGACAGACAAAGTAAAATAAAACAGATAGTGGCACTCCTCAATCCCCACTTGTCCCAACATAAGGCTTTTCCTGCGGGCTGGGTGTTATAGGAATGGTGTGTGGCCATTCTGTACCCTGTTTACCTCACCTTGGTCTTGGGTTGAGGGTTAAGGGTGGAGACTGGAAGATAGTCTTAGAGATTGGGGAGGTCTAGGCACGAGTCTTCTGGCTCAGGGTGCCATTTGTAGTCCCTACTGCCCTCCTACCCCACCTCCCACCCCATCGATTCCTCCTATGTGGAGTAGGTATCTGCTTCCTTGCTGTTACTCAGGGGGACGACAATTTAAAAAACAAACATCTGAGCTCACTAAACATACTTCTCAACAGCTTGAAAATGAATTAAACAACAGAAAGCATAGTTCTCCTCAAGGTGTTTATGGTGGGGCTCCCCAAAGAAAACATGTTCCCCCACCCCCAGGCCCTGCCTGCAGGTGGCCAGTGTACAGTCCTGGCTCTCAGGCCTGACACCTGGGATCCTGAAGGGAGAGAAACAAGCCTAAAGCACCACCAAGGAACCCCTGGTGGGAACCACACTGGAGCTCTGCCTTACTGGGGTCAGCGGCAGGAAGATGGCTGGAGAGCAGGCTGGACTGGGTCTTGTGATGGAAGAAGTTACCAGGTCACGCCCACAGCCTCTGGGGATGAGAAGTGGGGTGAAGTCAAGATGTTGCCCAGGACTCTGGGTACAGAGAGACTCACAGGGTAAACTCACATGGAGGAGCTGACTATGTTAAGCCTATTTCATCTCAATGCTCAGAAGCCTGAGGCAGGAGGCTCAAAAGTTGAAACCCAGCCTGAACAACCTACCCTGTCTTAAATTCTTTAAAAGATGGAAAGAGTAATGGTGGGTGTGGCTCAGAGCACAGGGTTTGCCTGATGGGAGGGTCAGTCTCTTAACTGCCAAGTTGATTAGATCTAGAATCACTTGAGAGATGGACTTCTAAGCATATCTGCAGGGAATTATCTTGGTTAGATTCTTGGATGTGGGAATACTCTCCCAATGTGGGTGGCACCATCCCTTGGATGGCATCCTGAGCTATATAAACAGGAGAAAGGGAGCTGTCATTGATGTCTTCTTCCTGACTGTGGATGCAATGTGACCAGGGGCTTCACGTTCCTGCCACCACAACTCCCCGGACTATACCTTGAAAGGTGAGCCTAAATAAGTCTTCAGTTGCTCTTGTCAGAGTATTTTATCACAGCAACAAAAGAGCAACTAAGAAACCTACCATATGAAGTCTTGGGTTCAATCTCCAGCACATATTAAAATCAGAGTTCCAGCCAGCCTGTGCTACACAGTAAGACCCTATCTCGGACAGTTCAGTGTTGTCCCTGGATCCTGTGTCTGTGCTGGTTTACTCAGAGGTCTGCCAGAGTCTGACACAGGCAGATGCTCACAGCTAACCACTGATCTGATTAAGCGTTTCCCAATGGAGAAGTTACAGAGAAGACTGAAGGAGCTGAAAGGGTTTGTGGCCCCATGAGGAGAGCAACAATACCAACCAACCAGAGTTCCCCAGGGTCTAAACCACCAGTCTGGGAGCACATAGGGAGGGACCCATGACTCCAGCTATACATGTAGGAGAGGATGGCCTTGTCGGGCATAGGTGGGAGAGGAGATCCTTGGTCCCATGAAGGCTGAACACCGAGTGGGGGGGAATTTGAAGGTGGGGAGGTGGGAGTGGGGGGATAGATGGGGGCACATCCTCATAGAAGCATGAGGAGGGGGGATGGGATAGGAGGTTCTTGGGTGGTGGGGGGAATGGAGTAGGGGGATAAAATCTGAAATGTAAATATAATATCCAATTTTAAAAAAAAGACAAAAAAAAAAAAAAAAAAGAACCCTGGAGCTCCACCTGGCAGAGCCTCCCACACCATTCCTTCTTCTTGTCAGTCAGTCTGGGGCTTCTGTTCCAGCTCACAGCGGGTTCCTTATTCCTTCTTCTGTGTCCCACAAGGCAAGATAGCGTGAAGTATCTCTCAGCCCTTGTCCACCATACCACTTCCACGCCATCGGAATCTTGCTATCTCCAGCTGTACAGACAGAACCTGAGTTTCAGTTGTATTTGGTGGAGTCCATAGAACAGAGAGAGTTTCGCTCTCTTGTCTTGAGCATGGTGCTTCTGCTGATACAACCAAATTCAAGCACTGTCTCTTCTGTCAGCCCTTGTCACTCTGTAGACCCACAATGGCTGCCATGCCTGAGAATCCAGCATTGAAGTTTTCACACAGTCTGTTACCAGCTTGGCCTCACCCCTGACATGCACTTGAGTTTGGGTCCTAGATGCTGTCTTTTGTGTTTGATCATGTGTACATAAGTAAGGGTGGGAACAGGAAGCCACAGGCATTCACCATGGAGAGTATGAGAGACGCCATGCTCACTCCAAGGTACAGAATCCTGTCTCCTTGTGCTTCAGGCAGCCCTTTCTTGTGGCCCTTTGTGTGTCCTGCATCTGGGAGGCCTTGACACTTCCGTAATGTGCCAAGTCCCTGAGGAGCTGGCTTTGCTACTGAGACAGCACTGATGCGTGACTCTGAGGTCTGGTTTGGCTCAGAAGGTGAGCTAAACACCAAGACCCTGCCCCTGTTCTCCAGGCCAAGGATGGGAGGGTGGTCTGACCCCACCAAGCCTGGAAGACCATTCCATTCACCATCCCGTAACCTCACAGGACAGTCCTGGGGGTAAAGGATCGCCTAGCACAAACCTGGAGATCACAGTGCAAATCCCAAAGCCTGGGATGCTTCCTCAGGCGCTTTCTTTAAAAGTCCAAGACTTAAGAAATACTTTGTTTCAACTGTGGCAGCCATTTTTTGGCCAGTAGGGAAATTAACTTTGTTTTTGTTTCTTGTTGGTATAAATGAATACCCGATGCTGGTTCATTCATAAAGAATGGAAGTTTATTTCACTGCTTTGGGGGTCAGCATCAGGGTGCAGGCATCTGCTGGGGGCCTTCTGGCTGTGCTGCTGCAGACACTGCTGAATACCCAGAGTTGGTGTGCCAGGGAGGGGTTCTGATTGTTCTCAGGTTGCCACTGGTGTAGCTGTGAGGCTTCCCTCCTTCTCTCCCTCCTTCTCTCTCTTCTTTCCCCTCTCTTCTTCTTTGCCTCCTTCCCTCTTTCCTTCCTTCCTTCTTTCTCTTTCCTTTCCTCCCACTCTTCTCTCCCCTGGTTGCTCTCCCTCTGAGTTTTACTATACATTCAAAGAGCCTCAAACTCACTCTGTGGCCTGGTGGTCCTCAAATTCATCCTCATCTCTTGCCTCAGCTTCCCATGTGCTGGGATTGTAGGCATGCAGCGCCACGTCTGGATGACAGAGAGCTTTGTTTTGTAGGAAATGTTCTGTTTCATCCGGGTCCTGTTGAGATAATCCCACTATATAGTGCAGGCTGGTCTTGATATCAAAATCTCCCCCAACCTCCCGCCCCTTTGGCTCCTGCACTGGGTGCCAGGATTACACATGTGTCCCACTCTTCCCTGTGCTAAGCGTGGAATTTCATTTTCCTTTGAGCTTGGTCTGTATAGCCCAAGCTGGCCTGGAACTCTCCATACTCCTGCCACCAACATCAAGCTACACCTGTCTTGAAAGCCCTTTCAACAGTCAGAGCCAGTCAGCCTGCTTTGTTTTGGGCCCCCAGGATCCCTAGGCAGGATTCTACATGACCAGAGGTTGTCCCTACCCCAAGCCTGGGCCCCTTTTCTAACATTCCAGGTCTGCTCTTGGTGCCTCCACAGACATCTGAATTGTGCAATCCTAGGTAAGGAGGGACAAGGGGACAATTTTGCTCTCTGAAGGACACTTAGTTAGCAATGCCTGAAAACACTTTGGTTTTCATAACAGAAGGACAGGTGTGTCTGGTCTCTGGCTGGATCAGTCTGCTATGTGTAGGGTGGCCTCATAACGAACAACAGGGTCAGAGGTCAACAGCACTGAGTCTGAGAAACCTACCCCAGGTCCCAGTGGATGGAGGTTTGTGCTGAAGGAAGAAGAGGAAGAGGAGGAAGTAGAGGAAAAGGAGGAGGAGGACAACGATGATGACAAAGAAGAACCTGGACACACAGGCACACAGCCAGGGTTGTCTTCACACAAAAGGGTGTAATAGAAGGCAGAGTGGTGGAGGGAGGGGTAGGCCACCCCCACTCCTCTACAGTAGAGGTCTGGACAGTCAGGGACATATCCACCCACTTGCATGGGAGATGAAAGAGAGGTATGGAGTTAGAGACCTGAGTCTGGTGGGCAAGGCCCATTTGCCAAGCATCTGAGGAAACCCAGCTGTGCAGGCAGCTTGTGGGACACGGGGATGCTTAGTCAGGAACAGGAGATTTGTACTATACCGACCACTGTGGATGACTGTCTTGAGTCACTGGAAGCCTTCAGGGTGGTGCTGTGAGAACCTAGAGCATGTTCCTATGGGGTCCTTACTCAGGCCACACCTGATGTCCCCTGTGCATACATGTGGACTTCCCTTTCCATCCTAGCCTTAGACACTGTCAAAATCTACTCCTGCCCCAAAGTCTCTGGTATCTGAGACCACACACAAAAACTAGCAGCCTTAGAGATGACCTGTGTACCCATTTCTGAGGTGCACAGCTGACAGACAGCATTATCTTCATCTGTTTTGGCTACTCTCAAGAGACCTTCAAGATGGAGTCTGTTGATGGTCCCTGACAGGAGGAAGGAGTGGACAGGATCTTAGACACTCCCCTGAGACTCTAGTCACTCTCAACTGTATGTAGTTCTGCCCCAGATGCCACCAGTTTCTGGGTCTCAGAAGATAAGAGTATCGAGTGGGTGGAGAGTTACCTGAGAGTGGGGTAGTTCCTCTCTCTGTGTAGCCATGGGGGGTTCATCATCCATAATCCATATTGGGAGAAAAGTCTTTTGGTGGTATGGTTGTTTGGGATTCACCTAGTCTTCTGTAAGTAACTCCTTAGCACGTTCCTGTAAGTACACCCAATAAACTCATTGGTTCCCAAGCTAGGCTTAAGTAGAATCATATTTTGTCTGTTGTTAGGGCCCTGTCTGGGGGAGCAATTTGTTCTGTTGGTGTCTCCCCAGGTAAAACTTACCCAATGCTGTGTCAGAGCAGGAAGGAGAGATCCCCTCTTTGCTGGGAACACCTGAGAATAGCTGCTTAGAGGATGAAAGGATTACTGTTGGCTCGGGTTGCAGAGTCTTTGCTGGCTGGCTCTATTGTTTCTGGGCATCATGATAGGAGCAAGAAGAGAGGAAGATCTGCTCACAGTTGGCCAAGAAGACGAGAGTGAGTTTGCTCTATGACAAGCCCCTCCCCAAACCCAGTCAGCTATGAATCTACCAAAGGATTCATTCTTAGAAGGTAGTCAGGACCTCTTGATCCATGCACCCCAGAAGGCCCAGGCCCTGAGCCCCACTGCTTGGAGCCAAGCCTTCAGCTCATAGTTCTGAAGGACACTGTAAGTCCAGGGCATAACCACCATGTGCAGAATGCATGGAGGGTCGGGCCACTCCCCCAGGCTCTGCCAAGGATGGACGCTCTTTATTCTTGTGTGTGTGTGTGTGTGTGTGTGTGTGTGTGTGCCCACGCACGCGCGCACCTGTAGAAATATATGCACACCACATGCATGCAATGCTCATGGAAGCCAGAAGAGGGTGTCAGGTCCCCTGAAACTGGAGCTCCAGGTGGTTGTTAGACATTGCTGTGCGGGTGCTGGGAACCAAACCTTAGTCATCTGCAAGAACAACTCGTGCTCTTAACTGCTCATCCATCTCTCCAGCACCCTGATTGCTGGACATTTTCTTCACAGCACTGCCTCAGGACTCTTTTCTGAAGAACTGAAGAACATTGTTTTTTTTTTTTTTTTAAAGAATTATTTATTTATTTTATGTATAGGAGTACACTGTGCTCTTCAGATACACAAGAAGAGGACATCAGATCCCATTACAGATGATTGTGAGCCACCATGTGGTTGCTGGGAATTGAACTCAGGACCTCTAGAACTCTGGAGCCATCTCTCCAGCCCAGGACTCTAACTATATTCTGTGATGTCTGTTACAAGTCTCTCTCCCTGGTTCTATCTTCCCTGAGTGGAGGTCCACCTCTCAGAGAACCCTTTCAGGCCTGACTTGAGGTGTGAGACACTGTACCTTACTCTCATAGGGAATGTGGGAGTTCACCAGGGCTTCTACTCCCAACAAGGAGAGGAGGTGTCCTCTCCCAGCCTTTCTCTATCCTAGTCCCTCTCACAGGCTGTCTTGCTTACTACCGGCCACTGAGTTCCTCTGCATGCATTACCAGAACTTGCCAGCAGAGGGAGCCTAGCCCTGTGGATGTTTTTAGAAGATGGCTGGCCAGGTGCAGGCCAGAGAGAGTCCTCATTCCAGGTAGCCTATTCTAAGCATCAGAAGAAACAAACACCCCTTCCTGGACCTCAGGCCTGTGGATAGTCTTCTCACAGACCAAGCATTGGCAGAAATGAGCTGTGTCCCATTTGTTACTCTTTCCTATTACTTTGGTTACAAGTTAAACCTAACTGTTTAGGTCCAAGGTGTGTGTGTGTGTGTGTGTGTGTGTGTGTGTGTGTGTGTGTGTGTGTAGGCGGGGAGGGGTTCATTTTGTAAAACTTAAAATTAGGTAATGAACTGAACATGACATTATAAACTTAGAATCCCAGGACTTAGGAGGCAGAGAGGCAGGTAAAATATGAGTTTAAGGCCACCCTGGGCTACATTGTAAGGAACCCCACCCCCAACCATACACACCCTTCACTGTTTTTCGAAAGAATCACTGCCTCATTCCCTAAGGACCCAAAGAGTCCTTACTATTTCCTTAGGCCTGGGCTGAGATTCAAGAAAGACAAAGGAACATACTCTGAGTATGAAAACATGGAGTCCGTGGTAGACCAAGGGGGGTGTGTGGAGGGGGCGTCCTGTGCTCTGAGAACAAATCCCAGGGCAGAGCTGGCTCGGTTCGTGAACACTACCATACTTGTTGCTGTGTGGTCCTGAACAGATTACTTTACCTCTTGCTACCTCCGTCTCCTTTTCTGCACAGTGGACCTGGACTCCCTCTCTGGGACAAGATGACATGTGGAGAGTTAGGCTTATAAGCTAGACAATGGTTCTCAACCTGTAGATTGCAACTCTTTGGGGGCAGAGGTCAAACAACCTCGTCACAGGGGTCACATACTGGATATCTTGCATATCGGATGTTTACATTACCATTCATAACAGTAGCAAGATTGCAGTTATGAAGTTGCAATGAATATAATTTTATGCTTAGGGGTCACCACAACATGAAGAGCTGTATTAAAGGGTGGAGGCGTTAGGAAGGCTGAGAATCACTGAGTGAGCTGGAATGTCAAATCTTTCTACTTCTCAGTTCTGGCATCATTACTGCCTGAGTCTAAATAACAGGGACCAGAACCTGCCTGGTAACCAGGAGGAGGCACAGGTTAAAGAAGGCCTGAGTGGACAGAGTCCCGGAAGCAGGAGAGGGGCTGCATCCTGACCTGGGCTGTATCAGACACATGGAGAAGGGTGCGCTGCCTCACGCTGAGGGATGCTTAGAGGGTTGAATCTGCTGCCTGCTCCGTCTTCACAACAAGAAAACCCATCTTGCTTCCATGCTCAGCAGTGAGTAAAAACACAAATCTTTAACGTGTTAGAAAACAGCCTCCAATTTGAATCTCAGCTCTTCCTCCATCTGTGGCAGTTTGCACGGGTTTTTTTAGAGTGTCAGAATGCCTCGCCTCGGCACCAGCCTGCTGCAGACACCATCCACTGGGGAGAAGCCTCCCCCAGGGCTCTGAGGAATCCTATTTCAGACACCATAACACAGCCCCCGCCCCAGCCCAACACTGCAGAATGCCAGGATGTTCTCCCCTAAGCTCTGTATGAGGGAGCCCCAGATTTGTGGTGCCTGCAGATGAGCAAAATTACCTTCATACCAAGCCAAGGAGATCAGCTTATGATTTTGTTAAAGAAAGCTATTTCAGAAGTAGGGTAGACTACCCCAGGGCGTAGTGGTATAGACCTCTAATCTCTCCTCCTGGGAGGCTGAAGCAGGAGGATCACAGATTCAAGGTCATTCTGGGCTGTAAGTTCAAGACCAACCAGGGCCTGTCAAAAATAAAACATTTTTAAAAGGGAGATATAGAACACTTACTTGCCTAGTGTGGAATACCCTGGGTTCAAGCCCCAGTTTAAAAAAAAGGGGGGGGGGCTTTATTAAGATACACTATCTTTTAATTTTTCTTTTTGAACTGTGTATATGTGATGAGTATATGCACCCGCCCGAGGAGCCCAGAGATACAGGATCCTTCAGAGCTAGAGGTCAAGAACTGCCAGACGTGAGTGCTGAGAACTGAACTCAGGCCCCGGGAGAGCAATGTACTCTCCTAACCTATCGGCCATCTCTCCAGCCTACAGTATCTCCTCTTTACTGCTAACATTTGGAGGTTAAACATAACCCTGGAGACCCTGCGGGGTGCCCCAGGGGACCCCAGTTCAGTACCCTGGGGGGTGCACGACTGGGCCTTCTAGAACATTCTGGGTTAGCCTGTCCCAGTCTTCTACCCCCTCAAGAGCACCAGAACTGACAACTGCATCCTTGGGAAATTTGTGCCACTCCAGAGCTTTTTCAAGTGACAGCGAATCAAACACGGGGGGGAAAAAATAGCAATATTTTATAAGTTTTAAAATGCTATTTTAACACAAATCCCAGAGCTACTATAGCATAAATCAACAGACACCCAAAAGTATGTTTGTACAAGAAATGTAATAAGCTGGTATGAAAAACAGTGTCAACTGGTGCAGATGGCAGAAAAAGCCAATATTCAAATGTATGCTGTTTTACTAACACATTAAAGATCAACATTTTGCTACCTGCTGCTCATGATAGCAAGATTAAAAAAACACACAACACACACATACACTCCCGCATGATGTTATAACCCAGAGAATGAAGATTCTTAAAGAAATTGTCGCATTCTTCCTATACTTCATCTGTTGGCTTTAAGGCTTTTTCCATTGAGAGAGACATTTGCATCTGAAAATGCAGCCCCTCTCCTATCTGCCTGGTGTTTGAGAACATTAAGGAGAAGGTGGGGAGATATCAGAGCTGTGGTCCCTAAAGGTCTCCTAGACTGAGACTGGGAATAGGATCAACCCACGAACACACATAGTGTCACCCTGTGAATAGCACGTGACTGGTTTCAGGATACTTACTCAAGCACTGTAACCCTAGGGGCCCCAAAGAGCCCTGTGAGGTAGCAAGCCAGGAAACCTTAGACACACACAATAGCCAGCACAGAGGCTCAGAGATGACAGGCAATGGCCAAGGCTTACAGGATCTACAGGAAGCACATGAGGCCTGACAGACGACATAATAACTGCTAAGGAAGTCAGCCCAGAACTGTGCACTGGTTGATGAGTATGCCTGGAATTGTAGACCGTGTGGGCATTCAGATCCAACTTCATAGTGCTGGAGGCATCACAACGCCTGACCTCAAACTACACTACAGAGCCACTGTAACAAAGTCTATGCAAGCCCATAGACCAGTAGACTAGAATGGAGGCCCTAGAAACAAAACCATACGACTGCTGCTATCTAATTTTTGATAAAAGGACTAAAATGCACTGGGAGAAGACAATTTCTTTCACAGGGCCCTGAGGGAACCTGGGTAATTACAAGAAGAAAAACGAAACTAGATCTCTCTCTCTCTCTCTCTCTCTTCTCTCTCTCTCTCTCTCTCTGTCTCTGCATATATGTGTCTGTCTTGTCTGTCTGTGTGTGAGTGTGTCTGTCTCTGTGTCTGTCTGTCTATCTGTATCTCTATGTATGTGGGTGTATCTGTCTCTGTGTATGTCTATCTGTCTCTATCTCTGTGTGCATGTGTGTGTCTGTCTCTGTGTATCTCTCTCTCTTTCTCTCTCTCTCTCTCTCTCTCTCTCTGTACAAAGACCTCAATGTAAGACTTAAAACCTTAAAACTGCTGGAAGAAAACACAGATGAAACATATCTAATTAAGCCCAGAAAGGAACCATCTGAAAAGGGCTTCGGAAGGCTAGAAAACAATAGCAAGAACTGACAAATGAGATCCTGGGAAATTGAAACAGCTCTGTCCAGCAAAGGGAACAATCAGCAGAGTGAAGGAACAGCCTACAGAACAGGAAAAATCTTTGCCAATGATAATATGATAGGAGTTTACTATCCGGAATCTATAAAGAACTTAAAACATTCAACACACAAAACTAAACAAACAAACAAACAAACAAACCAATGGCTAAATGGGGAAGTGACGTTAACAGACAGCAGTTTTTATGGAAGACAAATAGCCAACAAATGCTTAAGAGAGTGTACAGTATCCTCAGCCATAAAGAAACACACATCTAAACTGCTTTGAGAGTTCAGCTCACCTTAGTGTGAGTTGCAATCATCAAGAAACAAATGATGGGCTGAAGACATGGCTTAGTGGTTGAGAGCAATTACTGTTCTTCTAGGGGGACTCATATCGCCTGCAGATCCAGTTCCAGGGGGATCCTACAGCCTCTTTGGGCCTCTGAGGGCACGCGCGCGCACACACACACACACACACACAGACACACACACATCTTACTATAAGGAAAACAAATGATTACAAAGGCTAGTAAGGATGTGGGAAAAGAGGAAGCCTTATTCACTGCCGGAGAGAGTGGGAACTGGTGTGGTTGTGACAGAAATCAGTATCAAGGTCTCTCCAAAAGCTAAACATAGAACAACAGAAGGATCTAAGTCAACACCCCACAGGGACTCGTGCACACCCATGCACACTGCTGCCCTAGTCACAGTAGCCAGGAGGCAGAGATGTCCATCAACTTACTAAAGAATAAAGAAACTACACTGCAGACACACGGTGGGATCATACTCAGTCATAAAGAGATTACAATTAGAGGCTGGAGAGATGGCTCAGCAGTTAGGGGCACTGGCTGTTCTTCCAGAGGCCCCAGGTTTAATCCCTAACACTCACATGGCAGCTTACAACTGTCTGTAGTTCCAGTCCAGGGGTTTCAGTAGGAGAGCTCACACCTTCTTCTGGCCTTTGTGAACACTGTGTGTACACACATGCAGTCAAAACACTCCTATGCTTAAAAAAAAAAAAAAGATAGAAATGTCCTTTGCAGAAGACTCAGTGGGCATAGGATCACCTTAAATAAGGGTCACCTTATTTAAGGGAAATAAGCCAGACAGACCCTGAAAGACAGATGTTGGGTGTTTTCTCTCACATGTAGAATCTAGACATAAATGGAGACGGGTAACCTTGCAGGGAAGAGTGGAGCAGCAGGAGACTGGAGGGGTACAAGAGAAGGAAGTGACATATCGGAGTCCTAGAATCCGTTAAAAGATCTTCGCAGCTGTAACGAAGGGAAGAATCTTGGTATGAGTCAAGTGGGTTCCAATCCAAAGACAAGCATGTGGTTCAGAAACAGGAGTCTGTGTGTCAGGTCATGGTGTACAGTCCTGTGATCTTGGCACTCAGGAGGCTAAGACAGGAGGACAGTTAGTTTGAGGCTAGCCTGAGCTACATAGTAAAATCATGCCTTCAAAATATAAAAGTAAGATGGTGATAATATGATGAAGTGGCCAGGGATTCGGGGATGCAGCCACAAGCCGAGGCCTAGATCTGCCCACAGCTAGGAGGGGCAAGGAGGTTGCTTCCTCAGGACTGCTTATACGTCAGCTTTCGACTTTAGCTTCCACAGTCCTGAACACATCCTGTCTTAGGCCACCACTGTGGCGTACTTTCTCAGCAGAGTCAGAGTATGGGCCTTGACATGTGTACTGACTGGTTTTGTGTGTCAATTTGACACAAGCTGAAGTTATCACAGAGGAAGGAGCTTCAGTTGAGGAAATGCCTCCATGAGATCCAGCTGTAAGGCATTTTTTTCAATTAGTGATCAAGGAGGGAGGGCCCCTTGTGGGTGGTGCCATCCCTGGGCTGGTAATCTTGGGTTCTATAAGAAAGCAAGCTGAGCAAGGCAGGGAAAGCAAGTCAGTAAGTAACATCCCTCCATGGCTTCTGCATCAGCTCCTGCTTCCTGACCTGCTTGAGTTCCAGTCCTGACTTCCTTTGGTGATGAACAGCAATGTGGAAAGTGTAAGGTGAATAAACCCTTTCCTCCTCAACTTGCTTCTTGGTCATGATGTTTTGTGAAGGAATAGAAACCCTGACTAAGACAACATGTCTGCCCTAACTTTCAGAGCATCCAATCCTCTCCCCGACTCAGACTCTCCTGAGATTCCTGGCTTATGTGGTTCCCTGCGTTCCCCAGGCTCTAGCCTTGCTGACCTGCTCACAGTGTCCCCAGGACATCAGGCTCCACCTATCTGTCCTGGCCCATCCTCTCCCACCTCCCTTCCTTCAACACAGGCTGCCTGTCCTGGCAGGTCTGCCCTCAGCTATCTGTCTCTTTGCCATTTAGCTATCTGCTGCCTCTGACATCACCGAGAGGCTCCAGGGTGCTGACCAACTGCACAGAGCAATTCAGAAGAATGCAGATACCGTGGGCAGAGAGGCAAGGGGAAGCCACATGACATCAGACTTCACCCAGAAGCTGGTCTGTGTGTAAACTGTTAGTGTTTTACACACTTAGTGCCTTAAATGCATAGATTTCTGTGCATTTTAGAGTCATTCTATTGACTGACTCTGGAAGACTCCTAAACAGAGAGGCTAGAGCTGAACATGGTGGTACTGCCTATAGTTCCTGTACTCAAAGGCTGAGGCAGAAGGACCAAGAGTTCAAGGCCATATAACAGTTATATAGTAGGTTCAAAGCCAGCCAGAGCTACATAAGACCCCACCTCAAAAACAAACAAACAAACAAACAAACAAATATGTCAGGGACTGAGAGTTGGCTCAGTTAGTAGAGTGACAGGCCTAGCATGTGTGAGGCTCCAGATGTATAAATAAGGACTTCAAGGCCAGCCAGAGGCTGCTTCAAAAAAGGAGTGGGGGCTGAGGGGTCTCATACTGTAACTGGGTGGTCGAGCGCTTGTTTAGCAGTTCACAGTTGTAGCATCATGAAGAAAATTGACGACTGTGTACGGTAGCTGTCTTAGGGTTTCATTGCTGTGAAGAGACACCACGACCGAGGCAACTCTTATAAAGGAAAGCATTTAATTGGGGCTGGCTTACAGTTTCAGAGGTTCAGTCCATTATCATCACAGTGGGAAGCATGGCAGTGTGCAGGCAGACATGGTGCTGGAGGAACAGAGAGTTCTACATCTTGATCTGAAGGCAGCCAGGAAACTGGCTTCCTCAGGCAGCCAGCAGGAGGTCTCTTCCACACTAGGTGGAGCTTGAGCATAAGCCCTCTAAGCCCTCCCCCACGGTGACACATTTCCTCCAACAAGGCCACACCTATTCTAACAAAGACACATTTCCTAATAGTGTCACTCCCTGTGGGCCAAGCACTCAAACACAGGAGTTTGTGGGGCCAAACCTATTCAAACCACCACAGTGGCACAAGCCCTTTCCTCCCCTAAAGCAGTATTTTCTTTTTTTTAGTCTGAGAATCTCATACAATGTAATTTGAATGCGTTCACTCCCCTCAGCTCCTCCCATAACCACCCTTTCTACCTTCCCATTGAGTCCAACCCAACTTTGAGTTACATTCTTTTTGTCTCCCCCATCACATCCAGTTTGTATTGCCTACCTCCAATCACAGCACCTAGGAGGCAGAGGCAGGCAGATATCTCTGTGAGTTCAAGACCAACCAGGGCTCAGGCACCTCCCCGGACTTATAAAGTGATGGACAGGTTGAAGGACAGTGAAAGGATGGTATGCAGCCAGGAGGTGGCACACACCTTTAATCCCAGCACTCAGAAAACAGAAGCAGGGGGGTCTCTGAGTTCAAGGCCAGCCTGGTCTACAGAGTGAGTTCCAGGACAGAGAAACCCTGTCTGTCTCAAAAACAAAACAAAAACAACCAAACCAAAAAAAGGAAGGACATGCAGGTTGCACTAGCATGACTTGATGTATTTGCTTTTACATTTTAGCAAAAGCTTTCCACAGAGCAATGTCAATCTGTTAGACAGAGGGTCCCAAGGAGAAGTGGTTTTACCTTGCAGGGACATGTGGCAACATTTAGAGACATTTTGGTTGCCTAATTAAAAAAAGGGTAGTTGTGGGTACCAAGCCGACCAGCTCAATATCCTATGGTACATGGAAAGACAGTGCCAAACTGGCCAGCCCTGAATGCTGGTAGTGCCAGGCAGAAAACGCTGAGTCTTAGATTAAGAGCATGTCTAGAGGCTGAGGGCCCTGAGCTGCTTCCAGAAGGCACTGAGAAAGTGCCTCTCCATCACTGCATAATGCTGCTGCTTTATTTCCTAGAGCAAACCTTTTATGTGGGATATTTAGATAGATGAAAGACAGACAAACAGACACAGACAGACAGACTGATCATTTGATGATAGATAATAAATACCAATCATTGACTAAGAAACAGATATCAGTGGAAGATACACAGACAGACACGTGCCGGATGAGCTGGTAGATGATAGGCAGATGAGAAGCAGGAGGATGATTGACAGATACACACATACAATCAGTAGTGCTTCCAGCTTCTGGCCACATAGACTTCCAGCACAAGTGATCCGGCTACTTTTTAAACACACAAGTTTGCAAATGGACCCTGAACTAGCCAGGGCGGTAACATGGGACCTCTTTCATCCTATGAGGAAGCACCTTAGGACAATAAAAGAGGACTCCAAACCCAGAGAAATAAAGATTTGCCAGAGATGCCCTTGTAAGAGACCAAGCCAGCTACTGGGCTCAGAGCTGCCTCCCTTTTTCTAAGAGAAGATCCTGGGGATAAAACATAGCTTCTGGTCCACTAGTGTCCCAAGCCTGGATGAGATCGTATACTTCTGCCTATAAACACAGTCCTGATACATCAGAGTTGTTAATTGCCCAAGACCATGTCTCATCTGTCATTTATGCATTCATCTGCCATCTCTTCATCCATACGTCAGCATATTGATCAATCCACCCATTCATCTCTCCATCTATTCATCCATCAATCTCTCCATCCACTTATTCATTCATAAACGTATCTGTCAATAATCCATTCACCCATTCATTTCTCTGTCCATCTATCTATCCATCCATCCATCCATCCATCCATCCACACACTCATCAAGGCATCTGCCGTCCATTCACACATACATACTACATCAATGTATTCATGTACCCATCTAAGTATGTATTGATCATTCTTCTCTTTATACATCTATCCACCCACCTACCCACACACACTGGGCTCCTTTGACAGAACACAGTGCCACTGCTCTGAACACAAAATAGCCATGACAGAAAGCCTGAGACCAGAGCTCCAGACAGCCCCTGCCTCCTGTTCCTCTTCATTCAGGAAAGAGGATTTTAACACCACCCAAGGGTTTGGGTGTCCCCAAATGTTCAAATCTTCCCTGGTTCTGTTTAGTTGGTTTCTCTGTTGGACAAAGGTGGAACAGGTCCTTAACATGTAGCTCAAGTTGGCCTGGAACTTCTCTCTTCTCTCTCTCTCTCTCTCTCTCTCTCTCTCTCTCTCTCTCTGTCTGACTGTGTGTGTGTGTGTGTGTACACGTGTGTGTGTGCACATGCCTATATGTATGTCATTATACCACATGAGTGCTTGGTACCTGAGGAAGGCATTAGATTCACTGGAACTGGAGTTACAGACAGTTGTGAGTTACCAGGTGGGTGCTGGGAACCCAGCCCGCTTCTCTGGAAGCACAGCCAGTGCTTTTACTGCCGAGCCATCTCTCCAGCCCCTGGCCCAGAACCCTTAATTCTTCTGCCTCAGCATCCTGAGTACTGGGTCCTCAGGTGTTCAAACATTTCACTTAGTGAGTTCTTTATGAGTTCTCCAGGCACCACAAGTTCGAGGCTTGAACCTCTTCTCTTGGTGCTCAAACTGAGGTCAGGCTGCATCTTTACCTGGCTCGAGTTGATTGTGCAATAGTGTTTTGAAAGACCTTGAAACGGCTGCCAAGAAGTAAAGTTGTAGAATGGCATGAAAAGGGTCCCTTCTCTGAGGAACTTAGAATGTGGATGCTGCTGGGCCTGTAGAGATCCCTGTGACACCACTAGAGGGGCCCAGGCTTCAGTGCCACCACTACCCCACTTCCTGCCACCTGCCACACAGAGGGACAGCGGTAGATCACCTGCTCCAGGTTCACTGTCTGAGTTGCTGGGTGTCTCAGGGCGTCTGAAAAATAAAAGCAGGAAAGATAAGGGAGATTTTTCTGGAGGTTGCAGAGCATGAGACCTGAGGGTATTCAGGCTCCAAATCCATGGACCAAATCCCTCAGAGCCTGAGAAAACTTCAGCGCAGATGCAGGAGAGCAAGGGCGAGCCCTGCCCGCTGAGGTCAAAGGAACAACAGGATAGGGTAGTTTTGAGGGTGCTAACCCATTGCCCAAGACCAGTCCCTGGAAGGAACCCCCAAATTTATGGCTCTATGCAGGAAACATGCAATGTCTTGCATGATCACAAGGGGGCCCGAAGCTCAGAACACAGACTTCCCTCAGCACGTGGATGGTGTCCCACATACATGAGACTAAATGAAGCAAAGAATACCACATCTGCCTCAGGGTTGTGAGAGTTGGGTCAGCCTCATAGAAGTCACCTGCTCATGGGAACCTGTGACCACTGGAGATGGGGGGAGGGTCTGCACACACTGGCCATGCACAGCCAGCCCCTCTACACTGAGATTTATGTTCCAGATTCCCAAACTCATATGCTGACACCCAGGGTCTCAAACTGTACTGCAGACGGGCTCGTTAAGGAGGTAACTGAGGGGCTGGGCAGATGATTCAGTCCGTAAAGTACTGAGGCCCTGCACCCACATAAAAGCCAGTACATGTCCGCATGTGTCTATAATCCCAACACTGGGGACAGAGAGACAGGAGGATCCCTCTGATGCCCTGGCCAGCCAGCCTCACCTACGTGGTGAGCTCCAATTAAGAGCACTTGTTCTTTCAGAGAACCTGAGTTTGGTTCTTAGGCACGTTGGGCTGTTCACAAACACACAAAACTCCAGTTCCTGAGGACCTTATGCCCTTTTCCAGCCTCTGCAGGCATGCACCCTGCCTCACCCACCCACACCCACACACTCACGTGACAAAAAAGAGGGGAAAAAAAAGTGGATGGCGATTGAAGAATGACAGCTAAGGTTGACCTCTGACCTCCACACACGTTGTTTAGGCACCCACGGCAATCAGTGTTTGTTAATGAAACAATTCAAAATAAACCGAAGAAGAGCTGTCTTTCTGGACTAACACTATCCTAAAGATATACAGTTTGTCCCCTACAACGTGAGGTGCTGTTGACCAGACACCCCTGGACAGTAAACAACATACCCAACTGTGAGTAATAGCCTAACATCTGAGACTCGGACTAGGCAACATAAAGCCCCTCTTTGGAACGGAATAGTGTGTGCACACACGTGGCTCACAGTGCCTGACTGGGACCCAGCATCTTACACCGAGAAGAGGGTCACGCTCATTCCCAGATGCCAGACAAGAGACAGCTCAGCATGCCTGCGGCATACCCCTTGCAGAACAACAGGAAGCTATCCATCAGCAGAGTGAGTCGAGTGGGCTCCCACCAGTGTCGGAGCCATGACCAGGGCCAGGTCTCTAGATCCTGGCCACAACCCATCCAGAGGCCTGAGGCAGCACCGTGCGCCAATTACGGTAGTCAATTAATTTGTACTTAACGGCGATATTTTCTTTTACTGCACAGAACTGAAGGGCATAAAACACTGATTCCCCTTCTGGGGCTCGATCTTGCTCTCCACGCGGCCGTATTATTTAATAACTCCTGCATGTGCCCTAAGCCGCGTGGCAGGGGAGCCTCATGGGCCATTTCCCATTAGCAGTCTGTTGCAGAGGCCACTCTGGCTGCGCTGTTTACAGTGTGCCTCCCTCGCTGCTCCCGGAAGTTTCCATAAAACCAGATGTAAGGTAATCAAAGACTTCCCAGCCCCGAGCATCCCACTCCTAAAGGTTTTCTGAGAGATCCTCCCTATGCTGGGGTTCCCTGCTCCAAAAGACTCTTAAACCACCCAAAATCTCTCCCCAGCAAAACCAACTCCTCTGCCGCATATACTGCGATCATTTGTCAAATATTTTATGGTCAATAATAATATAAAAAATACCTTAGAGTTCCTGATACCTTTCTAGTGATGTTCAGAGCCTCGGAGCAGAACCCCACAGCCCCACAATGGCTGCCCAGGGAGGCAGCTTGCTCCTCAGCCCCGGGTGGAGTGAGCAGCGGGCAGATAGCCAGACTAAGCCCCATCTGCCTCTGAAGGCCTCAGGAATGTGGCCAACCTTTTCCTTTTCCTTCATCCATTCCCTCCATCCTCCTCCATTGGAACAGGAATGGAGCCAGGACACCAGTAACAGAGGCAGAATTCTAGAACTTCAAGCAATCCCACCTCTCTGAAGAGTTGGCTCTTCAGAAAGTCTAAGATGAGAGTCTGACGCCCAGTGTGAAGGAAGGCCAAGCTAAAAGCCAGCCTTAGGGAAGCTGAGTTCAGGCCTCCTGGCCCACTTCTCTGAAGCTTTCCACGCTGTCAGCCTGAGCTGGGTGGTGGAAACCAGTGTTTTATTTATTCATGCTGGGGATAGACCCCGAGGCCTTTGTTCACGCCAAGCAAACACTCCACTCCCTCTGAGCCACAGCTCTAACCCTCAAGTTTTTTAATTTAACATTTGTTTTATTTGAATGACTATTTTGCCTGCGTGCATGTTTGTGTGCCACTTATGTGCCTGTTGGACCTTCTGCAGCTGGAGTTAGAGATGAACGTGAGCCACCATGTAGGTGCTGAGACTCAAACCTGTCCCTCTGCAGGAGCAACAAGTGCTTAACCGCTGAGCCATCTCTCCAGCCCCAAGCCCTTGAAATTATGAGATTGGGTCTGCAGGGTAATCTAGGTTAGTCTAGAACGTGTGATGTATCCCAGGCTGACCTTGAACTCACAATCTCCCTGCCTCTGCCTCCCAAGTCCTGGCATTACAGATGGGGACCACCCTGCCCGGTGAAAGGTGACATTTGTTGTTCTTGGTGATGGTTTGTTTTTTTATGATACTGGGCCTCACGATTTAGCTCAAGCTAGCCTCAAACTCACTATGTAGGCCACAAACTTATAGCAATCCCCCTGCCTCAGTCTCCTGACTATGAGAATTCCAGGCCACCAACCATGTCAAGTGAAAAATTACATTTTAATCCAACACTGATGCCACATACTTCAGCATGCAGACTTTACTGCTCTTTGAGCTATCCTCATGGGTGCAGTCTCTGTGGGACGACAGCCATACCCTGTGTCTCTCTCACTGCCCCTGCAGATTACAGAAGGAAAGTAGCTCAACCAGCTGATACCTACTCACAGGACACCACAAGCCAGGGAGAGCGGTGGGTTGGGCCAGCTGGACACCAGCTCCCAGGCCTATGAGCCTAAGAAAGGAAACACACATCCACATATAGCCACATAGCTCAGCTTTGTCTCCTGGCTCATCTTAAATAGTCCCCTGCCATTGAATGGAGGTGACAGTGTGCTTCTTTAGTCTAATCAAGAGACTCCCCAGACCTCAGGGTCCCAGGGACCACTGTAAGGAGAGTCAGGTGTGTGTGGGGGCAACTACTCAAATCCTCCTGCCACCCGGGTACCTCCCGTCCTCATTGTGCATTGTGTCATGAAGGGCTTCTACTGCAAACCATCAGTGTGCCCCATGCTTAGAGGTCACCACTGGATCTTTAAAAACTCTGCTGTCCTAGCCTGGACCTCCCACTTCCCCTGAGTCCTTGCCTCTGACTTAGCTGACATATCTATCAGGGCCTGGCTTCTAATTATGCCCAGTAGAAATGGAAAGTGCTTCTGGCTGCCCTGGCTGATCTTTCCTTTTCCCCCAGAAGACTGAGTCCAAATGCACCCCTGGACTCTCCTCTCAAACAGCCCCACCCCCACCTCACTCTCTCTTCCAGAGTTCATTACCAGTGAAATGGAACTTTCTGGCATCAGTATGCCATCCAAGCAGGGCAAGGGGCTCTATACAGTACATGCCCAAACACACGTGTTGAAGGGCTGGAGAGATAGCTAAGAGGTCGAGAGTGTGTGCTGTTCTTGCAGGATCTGAAGTTGGTTCCCAGCACCCAGGTCAGGCAGCTCACAACTGCCTGTAACTCCAGCTCCAGGGAATCAGACACTCTCTTCTGGCCTCTGTGGGCACCAATATTTATATGTGCATATCTATACAGTGATACAAAAACATACATTAATCATTAAGAGTAAAAAGCTGGGCGTGATAACTCACATCTTTAATTCCAGCACTGGGGAGGGCAGGTGCAGGTGGGTCTCTGAGTGTGAGGCTAACCTGGTCTACAGAGTTCTAGGACAACCAGGGATACATAGAGAAACCTTGTCTCAAAATACAAAAATTTAAAAAAAAAAAAAAGGTAAAAATAAATCTTTAGGATTAGAGAGATAGCACAGTGGTTAATAACACATACTGCTCTCGCAGGGAACTCTAGTTCTCTGAACTCAGAACTGCCCTAACTCCAGCTCCAGGGAACCAGGCGACTTCTTCTGGACTCCAAAGGCACCTGCCTGCACTCATGTGTGCAGACACACACACACACACACACACACACACGTGCACACACATGCATGTAAATGCAAACACACACATAGGGTTAACAATAAAAGCAGCCAGGCACAGTGGTGTATACCTTTAAGCAGAGGCAAGTGGAGCCGGGCAGTGGTGGCACACGCCTTTAATCCCAGCACTTGGGAGGCAGAGGCAGGCGAATTTCTGAGTTCGAGGCCAGCCTGGTCTACAGAGTGAGTTCCAGGATAGCCAAGGCTATACAGAGAAACCCTGTCTCGGGAAAAAAAAAAAAAAAAAAAAAAACCAGAGGCAAGTGGATCTCTATGAGACTGAGGCCAGACTGGTCTCCATAGTGAGTTCTAGAACAGCCAGGGCTGTGTAGAGAGATCCTATCACTAAATAAATAAATCTCATATTGACTGTATGAATGAATGAATGGGTGAACTAATAAAAGATTCAGCATCTGGTGGTCTGTCCATCTGTTACCTCCTGGCCATGAACATCTCTCCCCAGTCCTCGCTTCCAGCACCATTATCAAGGGTAGTTTCGTTGTTTTGGTTGAGAGAGTTTCACCATGTACCCCAGGCTAGCTTCAAATCAAGATCCTTTTGCCTCTGGCTCACAGTTGATGAGATTCCAGGCATGGGCCACCACCTTCAGATGATCTGGAACCTTCCTTACTTTCCCTCCATTCCTGTCCATTGTGGAATACTGGAGGTGGCCCAGTGACCTTGGAAACGCAGGCAGTCACCAACAGATGTGGAGAGCTTGACCGGATGCTAGTCCAAGGAGCCCAGGAGAGAGGGGTGCCCCCATAGGGGGAAGATCGGCTTTCCTTACCAGACAAGAATGACAATTTGGAGAAAATGCTGCTTCAAATTCCTAACGTGGTGAGGGCGGAAATGGCTATGCAAGAACCGGTCCCTGCTGGCTCGCTATTGTACATGCACCTGCTAACATTTTTAAAGCCGGGACTTTATAGAAAGGACATTTTGATCGCTTCTGAAGTTTGCTGAGCAATTCCCCTTTCTCTCTCAGGCACAGGGTCTTTGTGCTGAAAATTTCCCTTGCGGCTGCCTACAAGCACCAGCAGCCGGGGCTGATGCTGGCGGGCACAGACACAGCCGCGGCCTCGTTGGCAGGCTCTGCTCGGCTTGCAGGTGCCGAGCTGTGGAAATGGAAGCTGGAGAGTGAATAACAGCTAGCACCTGTGCTGAGCACGCATGCATGCTGAAGGAGGAGGATGCCACCCGTGGCGCCTGCTACAAACTGAGATGCTGTTCAACACTGGTGGCAGAGGGGCAGGCATTCCCTCAGGTGGCCCTGGACCATTCTGGGGTGTGCTGGTCTGCAGAGGGCCAGGGATGGTAGGACAGGCCTTGGTTTTGTGTCCCATGAGAATCTCTCACTCATTCCAGGCCCCAGTTGGCAGCTGTCCACCCAGTCCTACCCCCAGGCTTGCAGCCCAGAGTTGACAGGAACAGGTGGTGGGCAGCTTGCTTCATGCTGTCCATGCAGACAGGCAGCAACACAAGGGGGATGAGGTCACAGCATGCCTGGTGCCTCTCTGGGGTATGGAGTCCTGAGAGTCTGGAGCATTCCTCACTCCCTCTGATCAAGGCCTGAAAAGACCCTTACTTCAGAGAAAGACCTGAATGTGAAACTCACACATCCTGGGGGCCCAGGCCTCTGCTTCGCTGGCACTGAACAGGAGTGAGTAGCTGTGAGCAGTGGCCTTAAGGAGGGTACCATCATGAAAGTGACAATCACTTCAGCGTATGACCCAGGAACACAGTGACATGAGATGTCACCATCACAGAGCCCTCTCTAGGGGGGTGGGGGGCGGGCGTTAGAGAATCCTAATGCAGCAGTTGGAGGTCACATAATTTACATCTTTGATAGCAATAATGGGGAAAGGTGAGATGTGGGCCTGCACAGAGGACACTATCTTGAGAAAGAATGCCTGCAGAGGGCTGGAGATTAGTGGTAAAGTACTTTTCAACAGACACAAGAACCGGTATTCAAATCCCCAGAACTCACAAAAAGCCAAGGAAGGAGCCAGGCATGGTAGCCATGCCACACCACATCACAAAGAGAGACGGGTGCTTTTCCAGGCAACTCAAGGCCATCCTGGGGCCAGTGTGAGCCATATCTGTTATCCAAGAACTTATAAGGTTAAGGCAGAATGATTGTCAAGTCCAGCCCTCCCCCTGGCTACACAGCAAGGCTAAACAAAACAAAACAACAAAGCAAAAACCAAAAGACCCTAGCTTCCCGGGGTCCCGAAAGATGGCCCAGCCAGTGACTGTGCTTGCTACCAAACCTAACATTGTAAGTTCCATGCCCAGGGCTGATAGAGTGGAGGGAAACAACTGACTTCTTCAAGAAGTCCTCTGACCTTAAGACTGGCATTGTATACATACATGCACGTGCAGGTGTGCGAGAATGCGTGCGCGCACGCACACACACACACACACACACACACACACACACAAATAAATAAATAAATAAATAAATAAATAAATAAATAAAATGTGAAGTTTCAAACTAAATATTTGCACATATATAATAGGACTTGCTTTTTAAAAAGTATTTTACTTTCATGTTTAAATTTAATTATATGTATATGTGTACTGGGGAGTACACACATGTGTACATATGAGTGCAAATGTCCAAGAGGACATCAAATGCCCTGGAGCCGGAGTTACAGGTGGTTGTGTAACTCCCATATTTATCCCACTGAAGAGGCTACAGAACCTGGGTCCTCCATAAGAGCACTTAAGCACTCCTCACGGCTGAGCTGCCTCTCCATTCCTCATGATCCCTTTTTTAGGTTGTTTGTTTTGTTTTGTTTTGTTTTGTTTTGTTTCTGAGACAGGGTTTTCCTGTGTAGGCCTGGTTGTTCTGGAACTCACTCTGTAGACCAGGCTAGCTTGTCTGCCTCTGCCTCTGGACTGCTGGGATTAAAGGTTTGTGTCACCTTGCCTTACAAAATTATTCTATTCTCATGCTTACACACACACACACACACACACACACACACACACACACACACTGAGAACTGCAATACAACATCTCAAAAGCAGTTCAGATGTGTCAGGCAACCTGGGGAGGGCCCTGTGGTCATTCTCTGTTCTTTACTAGGCTGCTCTGCTGGGACCCACTGCACTAGCTGGTATCTGCCCCTGTGGGGCTGACAGTGTCGTGGGTGTGGACAAACTGAAAGAAAGACACTAGGTAAGTGTATATGGAAACGACAGCTGTGTCAAGTGCCAAGAAGGGAATGCAGCCTGTGATAAGGGGACGAAGGACAGTTGGAAGGCAGTCAGGGCAAGCTACCTGGAGGAGGCATAAGTTGAGTGCTGAAGCCCTATCTTCCCCCACAGCAGGCTCAACACACCCAAGACAAAATCTGCCAACAGACTTTGACTGGGCACCATAGCTTGGGCTAGCACCACATGAGTGCAAAGAACCATCTTCTCCCACAGAATAAACAGGGATGAAGATAATTAGCTGAAATAAGCCCAGCTCAGAGAGACTAGAGGGCGCTTCTAAATGCTCAAGAAGTCTGGAAAGCCTTCCTGGAGGGGGTGATGCCTGAGTGGGTTGTTGAAGAGGAATTTTGCCATTTAGACAAGTTAGAAAGGGCATTCCAGGCAGAGAACAAGTCCCAGAGGGAGGAGGCAAGAGCTAAGGCTGGATGCTCTGGAAGGAGACAGAACCAAGTCATCAAAGAGAAGACACATGTGCTCGCAAAAACAGGCTCCATCCAGGGAGCCAAGGGGAGCCACTGAAGGTGTTAGGCAGGCTGTGGTAGGCTTATTCTTTAGGAAGACCTTTCTTCTCTGATGAAAGAAACATGGAGAATGGTGAATTGGGGGAAAGGGCAGAAGATGTTGTGAGGTTTACCCCAGTGTCCCAGTGAAGGATGCGATCTGTTCTCAGGAGCATCAGGAACAAGGGTAGAGGAGAGGCAACCATAAAACCTGCAGATCCTTGGGAGGCAGAGGCAGGCGGATTTCTGAGTTCGAGGCCAGCCTGATCTACAGAGTGAGTCCCAGGACAGCCAGGGCTACACAGAGAAACCCTGTCTCGGCAAAACAGAAAAACAAACAAACAAACAAACAAAAAACCACAAACAAAACAAACAAACAAACAAAAAAACCCCTGCAGATCCTTGAGAGGAACTGAAGAGGAGGAGGCATGGGGAGCACCCTATTCTCTCGACTACTCCATATCTGGGACTACCCTAGGGTGAGCCTGGGCCAAAGGAACACTCCAAGTCCCAAAGGAGCCTATGATCCAACCCTGACCAATAAGACAGCAGGTGACCCAGCCAGACTAATGGATGCCAAGCCTAGACTTCTGCTGGAATACTTGAATGGCCTTGCTCCCTCCTAGGGAGGACCTAACAGACAGGAAGATCAAGAAATTGATCCAGTCAAGGACCATGATTAGGAACCAGACACACATGAAGACACCCCCCCACTCATGCACACATGCGAGTGCACACACACACACACAAACTCAGAAAAACATGTGTCAGGAAACTGACTTTTGCTTCTGATGAATTCAGCACAGAAGTTGGTAGGGGACAAAGCCTGACTCCAGTCCCGTCCCTGACTCCAGTCCTCCCAGAGCCTTCGGTATCTCTTGAACTTACAAGACATCTGGAAGCACCAGCACCATGTCAGTGTCTACAGTGGGACCAGGAAACACCATGTTGGAGTCTAAGGTAGGTGCAGGGATCCTACTGAGACACTCCAGGAGGGAGAGGAAAGGAGTCTGTGGATACTTGCATTAGGCCTTGAGCGTGATGTTGACTGATAAAGGTGGTTGCTGGGCGAGGCCAGAAGGAAAAGCTAATAGCTTAAAAGAGAGCTAAGACTCAAGAATTCCCTAGTTCTCAAGAAGCCCAGGATGTTGCAGGAACACCTGAAGCCCTGAAGGGCTTCACTCACTCCTCCCTCACCCATGCAGGGGCACCACACACCAAAATCCTGCATCCCTCTAGGAGAAACCAACCCAAACCCCTTATAAAGCCTCAAGAAGGCTACAAATGGGTGATCCACTTCCTCTCTCTTGCAAGTATGTCTGACTCCAGGGCATTCCATATGCCCAACTTTGGTCAAGCTGGCATCTTGTCTGCTTGGCTATTGCCTCCATAGATAGAACCCCCCCACCATGTACCCCATGCTCCCCTCATCTCAGTGACCTTTAAGCCTGAAAAGCAGATGACTCACCCTCTTCCTTCAACCCCCGCCCCTAGGTGTCTAGGCACAATTAAACAAAACTCTTAACTCCTGGTTCAGCCTGTGTATCCTGTCGGCCTCTCCAGCCTTGCTTCGGCTAGCCTGGACACTTACACATTCCTGCCTCTGGGCCTTTGCACATACAATCTCCTGAGTCTGGAATACTTTTCCAACATGGCTTTTTTCTTTCTTTCTTTCTTTCTTTCTTTCTTTCTTTCTTTCTTTCTTTCTTTCTTTCTTTGTTCCTGAATTTTCCTCATGCCTCAGGTCATAGGTCAAATGTAGCCTCTTGTGAAAGATTGGTCTAAGGCACTGTTATCTGAGGAGATGGGCCCGGCTGTATTGACTTTGTAATCCATTATCCAGTCATTTACTAGTGAGTTCTAAAGGCTACTGGAATCTGGCTTCCTTATGACCTGACCCATCTCCTGTCTTGAGGACAGATCTCTGTCTTCTTGACTAGGAAGCAGTCCTGGGCTTGTGGGAGGAATCTGGACATTGAGGAAGGGAGAGGTCAGCAGGCCCTGGTTGGGGCAATGGAGTATGTGTGGGAGGGCACACAGGAGAGCTCATCTCCATTTCTGCTTGCCCAGGGCTCTTCAGATGCGGGGCTCGGTGGGCCTCTGTCATCTCTTGCAGCACATTCACGCCATATGGCTGGCAGCGGCTAAATTGCACAGGCTCTAACTTGGAGCGTTCTTGCTTTTGTGTGTTAATAACATAAAGATGGAACGTAGCTTGCCACACATTTTGTGTTTGCTAACTATCTATATGTATATAAAACAGACTTCAGTGTTACCAGCCAACCCACTTGTGAAGTGAAAGGAAAACAGCAATTAGTGAAGGAGGGAGGGAGGGAGGGAGGGAGGAGGCCAGAGCACAGACTGCAGGAGATCTACGGCAGGTACGGGGAATGTGTCCTAGAACCAGGAAGAAAGTCCCAGAACATGTCACAGTGAGGGGAGGAGAAGGAGGAGGAAGAAGAGGAGGAGGAGGAGGAGGAGGAAGAGGAAGAGAAGGAAAAAGAAGAGGGAGGAGGAGAGGGAATAGGAGGAGGGAGAGAAGAAGAGAAAGAGGAGGAGGAAGAGGAGGAAGAGGAAGACAGGGAGGAGAAAGACAGGGAGGAGGAAGAAGAGGAAAGAGAGGAGGAAGAGGAGGGGGGAAGAGAAAGATGGGGAGGAAGAGAGGGAGGAGAAGAGAGAGGAAGAGGAGGAAGAAAAAGAGGGAGAGAGGGAAGAGGGGAGGAGAAGAGGAAGGAGGAGAAGGAGGAGGACAAGGAGGAGAAGAGGAGGGAAAGAGGAGTAAAGATGGTAGGAAGAGGAGGAGAAAGAGAGGGAGGAGGAAGAAGAAGAAGAGGAGGTCAGGGAGGAGGAAGAAGAGGAGGAAAGAGAGGAGGAAGAGGAGAGGGAGGAAGAGAGAGATGGCAAGGAAGAGAGGGAGGAGGAAGAGGATAAGCTGGAGGAGGAGGAGACCCCAGAGCAGGAGCCAATTTCTCCATAAATATAGCCTGGGGGCACCTGAGATTTGGGGCCTCACCTGGGTCTGCCTTAGTCTCTTCCCTGCAATACTCCTTCAGCTGGCTCCACCCAGGACCCTGTTCACTCATGCCTCTTCATTCAGATGTGCCAGGTTATTACCATGGATGTACCTGTAACCCTAGCACTAGAGCTGAGGCAGGAGGATTGAAAGTTTGAAGTTTCTTTGGACTTCACGGTGAGACCCTGTAGTACTAGTAGCAGTAGTGGAAATGATCAATAATAATGATATAAAGATGGGTATCTTCTACGTAGCACATTCAGACAGCTTCCTGCAGACAGGAAAACCAAACAAGGAAATAAATGCCTGACTCATTATAAAATGTCTCAAGTGCCCTGAAGAACAAGACTATGGAGGTTAGTAAAAAACACGCAGCATATAGTCCTCCATATGAGCTATGTTCTGAGGCAACCAAACAGCTCCAGGAATTTTCCTTCCAGAAGACTCAAGGGAGCACACTGCAGGACACCCAAATGGGGTGAGAACCTGACAGACACAGCTTAGCCTCGCCGAGCACAGAACTGACAGAGAGCAGAAGGCTTATAGGCTGCTCCATAACTACCTCTAAGTTCACCACAGGCTCTGAATTCCTTGCTCCTTGTCTGCAGCAGGGTGGAAGCTTTCCACACTGTCGCCCCGGAGATCCCTCTAATGTGGAAGAAATGAAAGAAATTTTGCAAAACCTCATCCGACAACTGATTCAAGAAAATTCAAGATAAACACTGGAGAGGATGACACAGGCATTGCTGGTCTGAGACCAGCCTGGGGTACAAAGAAGAAAACAAGAACATAGCCCAAACAAATCTAACCCATATGCACTGTTGGAGAAGCTCTTCCTAGGAAGGCTGTGAGTTTGGGGAAAGGACTTAGTGGACAAACTGCTCATCGGGCAAGCATGGTGTGAGCCTGGATCCCCAGAGCCGGGTAAAAAGCTGGATGTGACAGAGGCAGAGAGAAGAGGATTCTGGGGGCTCAATAGCCAGCCAATCTGTGAACTCCACGTTTATTGAGTGACTCTGTCTCAAGTAACTAAGGTGGAAAGGGAGGAAAGATGGCCCAACAGTTCCTAGCACTTGCTGCTCTTGCAGAGCAGTGGATTCAGTTCCCAGTACCCACAGGACAGCTCACACACCTCTGTATCTCAGTTCTGTACGATCTGGCGCCCTCTCCTGGCCTCCATGGGGACCAGACGTGTGTGGTACACATACACATGAAAATAAGGTAAAGAGGATAAAAGTAAAGACGGGATGCCAACCTCTGGCTTCTACATGCAACTACACACATGTGTACATACACATGCCACATATAGAAAAGAAACAAGGGAAGAAAAAAATTACAGTGCAATAACTATAATACCAAGAGAGGAGGGGAAGGAGGGTGGGAAAGGAAGAAGGGAGAGAGGGAGGGAGGAAGGGAAGGAGAGACTGATCAGTAAGGTCTTCATCTCCTGTGTACTTGCCTAAGATCCACCAGGGCTGAGGGAGTGACTCAGCCATAGGGTACTAGGGCTGGTGAGTGGCTCAGTGGTTGAGCACTTACCTGGCATACTCAAGGTCCTGGGTTCTAGTCAAAGAGTCATTCAATCAATTTATACCTTCATCTTCATCTTTATCTTCTTCCTCCAGACAGGATACAGGATCTCACCGAATACTCCAGACTACGTTTCTAAAGATGTTTACATTTTATTTGTGTGTATGTGGGGGTGGGGGTATTTTGCCTGGGTACATATTCAAGTGCGGCACGCCTATGTCTAGCATGCCTATGTCTAATGCCATGGACCCCCTGACACTAGAGTTACAGACAGCTGCAAGCTGCCGTGTGGGTGATGTGAATTGAACCCAGGTCCTCCAGCAGAGTAGGCAGTGCTTCTAACTGCTGAACCATCTCTCCAGCCCCAAGGCTACATGTTTGTTTGTTTGCTTGTTTGTTTGTTTTTTAACTCAAGATCCTTCTTCTTCAGCCTCCGTGAGTCCTGTGATTCAGGTGTGTGCTATCATGCCTGTCTTTTTTGGGTATTTTATTCATAGTATGGTTATGTACAAACACAAACACTCATACTTTTTTAAAAAAAAAAAAAAAAAAAGAAATGCCTGCTCAAGTATGTAAAAGTAAAATGATGCCATATTTGGAATTTGTCTTAAAATAGTTCAGCCAAGGGAATAGGCACTGACTTAATGAGATAGAAAAGCAATTTTTTGTGATTTTTTTTTTTTGTTGTTTTTGTTCTGTTCTGTTTTGCTTCAAGGTAGTGTCTCACTATATAGCTCCGGATCTCACAATGTAGACCAGGCTAGCCTTGAATTCACAGAGATCCACCTGCCTTTGCCTCTGCCTCTCAGATGTTGCTGTTTAAGGCATTTACCACTAGGGCTGGCAGACAAGCAAATGTTTAATTACTAAGGATGTGGGTAAGGAAGGCTGTGGAGGGCTCATCACATTATCGGCTCCCTACGCCTGCATTTTGGAATATTCTTGTACTTACAAAGGAGGATGCTGCAAGCAAAATGGTGACACGTAAAACCAAAAATAACAGCCTGAGATAGAGACAAGTTCAGAGAGTATGGCCAAGAATGAGTGACCTCATCTGAAGGGACCAGTCTCTGAGAAGAGAGGGAAGACGGGAAGAGTGGGGGTGAAGAACAGGTGCAAACCCCTCTAGGCAGCCACTGGCTTGAGAAAGGGCAGGGAGCCAGCCAGGGAGAATAGAGCAGAGGGATTCTGGGAGAAGAGGGCTCTGCCCGCCAGGCTACCTCCCCAGGGAGGAACATAACTGCTCTAAAACAGCTGGAAGCTGTCCCTCAATGTTGGAGTGGGGGAAGATGGGTTACTTCTGAAAAGGATGATCCTGAATGTTGGGTAACAGGCATCGAAGCTGGTGGCAAGGACGGACGTTAAAGCAGGAAGGCAGTGTGACCTTCCAGTCAGACTGTGGCTTTGGCCTGTGAGAGCAGCAAAGGAAGAGAAAAGCTAACAGACTGGAAATGTTTGGGAGGCTGAGAGCCATTGGGCCATGCTGCTGTATGTATGCTGTGTAGGGTTTGAGGGAAGGGGAAAGCAAGGCCAAATGTCAAGTTTGAGCTTTGAGCAGGTAGGTGAATGACACATTCACATTCACAATTTGAGCAGGTAGGTAGGCACGGCATTTCCTGTGTAAGGATGAAGGGGTGCAGATGGATGGGGAGATCCATCAGTCAATGTTGGAATGTTTTATTAGATTTGCTTAGAGGCAAGTGGAGATGTGTAGTGGGTGTGGCTGAGGCAGGGTTTGGGGCACCAGGAGCTCCTGCAGAAGAAGTTATGGGTACTACGGATGTCAGTGAAGTTTCTGAAACTGATATCTTCTAAAAAGAGATAGCCAGGAGGTGGTGGCACACACCTTTAACCCCAGTACCAGAGAAGCAGAGGCAGGCAGACCACTGAGTTTGAGGTCAGCTTGGTTTACAGTAGCAAGACAACCAGGACTACACAGAGAAACCCTGTCTCAAAACCTCAAAACACCAGAGAGAGAGAGAGAAAGAGAGAGAGAGAGAGAGAGAGAGAGAGAGAGAGAGAGAGAGATGGTATGTACCCCAAACCCTAGCACTTGGGAGACTGCGATCTTGGGTTAAAGGAAGTTACATAATGAGACTCCATCAAAATAACATAAAAATTAAAAAAGAAAACTTTTTTTTTAATGAGGAAGATCAGGGGACTATAAAAATATCAACCCGGAGCTTGGAAAGAGGTCCCACAAACTGTGAGCATTGAGGAAAGGGACTGCATCCACTGTGCCAGAGAGGGCTGCAAAGACTCCCTCCCAGGCTGGTGAGGCAGAGGCACTGTGAATGAGTAAGTTTGTCCAGGATGATATAACAAATGAGCTAAGTAGCTCCCACCATGAGAAGACTTGTTTCTTACAGGTATGGAAGCTGAGAAGCCACAGTCAAGGTGCCTGTGGATGCTGTGTCCAGAGTGGGCTCACTTTCTGGTCCATAAGCCTGTCTTCTTTCTCTGTCCTCACATGGAGGAGGGGCTGAGGGGACTTTCTCAAGTCTCTTTCCTGAGGCTTTAAAAATATTTTAAAATTTTACTCGTGTGGGTGTTTTGCTTTCAGAAGTATCTGTACACTATGAGCTCAGAAAGCCAGATGAAGTCTGGCAGTGGTGGCGCACACCTTTAATCCCAGCACTTGGGAGGCAGAGGCAGGTGGATTTCTGAGTTCGAGGTCAGCCTGGTCTACCTGAGTTCCAGGACAGTCAGGGCTACACAGAGAAACCCTGTCTCGAAAAACAAAAACAAAAAAACAAAAAAAAAAAAGAAAGAAAAAGAAAGCCGGATGAGGGTGTGAGATCAACTATGATCAGAGTTTCAGACGTTCTAAGCTGTCACATGGATACTAGGAATCAAAGCCAGATTCCCTAAAAGTGCAGCAAGTGCTCCTACTCATTGAGCCATTTCTCCAGTCTCCAAGATTTATTTATTTTTATTTTATGTATCTGAGTGCTTTCCAGCAGATATATCTGTGCATTGGGTGTTTGCCATGGAGACCAAAAGAAGGTGTTAGATTCCCCTGGAACTGGAGTTACAGATGATATGAGCTACCTGATATGGGTACTGGGAACTGAACCCAGGTCCACTGAGCCATCTCTTCAGTCCCCTGTGCTTTGTTAATGGGGTGTCACTATGTAGCCAGTCTTATCACTCATTCCTGATACTATGTAGCCCAGGCTAGTCACTCATTCCTGATACTATGTAGCCCAGGCTTGTTGAGCATTCATGATACTCATGCCTAAGTTTGAGTGTTAGGATGGCAGGTGCATACCACCATGGTTGTGGTGGCTATTCCTGGTTGTCAACTTGAGTATATCTGGAATGAACTACAATCCAGAATTGGAAGGCTCACCTGTGATCCAGATCTTGAGGCATAGTGATTATAAAAAGCTTAGGCCCAGGCAAGGTAGTACGTGCCTTTAATCCCAGGAGACCAAGCCAAGGAGATCTCTGAGTTCAAGGTCACCTGGGACAAAGCAAGTCCCAGATCCAGATGTTCTGGTACACACCTTTAAACTGGGCCACATCTTCTGCTGGAGGCCTACATAAGGACATTGGAAGAAGGAAGATTCTTCACCTGCTTGCCTTGTGGGACTGAGCGCTTGGGCTTCCATTCACAGCTGCTGCTGACCATTGTTGGGGAGTTGGACTATAGACGGTAAGTCATCAACAAATCCCCTTACTATATAGAGACTCCTCATAAGTTCTGTGACTCTAGAGAACCCTGACTAATGCAATGGTCAACCTTGCCTGTGTCCTTCTTACTGTTTGGTTGTGGATGATGGCCTTCTTCTCCTTGCCATGGAATCTTAAGGGCAGGATGCTTAGATCACCTTCATACCCTCAGGACAGAAGTCATCTTGTCTAACAAGCACTCTGTGAGAGAAGGCCTATGGCCCAAAGCTATGACACAATGACCAAGTCTCCTCTGTTAATCCAGTAGTGTGAAGGATTTGATTATAAGAAACTGGGTGGCCAGGCAGTGGTGGCGCATGCCTTTAATCCCAGCACTTGGGAGGCAGAGGCAGGCGGATTTCTGAGTTGGAGGCCAGCCTGGTCTACAGAGCGAGTGCCAGGACAGCCAGGGCTACACAGAGAAACCCTGTCTCGAGAGAAAAAAAAAAGAAGAAAAAAAGAAACGTGGGTAACAGTCCCCAGTATAAAACATAAATTCTTGGGCTGGAGAGATGGCTCAGTGGTTAAGAGCACTGACTGCTCTTCCCAAGGACCTGAGTTCAATTCCCAGCAACCACATGGTGGCTCACAACCATCTCTAATGCCTTCTTCTGGTGTATCTAAAAAGAGTGACAGTGTACTCATACATAAAACAAATAAATAAATAAATCCTTTAAAAAAAAAAAAAGAAAGAAATTCTTGGATCTCCCCTCCAGAAGAAGACATAATTAGTGATCCAAAAGAAGAAGAAGAAAGAGGAGGGGGGAAGGGAAGAGGAGGAGGAGGAGGAGGAAGAAGAGGAGGAAGAGGAGGAAGAGGAGGAGGTAGAGGAGAGGTGAAGTGATCCCCCAGGTCACAATAGGAATGCAGGAGCTGAGAGTCACAGGAGGACATTCCTCTCTAGCAGTGGGGACAGTTATGTGGGGATTCAGCAGCCCACCTCCACCATGCCAGTGTCACCTTGTGTAGGACCCCTTCCTCAGTGCTCCCATTCAGTCTCACTCTGCCTCTAGGATCTCCACCTCCTGTCCCTCTCCCATCGCTGGTCCTTTCCCTAAGACCCAGACCAGAATAACTGGTTTTGTGGGGTTTGTTTCATTTTGAGATGAGGGGTCTCAATATGTAACCCAGGCCAGCCTTGAACTCATGACCATCCTGTTTCAGACTCCTGAGCACTGTGGTTGTAGAAACAGCCACTCCCATTACTGCTGCTGCTGATCGTTTGTGGTGTTTAGGGATGGAACCCCAGCTATGTGAGCCCTGTGCTGCTGAGCTGTGTCTCAAGTCCCTTTACATTTTGTTTGTTTATTTTGAGATAGGGCCTCACTATGTATCCTAACCAGGTCTGCTTGAACTCACAAGGAACAGTCTGTTTCAGCCTCCTGAGTACTAGGATTAAAAGTATGTGCCACCATGCCCCAGTCTACAATTTTGTTTCGTTTTTTAACCCTAGATTTTCACGTCTTTAACTATGTGCAGATGATTGCTAGTGCCAACAGACAGATGCTATAGGTGTCAGGCATTCCTGGAGCTGGAGAGGCCCCCAAAACCCTGAATGTTTGTGAGCTGCCCTACATAGATGCTGAGAATTGAGCACAGTCCCTCTCCAGGAGCAGTGAGTGTCTGCTCCTAACCACTGAGTCATCCTCACAGTTTTAAGGACTTTCCTGTTATATGGTCATTATCTCTGTCCACCCACATCTCTTTCCTTCTTGCCCTACTGGAATTTGGTCCCCATTAAACAAAGGCTCACCTCTCTCCTCTCCCCAGGCACGGGCAGCCAGCGCTCTACTTTCTGTGCCTGTGAGTGTGTGTGCTCCGGGAACCTGTGTAAGTGGCATCTCACGGTCACCTCCTGCGTTAAACAGCTCGGAACAGGAAGCAAGCTCTGCCTGGGTACGTCTGCTTTAGACATAAACATCTTGATGCTTTCCTTTCATTGAATCTAGGGGTGCTGGCTTTTCATTTTTAGGGCAGGGACAGGAGGTTTTCCTTTGCAAACACATGGACTAAAGTGGGAAATATAATTTGTAGTAAGAGGTCAAAGGTGGAGAGGCCCTTGGAACCCAGAACAGAGGGTGGAAGAGGGAGGGAGGGAGAAGCCTTGCCCTCACATGTGGAATAGCCTTTGTGTCGCTAACACCAGCAAAAGAATGTGCTGGGTACTGAACTCCACCCGCCCCCCCCTGGGGGGGGGGACCTCCCTGAGCTTCCTATCATCTCCTGGAAAGGCATTCTGAATCCCTTTGTCCTCTATCCATTCATTTATCCATTTATTTGCACAGCCAGGTTTCCAGAGTCTGGGCTGGGGTCTGAGCACACTCAGGAGCAGGCCTAGTTGTTTCTGGTCTCACCCCCTCCATGCTTTCTTCCTGTAATCTCAATCCTCCCCACCACCCACCCCCTCCAGGCTCTGAGTCAGCCTGAATTCCTGCCTAGGTGAGGTTTCAAAGCCAGACAAGCAAAGAGACCAGGTTGGTCCCTAAATTAAGAATAAAGATATGGGGCAAAATGATGATCGTAACTAATAGTAATAATAAATAACGACGACGATGATGATTCGAAACGAAGAAGCTTTCCACACAGGGAGCCTCCTGCAGTTGTTGTGCACAGATGTGGGCTCAACTTTGCCAAATTATGCCATTGTCCCAAAAGTCGGAAACCCTCATGCATACAGGAATTCACATTTTTGCTGTTTTTCAGTGGGCTGCCAGCACCTGTCTGTGTGTAACTTCTGTTGGTTGCCAGGCTGTGATTGTAAGTGGATTCCAATGTGACAGATGACAGTGACTGAGGGATGTATAATGTACTTAGACCTGGCACTCACAGAGGAATGTGGCCCTGGCTTTGCCGGCCTAGTGAATGAGGACCACTGCCTTGGGGACTCTGAGGCTTGCTGCAAAGCCTGACCAACTGCCCACGCTCTCACTCACTCATGACAACCATGATTTTCCGTGGCATAAGATAAGAAACCCAATCCCAACTAGCTAAGTCAATACATGAAAATAATTGATTGGTTCCAGCGTTCAGGAAGTTCCCAGTAATCCAGCCTTAAGCTTGATTGGACACAGGGACTCAACAAATCGGAAACCTGCCTCCCAGCACCCCCCGGCTCTGCTCTCCAGGAAGAGTTTTCCTCCAAAGCAGGTCAACTTATGTGGCAAGATGGCCTCGTGGCTGCAAGCCCACTTCCAGTCAGCCCTAGCAACTCCTGAGGAATGTCATTGGCTCCACTTGGGCCACAGGCTTGTGCATAAACCAATCGCACAACCAGGAATGTGGTGCTCTGATTGGCCAAGGCCCTGTCTCCCATCAAAGTGCCTCAGAGGGTGGTGCTTAGAGAAAAATGTTGATCTCTGACCAGAAGTGAGAGCCGAGCCTTCTCCCTCAAGCCCCACCTCTGTTCTGCAGCTGTGTCTGTCTTCAGAAAACCCAAAATGGGGAGATTTTACTGAAAGCTGGGGATGTGGAGGTCGGACACAGAACAAAGCACCCTTGTGCCTTTGCTGTGCTGAGGCAGTAAGTGCTTGCTGCATATATGCCCCCAACACCCGACATGCTTACATACTCTCACTTCTCAAAGTGTCTGCAACTTAGCCTCTGATCCTGGCAAGCCAGAGCTTAGCTCAGAGTCCACACGCATCAGCTGTCACCTCTCTTCTATGCGACTCTAAGCTAAAAGGAGGATTTTAATTTTCCTAGGAATTTTTCATCGATCCTCGCTTCCCATGTAAGGCAGCATTGACTGGATGTGCTCCCTGATACAACAGAGTTAGGACAGAGCTAGGACTAACCATTGTTACAGTCTTCCCACTGTGGGGCTCATTGTAACAGTGTGGGCTCGGGAGGCACAGCAAGCAAGCCTTGGGAGCAATTTGGGGCCTTACTTTTCCTGGACAAACTTCTCCAAGAGCAGGGCCTCTTAACTTCCTATTCATACACATTTAAGGTGGGCTGGAGACATACCTCAGTGGTGGAACTGCTTAGCATATTATGCAAGGCTCTGAGTTCCAGCCCAAGCACTAACACACAAGAAGCACTCACGCGCATGCGCGCGCACACACACACACACACACACACACACACACACACACACACACACGAGAGAGAGAGAGAGAGAGAGAGAGAGAGAGAGAGAGAGAGAGAGAGAGAAAAGAGAGGCTCAGCAAGACAGAGACAGCCACAGAGAGACTGACAGACACAAACACACACACACACACAGAGAGAAAGAGAGAGGCAGCAAGACAGAGACAGACACAGACACACAAACACACAGAGAGAGAGAGAGAGAGAGAGAGAGAGAGAGAAAGAGAGAAAGAGAGAAGAGAGGCTCAGCAAGACAGAGACAGCCACAA
>JANHMN010000003.1:37720784-37766776 GCA_030674055.1 Rhabdomys pumilio | reverse complement strand
CACACACACAGAGAGAGAGAGAGAGAGAGAGAGAGAGAGAGAGGCAGCAAGACAGAGACAGACACAGACAGACACACAAACACACACACAGAGAGAGAGAGAGAGAGCAAGACAGAAAGACAGAGACAGCCACAGACAGACAGACAGACAGACAGACACACACACACACATATACACACACACAGTGGGGGTGTTTTTAGGAGCTGCTGAAAGTTTCCTCTCTGAAGCTTGTCCAAGGCCCCGATGTTAGAATAGTGTATTTTTCTGGTCTTCCTTCTCTGTAAACCTTATATCCCGGCTCCTATGTCTACCTCTCTACCATGATCAAGGACAGGGTCACACATGAAGCTAAACCAAGACCTCCAACTTGCCTTGTGAATAGTGAACATATCTGGCTCATTTACTGTGTGAGACACTATTGAAAGGGTTTCGAAGGCATGGGAATCTTGATTCTCTCGGCAGCTCTAGGAGCCTGGGAAGTTAGAATCATACCCATGCAGATAGCCATGGAGCACAGGAGTCTGTGAACAATCCAAAAGACCAATGGCAGGAGAAAGGTGCTATCCACGCTACACAGCAGCTGCATCATCTCTCTAAGGCAAGGTGGGAGTGCTCTTTCCACAGTCTCCCCCAAGGCTGTGTTAGCTCTTGTGTGCTCTGGAGCCCATGTAGGGACAAAAGAAAAATGGACTTATATACCTCAAAGCCAACTATGCCAGATGAGGGGCTACCAGTGTGTTCCAAAGGCTTCAAGCTGTACTACAGAGCTTTCCCTAGCCTTGGGCAACCATTGGATGTTTCTCCTGACATTCATCTCCACTTGAAGTCATGGCCCCCAGAATTTTCTCAGCTCAGTCCCTACTGCTCTGAACAACAACTGTCAATCCACACGACCAACTGCCTCCCTTCCTAAATGAGCTGAAGTTAAAATCTGGCTTTTCTTGGTTTTTGGTCTTTTAAAAAAGGATTGCTGGGGTTAGAGAGATGCCTCGGAGGTTCAGAGTACCAGCTGCTGGGTTTGATTCCCAGTGGCCATGTAGTGAGTCACAGTACTTGTATTTGTATATAAAAACTCACTGATGGTTCGGGAGTATCACTGACTGAGTCTGATACAGCAGACCCAGCTCCCTGTGTGGTTGAACTTACTGCTTGACTACACAATGCAAACACATACCCACCGATCAGTATGATAGTCTACGCGAGCTGTTCAATAAATGGACCATGCAGGGACTAGAGAGAGGGTTTGGTTAAGATCCAAGTTGGGCAGCTAACAACCATCTTTAGCTCAAGTTCTAGGGGATCAGATGCCTTCTTCTGTCTTCCATGGGCTCCTGCACATATGCAGAATGATGTACACACAGAGAGAGACACACTAAAAATAAAATCTTGTAAAAGCAGGCCAGTGTCCCATTTGAGTGACCAGAGCACTCTAAGGCAGTGTGGCCTAATTTGTAGCATGTGATGGGCTACAGGGATGAAACAAATTTGTTTTGGTTTGTTTTTTTGTTTGTTTGTTCAGGTCAGGATGTGAAACATGTTGAGAAGCCAGAACTTTTCCTCGGCTCTTCCTGGTTCTTCTTCCCTGCAGAAGCAACTCCTGTTCTGATTACTCATGGCCATGATTACTCATGATTTCCTCTTCTGTGGGGTGCTAAGGATGGAGTCCAGGGCCTGTGCCTATAATCACATGTACTATACCAGGAAAAAATATATAGCTCAGGATAGGCTCACTATATAGATCAAAATGGCTTCAAACTCACAGAGATCTACCTGCTTCTGTCTCCCTAGTGCTGGGATTGAAGGTGTGCTCCACCATGTAGGTTTAGGCTCAAATTATTTACTTATTTTTCAAGACAGGGTTTCTCTATGTATCCCTGGCTAACCTGGAACTAACTCTGTTATCAAAGGCATGTGCAACCAACTCCTGGCATGGAATTCACTCTGTAGACCAGGCTAGCCTTGCACTCACAGAGACCCACCTGCCTCTGAGTTGGAGTGTTGAGATTAAAGGTGTGTGCTACCACACCCAACCTGTGTTTTGCATTCTTGAGTGTAGGATTCTTGTATGCTGCTGTAAAGGCAAGTGATTTGTGATGTTTGTTGTGTAGTCTTTAATTTATCTGTTTTAACGTTAGGACATAAAGTACCTGGAACTCTCTCTCATTCTTTGCTGATGATGGGTCCATAAGGAAAACTCTATCGCTGCAATAATAATTCACTGATTGAGCATTTATTGTGTGCCAGGCCTGGTACTAAGGCACCTGTTCCCCTTAATTCTCACAGCAAGTGTAGGCAGTAGATAGCTGTGGTCTGTGAACTAGGGTCACCCTGGAACCAGCATGATAGCATTATTGTTAAATTCTTAGGGATGGGTTTTAACTTCAAAGGGCTTAACCCAAAGTTTCACCTTAAGTTTATCATCTGCTATTGAAACCAACAGGGTTTGGAAAATATGGGGTCAGGAGCTCAGCCTGCTTATGATAACCTGAACAAAATCATCTCAGCAGCCTGAGACATCACCAATTTGCTAGTCAGGACCTATGGGAAGGGCACACCCTGCTTTGACTTCCAGAAGACAGTCACTGGGAGAGGAGACAGGCTCCCTAAGGAAGGGCCCCAAAGGTATTCAGACCCTGCCATACACACTTCTGCAAGTTGAGTACAGGTCTTTCTTTGCTAGCAGCCATTGTGTTCAAAGTGTCTTTCTCAGTAGCCTCTATGCTCCACAGTCTTGAGTCAGCATGGGGTTTTTTGTTTGTTTGTTTGTTTGTTTAATACTATTTACTAACATAAGGGAAGTGACCCTTTTGGTGCAAGAACGAGAAGGGGCTAGGGGGTAAGAAAACAGAGTGAACAAGAAATTCAAGGAAACTAGTGCTTTGCCATAGCAAGGTAGCCTGGAGAGGACGTCCTGGGGAAAGGTGAGGAAGTGGTTACTAAAGACCTTCAAGTTTTCCGGAAGCACAACAGCGGGAATGGGTCAGGAGAGAGTACAGCAAGCTCTGAGGCTCTGGGGTGAGAAAGGGCAGCCAACGCTGGTTCCAGCAGCTCAGGCAGAGGGCTGAAGGTCAGGTCTGGGTGGGTGAGGGTCACTTCACGTTGTGAGGCATGTGCTTATTCTGAGGCTGATGAAAACACCTGGAATAAAATTTTAGGCTGGAGACTGCCTCACCTCATGTGGACCTGAGGGTCAGGGAGGCCAACTTGCAAGCGGGCTGCGCCCATGTGTGCTAGAGGCACAGAAATGTGCTTGATAGCCGAATGAATGAATGGATCGAGAGGCACTGACAGATTAAAGGACCTGCTTCTGGTCCACAGGAGACCTAACAGCAGCAGCCTAAATGCAGGTTCCGGGCCCAGGAGCCACAAGCTGTTGTGACCTTGGGACACCCACGCGCCGGACTCGGCCCGGAACTCTGTGTCTCAGGGGCGGGGAGGACGAGCCAGGAGGGACAGTGCGCGCGCGCGGGAGACCGGCGGACGATGGGTTCTTTACGCCGGGCCCTCCTGTGCATCACTCCGGTCAAGCCCGGCCGCGCTGATCATCGCAATCTGCCGTGCTGACATTCCACTTGGGCGGCCCAGGCGGCTCCTCGCGGCCCCGCACGCTCTGAAACCTTCGGGCGCTCGCGCCAAGATTCTCCCGCGTCAGCGAGCCCGCCCCGCAGCGGCGCGCGCCAGTCGACTCTCCCGCGTCCCGCCCCGCGCAGGCCCCGCCTACCACGTCCGCACCACGCCCCCGGCGCGCAGGCCCTGACATTTAGCCCCACCCTTTCGCCCAGACCACGCCCATACAAGATCACGCCCATTGGAAAAGCCACGCCCCCACCAGAGCTCATCGCTGGCCCGCGCGGCGACGGGGCGGGCCCCGGGCCTGCGGCGGCTGCTGAGGGGCTCGCAGCCCGCGGGGCGGGGCGCGAGGGCGGGACGGGGCCGGTGCCGCGCGCTGGGATTTTTAAATGTCCCGCTCGAAGCCGGGCGCAGGAGCAGCCGGCTCGACAGCCAGCGCGGTGTAGGGGGCAGGCGCGGATCCCGCCAGCGCCGCGCGCTCGGCCGCCGCCTCCCGCCTCCTGCTTCCCGCCCGCCGTCGGCCTCCCGCCCGCTCGAGCGCGCCTGCCTGCGGCGGACACAGCTTCGGGTACGGGTTGCCTGGACTCCCGGGACTCCCACAACTCCCAGGCGTCCGGACCGGGTCCGACCGGACCGGGCCCGGGTGGGGGTGGGGCGAGACCGGGCCACCGGGTCCCCTGAGGTATCAGCTCGGGGTGCCCCAGCCGGGGTGGTTGTGAGAGACGGGTCAGGGATAGGTGTAGAAAGGGACACTGAGGCAGCCCCGGCCCCGAGGGCGGTGATGGAGCGGGGGTCCTCTCGAAGGGCGGCTGGGCCTCCATTCCCAACCTCAGGTTCGGACCCAGGGTCGCAGGCTGCCGGCCGCGCCTGCGGGTGACAAGCCACCCGAGCCCATCGGCCATTTTCCCGGCCAGCCTCCGGGCCCGGGAGGCTCCCGCCGCCGCCGCCCGCGCGGGAGGGGGGAGGGGTGCCCGGGACGAAGTGGAGGACTCAGGTCTCCTCTGCGGGCCGTGCTCACCACGATGCCTACTTGGTGTCCTCCCAGGTCTGAGTTCCAAGCACAAGTCCTGAGCCATGCCAAGGGAAAGGAAGGAGAGGTGAGTGGCCTCCCTGTTGCTGGAGGGTAAGGGTGAGTAGTTGTGGGGGAGGGGCGGTCTGAGTTTTTGGGGAGCAGCACCCCATGACACCATCCTTTGCAGAGACTCGATGGACCTCGGCAACATGAAAGAAGAAGGTGGCTCCGACCTCTCAGTCCGCTCCAGAAAAAGGAAGGCAAATGTGGCCGTTGTGAGTACAAAGGATACAGGTTGTGAAGGGGACAGCCCCCCCCCATTCCATCTTACCTGGGTACCAATTTGGGTCTTCTCACCTACTAGTGAAGAGAATTAGTTGAGGGGAAGGTTTCCTTTAGTTGAATGCCGTTCAGAACCTAGCAAACTTTTTTCCCCCTTTTCTCCTGTGTTTTTGTCTTTGGGTTGCACCGTGTGGACTCTTGGTGGACTGGGAATTTTTTTTGTTTTTAGTTTTTGCAAGATCCAGATGAAGAAACTGCCAAGATTGACAAGACTGTGAAAAGCCAGGATAGCAGTCAGGTAGGTCTTCTGCCTACAGGGTGTTCTGCCTCTTGAGTTTCATGCTTTCTTTCTTCCAAGTTTTCTAAACCAGAGCCGCAGGCCACATGGCTGAACCTCTGGAGCTTGTCAGTGTGGCCTGGTCTCTGTTGGGCCTGGGGTTGTGGGAAGGGTTTGTGTTTCCCGAATGGCACCTTTAAGGTTACAGGTACTGATACCTGGAGGAACCAGAGTGAGCGTCCTATAATTTGGTCCTTTCTAAGCCCAGGGGGAAACTGAGTCTTAGAAAGTAACCCAGAGTCCTTTGCAAGCCCAGAGCAGAGCTGGGCCTGCAGTCTTAATTGCCAAAGGCTAGTTGGGGGATAGGACTCCCAACTCTTTCTCTTTCGTCCATTCTTGTGACTTTTCTTAGTCCCAGCAGTAGAGAAGCAAAGGCAGGCCATCTGATTTCCATGCCAACCCAGACCATATAGTGAGATCCTGTAGCAAAAACTACAAACTCTTCTTGTATGTAGCCCAGAATGTTCTACCATCAGCTGACTACATTGATCACTGCTGTCTGGACATTACGTGGCTTCAGCAAGGGTCTGTAATGACGTGTGTCTGAACCAGTATTTCATTGGCTGCTCCATTTCTTCTGTCCCTCCTAGGTAGCAGTGCTTGCCAGATCTTTCTAATGCAGCATGGTATCATAATTTCAGAAGATCCTTACAGAGGGAGCTTGTATTATCTCTTTCCCTCCAGAAATGGCTGGAGACTATAGTTATGGCTCCAGTGGGGGAGCAGCCTATCTCTAAAGTGGCTGGTGAGACCTTCGACCTTCATCACAGATAAAGCTGAACAGGAACAGTATTCTGTTGACCTCATCTCTCTTCTCCCAAAGAGGTTACTGGTGACTTTGTAGAGCGGGGAGAGACAGCTGGTTATGAAGAATGTCTTCTAAGCAATGATATTCCGCCAGCTAGGGCTGCAGTAATGTCATTTCTAGGCAGGACCCCAGTAGACATTGGAAAAAGGGTCAATTTTTCTTCCTGTTTTTTGTTTGTTTGTTTGTTTGTTTTGTTTTTTTAAATTAGCCCCTACAGAAGGAAAATGCATCCTACATTCTTTTTTCTCCTGTTATTTCCCTTAAAACCTTCAGCAAGTTGTTGTCATTATTATTAAGATAAACCATACTTTGCTGAATTCAAGATTGTTCATGTTGCCAGCCATGCTTTCAACAGGAATGTTCAAGCGAGAATGAGGCTAAGCCATTAGTGTTGGCTTTGTGGAAATTCAGACTCACTTCTCAGGAATAACAGCAATGCTCAGTGTCCAGGAAAGGACTGGCTCCTTGTCTGCATTGTGGGCATGGGAGTCACAGCACATGGTTGGACGATAGCAAGAGTCCAGTCGTGAGAAGGTGTTCTTACGATTGTCCAGAAATGAGTTTCTTCTGAAAAGATTCATAAAGCCTGAGTTTGGGGTGTGGGTAATTTTCTGATGTTTTGTGTTTTAATTGCATAGAACCTTTTTGTGGAGTTGAATTCAGCCCAGTGAAACAACATGAGCCAGTGAGAGGGCCCATATTCGATGATACTGAAAGCCCATGAAGATCTTTGATTCTTATCTTCAGCTACTGTTTTTGTTGTTGAAACAGGGTCCCTATATGTAACTCAGGTTGACCTTAAACTCAGTGATCCCCTGCCTCAGCCTCCAGAGCGCTGGGATTAGAAACATGCACACCACCACTTCAGTTACTCCAAATGACTGCATGTCCATGTTCTTGTTTCCTTTTTTCACAAAACCCTTTTCATTTTATTGTATATGGTTTTTTGTTTTTGAGATGGGCTCCCAGTATGTAGCCTTGGATGGCCTGGAGCTCACTATGTACCGGGCTGGCTTCAAACTCAAAAAGATTGCCCGAGCCCTTCTGAGTGCTGAGATTAAAGGCACGAGGCATCACACCCATCAAGATGTAACTTTGCTGAATACTAGTCAGTCATTTTCTACTTGTTTTGCATAAGGAAGAAGTGTGTATAAGGATAAAAGGTGGTAAGCCATAGCTGCAGTTGATCTCAGTCAGGTTGATCTGGCATCTTATAAAACTTCATACACACTCAAAAACGACTTCACTATTCTTTCTGCCTTATCCACTGGCTTCTTAAAAAGCTAACTTTGGAGCCCATGTGTCTGCTGAAGGCACACCTAATTTGTCTATGAACTGCAGGTTGGAAACTACTAAGTTTATCTCTAAAGGCCTGCTCCCAGATGTGCCAGCCACCTGGCCATGGAGGGTGGCACCTAGCTAGTACCTTAAAGAACTCGTTCTTGACTGAAGAGCAGCTTCCTATAGTGGTAATTGTGAACCTTTTGAGTCAGGGTTGGTGATGCTATACCAAGCATACAAAGCCAGAACTGAGAGGAAGCGGCCTTTCTCACAGCTGGCAGGAGCTGTTGTGGATGATTTGCATGCCCAATTCTTTCTTCTACATTGAGCAGAGAGAAGCTTTATGCAGCACTGGTTGGAAATCAGGGGTTCCTGTGGAAAATGGTCTGGGTGCTGCAAGAACAGGGGAATTCAATTCAGGAAGACATCCCAGGCATACCCGTTTTGTTTTCTAGTCGTTAATAGCCTCTACTTAAAATAAGATAGTTGCTGGTGCCAGCTACAATGGTGTGTTCTTCTAACCAGCATTTAAGAGGTGAGGCAGGAGGATCATGAGTTAGAAACCAATCTGAACTACATAGATAGGCAAGACTCTGTCAACGAATCGATCAGTAAATAAGATGCAAGTCTTTAGATTTGAGGAGCTTCCACACCAGCAGTCATCGCATGCTTGATACCGTTGTTCTTACTCTCTTTAAAAAGTGTGTGAGTGGGGGTTTGCCAATCTGTATGTCTGTCCCATGTGCATAACTGGTGCCTGCTGAAGCCAGAGGGTGTTGAATATTCTGGAACTAGAGTAGCATGGGCTATTTAATAGGATATGAAGTCATTTCTTTGGACTCATCAGTTTGACCCGTGATCACAACTTAATTTAGGCCGGGCGGTGGTGGCGCACGCCTTTAATCCCAGCACTTGGGAGGCAGAGGCAGGCGGATTTCTGAGTTCGAGGCTAGCCTGGTCTACAGAGTGAGTTCCAGGACAGCCAGGACTATGCAGAGAGACCCTGTCTCGAAAAACCAAAAAAAAAAAACTTAGTTGTAATGAGGTAGCGATTTGTTTTGTCTCACTTTGAGTTAGGAGAAACCAAAGGTTTCTGTTGCATATATATGACCAATATTTTGTAATTTAAGTTACTTTTTGTGTCTAGTTGGCCACCTGAGTATTTCACTTGATGTCCATTTTTCCTAAGCTAGTTATAGAAGTGACATGAATCTTTGAGGCATGCCTTTGGCTTTTGTTTCTCCATACGGCCTCCATTTTAACCAAGGCCAGCATGTCAAGCCCAGCTAATTTACCAGTCCATGAATGGACAAATTGCTGGTTTGCCTCTAACACATTGCCATGTGTTTTATTGGCAGCCTTGGGATGATAATTCAGCATGCATGGACCCCTGCTCTTTCATTCCCACCCCTAACAAAGAAGAGGACAATGAGCTTGAGTACCCCAAGACTGCATTTCAGCCTCGGAAAATCAGACCACCCAGAGCCTCCCCACTTCCCGTCTTGAAGTAGGTGTTGACTTTGATCCATGGCTTCTGAGTGTCATTTGTCTTTCTGGTCTGCATTAGTGTGAGTGCAGACTGACATCTATCTGAGCTTTTTGGGTTTCTTGTTTTTTTCTTCTTATAGTTGGGGCAATAGAGAAGAAGTTTGGAGGATCATGTTAAACAAAGAAAAGACTTACCTGCGGGATGAGCACTTTCTGCAACGCCATCCTCTCCTGCAGGCGAGGATGAGAGCGGTTCTGTTGGACTGGCTGATGGAGGTAAGCTTAGGGCCTGGCTACTAGAGTGTCACCATTGCTAGGTTTCTCTGTGCTGCTGCAGTCTCTGCATGTGCTTGCTAAATTATTGAAATTTCTGAAATAATTTTGTCCCTTAGACAATTTAAAGCTGGCATTTCATTGTTTTTCCTAAGTTTGAACAGTTACAAAGATTGTTTTTCTATTGTTTAGTTACAAATTAATATACATATACTTATATGCTGTGGTTTTTAAAGCTGTCTACTGGAATGCACATACTAGCTGTGCAGTGGTCACTGTCAGTTATAGGCATATATGAACAGGTTATGTGCAGCCGTCAGATCTCAAATGTACCTATTTAAATTCCTGGGTCCATTCTCTCCTCACAGAAGGATTTCTTAATAGGCTGTCTTGTTGTAATCACATTGAGAATCATTTCTCTACTTCTGTACTTCTGTGCAGTGGTTGATCAGTAAGCAAGCACATGAGGCTGGAGTAGTTTGCCTGCTTAGTCTAGGCCTTAGGTTCCATTCCAGGCAGCTCAAGAAACAAACAACAAACCCCACATTGACAACAAACCCCACACTGCAGATTTTTTAAAGTATGACAGACTAACAAGCTAATTGTTAAGCTTTTTTTTTTTTTTTTTTTTTTTTTTTTTAAATAAAATTTGAAGGCTGAGCCTAGCTGTGGTTAGTCTGTCATGCATGAGCCCCTAGATTGAATCCCCAGTAGTGCCAAAAGAAAGTGAAATTTGATTAGTGCTGTGCCTCTTGCTGGGGGTGAACTTTGAGTGACTTGTAGTGCTTGGATTCAAGGGAACTTCCTGGGTACTTGTAGTGAGGAAGAAATGGCATTTCTTCTGAGAAGTGGAAGAATCATGTTGGCAGGTTTACCTCCACCGCCAGAAAGTGTTGTGTAGGCGTGTGAGTAACTCATGATGTGGGGACACCTACCCTTTGGAAAGGCAGTGCCCTACTTTATGTGATATGCGTCGTGGTGGGGACTAGAGTCCTTCTCTGCTGACTTGTTACTTCAGGGGCCTGGGTCAGACAAACTGCTTAAATTTGAGTCTGTTTTATTTCAGACAGGCTCTCATGTCGCCCAGGCCGACCTTGAACTTGCTATGTAGTCAGAGGTAACACATTAAACTTCTACCTCCACTTCCCAAGTGGTAGGATTGTAAATGCATACCACCACCAAGTGGGGTTTTCTTTTTTTTTTTTTCCTTTTTTTTTTTTTTTTTTTTTTTTTTAAGATTTATGTGTATCTCTGTGCCACTGTGTTTACTGCTCACAGAGGTCAAAAGAGGGTGTCCGCTAGAGTTACAGGCAGTTGTGAGCTGATCAGTGTGTGTGCTGGGAACCACACACTCAGGTCCTAGACAACCAGCACTGGCCCACTGATCTGTTTGTGCAGCTCCAGAATCTGCTTGCTGTTTTGGCACCTTCAAGAGGTGCTTTGGGTACAGAGCCGTACAGATTAGAAATCCTGGATAAGCCAGGTGTCATGCACAGCCTGGTGACTACATCCTTGTGACTGCAACAAGAAATAAAAGCTGCTGACAGTGGTAGCATACACGCTGAATCCCAGAGCTCAGGAGGCACAGGCAGGTGGAGCTCTGAGGTCAAGTCTTGGTCTACAGAGCAAGTTCCATTTCTAGCCAGGGCTACATAGTGAGACCCTATCTCAAAAAAGAAGAATCAAGCCGGGTGGTGGTGGCGCACGCCTTTAATCCCAGCACTTGGGAGGCAGAGGCAGGCGAATTTCTGAGTTCGAGGCCAGCCTGGTCTACAGAGTGAGTTCCAGGACAGCCAGGGCTACAAAGAGAAACCCTGTCTCGAAAAAAAAAAAAAGAATCAAAAAAGATGTAACTGGTATTGTTCAGCTGTGAAGAATATACTAGTTCTTTTTCTGAGTCACAGTGAAACTTGTAAAGGAGGTTGCATTCTCTGAGAACTGGAGGCTTTGTGGAGTGAGGATTTGTCTCTATGAAAGTGCTACTTTGATCAGACTTAGCCTGTCTGATTTGCTCTTGTTGTTGTGTGTAAGTCATAGTGCCCTCAGTTCCAGGGTCTCATTGGGCTGTGCTTAGGAGTAGGGTGACAGCCGTTCATAAAAGCAATTAGCGTTCTTACTGTGTCAAAAGTCAGGCAGGTTTGCTGTGCTGACTCTCAAGAGCCTGTTGTAACCTGGAGCCCTTCTGCAGGTGTGTGAAGTCTATAAGCTCCACAGGGAGACATTCTACTTGGCGCAGGACTTCTTTGATCGATACATGGCGTCACAACAGAACATCATAAAAACTCTTTTACAGCTTATTGGAATTTCAGCCTTATTTATTGCTTCTAAACTTGAGGTAAAAACAAAACAAACCTACCTAGCATTCTTTGTGTGATAAGCATTATTAAATTCTGTTCCTACAGTCAACTGTCATATGCATTTTGAATTCTCTTAACTCTGAGGCTTCTAAAGTTAAGGTAGAAGAGGTAGGTGGTGGGCGGGTAAGGAACAAATGCACAGATCATTTAAATTAGTAATTGCTTTAATCATAATTGACCTGGGAACTGAAAGGGTTGAAGTTGAGGTAGGAGAGAATAGGCAGTTTGAGGCCTGCATACCCTCTCAAAACAAATAGAAGGGGTTGTTAATAGATTATGGGGTTTATTTGTCCATGGGTCCACTTATTTGTGGAGGTTTTTTTTTTGTTTTTTTGTTTTTTGTTTTTTTTGTTTTTTGTTTTTTTGTTTTTGTTTGTTTTTTTTTTTTTTTTTTTTTTTGAGACAGAATCTCTATAGCTCTAGCTTGCTCGGAACTCAGAGATCCAGTAGCCTCTGTCTCTGGAGTTCTGACATTAAAGGCAACCAACCACAGCCAGCTAGTTTTACTTCCTATGACTAACATGTTTTCAGTTGCTGAAGTGAACCCCATTGTTGAGCCATTGAGTGTATCCTCTTTCCACATCAGCATGCTAGAGTCATTTTGGATGCATGTCCTAATCTGAAACTGCTAGGAACGGTTTCTTCTAATAGCATCTTCCTTCTGTTTCCTTTTAGGAAATCTACCCTCCAAAGTTGCACCAGTTTGCTTATGTTACAGATGGTGCTTGCTCCGAGGATGAAATTCTTACCATGGAATTAATGATGATGAAGGCAGGTTACACATTAATATCTCTCTCTCTCTCTGTCTCTCTCTCTCTGTGTGTGTGTGTGTGCGCGCGCTTGTCCTCCCCATACAAGGTGTGATGTGCCCAGTGGGTCTTATCTAGGTAGACATTTGGTGGCAGGGACTGTAGCTGAGCTTATTGAAACTCTCATTTCTTTCCTTTTAGGCCCTTAAGTGGCGTTTAAGCCCTCTGACCATTGTGTCCTGGCTGAATGTTTATGTCCAAGTGGCCTACGTCAATGACACGGGTGAAGTGCTAATGCCTCAGTACCCACAGCAAGTCTTTGTGCAGATCGCAGAGGTATGTGGACCTTCTGCTTCCCCATTGTGTGTGTTTGTGTGGCACACCACAGCTCACCAGGGGCTTCTAGAAGCTTCATGTGGCATCTTGTCTTAGCGCTCCTGTCTCCCCTTAGCTTTTAGACCTGTGCGTCCTGGATGTTGGCTGCTTAGAATTTCCTTATGGTGTCCTCGCTGCTTCTGCTTTGTATCATTTCTCCTCGTTGGAGTTGATGCAGAAGGTCTCAGGTATGTTGGTTTTTCCTGTGAGTTAACAGACAAGGTGTCTTCAAGGTTCAAGCCAGCTATCAGCTGCAGACTGAGCCTCTGACTTCTTTACTGGCAGGTTATCAGTGGTGTGACATAGAGAAGTGTGTCAAATGGATGGTTCCATTTGCCATGGTTATCCGAGAGATAGGAAGTTCCAAGCTCAAGCACTTCCGGGGAGTTCCCATGGAAGATTCCCACAACATCCAGACCCACAACAACAGCTTGGATTTGCTGGTCAGTAATCCCTTCAGACAAGTACTTAACCAATGCTGCCAAGGAAAGCCAGTTCTTTTTTTTTTTTTTTTTTTTTCCCCCAAGGGGGAAGAGGTTTATTCAGGAGATAGGGCAAAGATGGGGAGAAGAAGGTGGAAGAATAAGAGAGTAGAGAAGTAGAGGCTGGCCATGACCACATGGAGAGAGAGAAAGGGGGGGAGGGGACAGAGAGGCAAGAGGGTAAGAGAGAGAGTAAGAGATTAAGAGAGCAGGAAAGCCAGTTCTAATTCCATTAAGAATGTTTCTGGTCCATAGATCCTGTGTCTAGGTATCTGAATACTATAAACTTTAGGTGAGAGGGGTTGTTTACTGAGATCAGGTCTTACTAGATATATCCCAGACTGACCTAGAACTCAGAAGTCTGACCTCTGCTCCCAAGTAGTAGGATTACAAGTTTGCCACCAAGCCTAACTATAACTTTTGCTATTTCTCCCTCTTGCCTCCATTTTAAAAACATACAGCAAGTAAAATGACACTTTGTTTTACTTTCCCTCTTATTCTTCTTATATAGGACAAAGCCCAAGCAAAGAAAGCCATATTGTCAGAACAAAATAGGATTTCTCCTCCTCCGAGTGGGGTCCTGACACCCCCACACAGCAGTAAGAAGCAGAGCAGTGAGCAGGAGACAGAATGACCAAACCTGCCATCGCCTCCAAAGACAGTGGTGTGGAAGCAGCTGCCTGGAGCTCCTTGTGCTGCCTTGGGAGGTCAGGAGCCCCTGTAGATGCCGTGCTCTATGAAGAGGTGCATCTCTTCCAGAGCAGCAGGGGTCTACAGGATGCCTTGGACGGAAGTGCTTTTATTGAATGCTAGGTGTTTTATAGAGGGTCAAGTACACCAGCCACCTCCAGAACACCACTGAGTGCTCCAGAAGCTGCTAAGGAGGGTGTTACTTGACCCACTTGGACTCTTCACACAGATGACAAAAGCTTGAAGTTAAGGAGGCCATGGTGGTTGCTGGCCTCTGCTTGGGTGTTGTAGGTTGCTGTTGATAGGGTGTGACAAGTGGTTGGGAGCCAGTGTGGGATGCAGAGCCCACAGCCTGGCATAGGCTGCCCTTCTCCACTGTCAGCTGACAGCATGTCCTGCCTTCATGAACTCGTTTTGTAAGTGCTGCTACGTCTATCAATTTTTAATAAAGATAATACTATCTTTGAAGCAACTGTTCTTAACTCTATCTGGTGTCAGAAACTAGGAGTTTCCTTTTTGAGTTGGTCTACCAAGTTCTCTTGGTTTTGCTAATTTTAAAGACAGTCTTGGAATACAACCCAGGCTGGCCTACAGCTTGCTATATAGCCTGGGCTTCCCATTTCCCACAGTGCCCTACACAGGCGGCTGTTCACACTGGAGTTGTCAGCTGTCTCAGCTGTGCTCATGGAGGCATTCCACACCCAGGGAGTTTTACTGGGTCCTCTGTCCTCTCCAAAGTAGTTACAGGTCACAGAGCTATAATTCATAGTCTTCACCCTTACCCAAATATGAAGAATATAAGACATTGTGTTTAAGCAATTTAACATAGCCTGAAACTGCCTCTAAGGAAAATGAACCTGAGCACATTGGTGCTCATGGGGAAATCCAAAGTTCTACTACCCTAGGCTGCTTAGGGAGGCCCTGTCTCAAAAGGCAGAAGGGGATGGGGGTATCGTGGAAAGTTAAATGACATAGTTGAAAATTTACTGCAGTTTATTTCCTGATGGGCTATGGAATCACCCTGGGCTCTGCTGCTGGCCACTGTTCACATGAAACCTCATGTACACTTCCGTCACCTTTATTGGTAATATTTCACTTTAAATAACAATGCTTCAGTGTGTGTGTATACACAGAGGAAGATGACTGAGCAACTAAATGCAACTTATTTTCAACTTCTTATTTGAACTTGGTTTTCAAAAATCTATAAAATAGGAGGTAGCCAGTTTAGACCTATATTGTATTTTATACAAAGTTAGAGGTATTCTATTTCTTTGACATTGCTTTTGTAGCTCAGGAAGTTTAAGTCTTCCTAGTAAGTGTATTAGAAACTTACACCTAGGGCTGGAGAGATGGCTCAGTGTTCAACAGCACTGACTGCTCTTCCAGGTTTGATTCCCAAGCTCTTAATCTCTATAACTCCAGTTTCAGGAGATCTAGTGCCTTTTCTGACTTCCTTCAGTACTGCATGCATGTGGTTTACAGGCATATATGCAAGGCAAAACACTCATACAGAAAAAAACTAGTCTATACCTAATGGCATTATGCAAACAACACTATTTTGGTTTTTGTTTTTTCAAGGCAAGGTTTGTGTAACAGCCCTAGTTATCCCGGAACTTGCTTTATAGACCAGGCTGGCCTTGAACTCAGAGTCCCACCTGCCTCTGTTTCCTGGATGCTGGGATTAAAGGCGTGTGCCACCGCACCCAGTTAACTCATTATTTCTAAGCCCCAAGCAGACATTCTTGTCTTAAAAAGCAGTGACTACCAGGCATGGGGGCCTAGACCCAATCCTATCACTCAGAATGATGAGGCAGAAGAGTCTAAGGGTAGCCTGGGCTATATAAGACATTTACTATATATATATACTATATATATATATATAGTATATATATAGTATATATATATTGTGTGTGTGATTTGTTTGAGATAGAGTCTCATTGTGTAACCCATACTGGCCTCAAACCTCCTGTTTCAGCCTTTTTAGTGTTGGAATTGTACGTGTAAACCATCATGCCTAGCATCAATTGGTATTGTCATAGCAAATCTATCATTTGTGCTAACAAAAGATAATTCTTCATGAGTGAATAAAATTTTTAATTAAAAATTTGTAATTTCCATGGCTCCATCATAAAACCAAGGGAATCAATCACTAGTGAGACAAGTCCCTTGGCTCCTATCTTCTGGTGATAGTTTTGTTGCTGATGTGGCCTCTGGTTTGGCTCTATTGACCTGTTTGAAACATTGGGTTTTTTTTTTTTTTGGTTTTTTGAGACAGGGTTTCTTCTCTGTGTAGTCCTGGCTGTCCTGGAACTCACTCTGTAGACCAGGCTGGCCTCGAACTCAGAAATTCGCCTGCCTCTGCCTCCCAAGTGCTGGGATTAAAGGCGTGCGCCACCACTGCCCGGCCTGAAACTTTTTTTTTTTTTGTAGTCTACCATTCAAGAGCAGCTGAGGCCAGGTGATCAGGTAAGTCACTGAGGTGAGATGGCCAGAAGAATCAAAAGCAGAGATAGCATGGGCCTACATCTGATATGGGGACACGGTAGTTTATTGGTCCAGCACCACAGTCTCCTCTCTCCAGATCAGTTTACCAGTGTGTCATTTCTCTGAGCACTGCCTAAAACACTGGTCTGTAGGTGTTGGCACTGACAGCTTTCCCATGCTGTCTTCCCCAGGTGGTACTTGGGCAGCTTTCTGTCTTATAGAGGTCATTTCATCCCAACTGGATCGGTAAATGAGTGATATTAAGGTCATGTGGACTGTTTCTGAGGCAGATAGGTGTGCTGAGAAGGCACCCTTTAAGACATGAACACAGTGCCTGATCCATCTCTCCTAATTCAGCTGCAGACAAGACGGGAGGATACTTGGACAAAATTAGGCAGGAGCTCAGAGCAGGGATAGGAGGGAAATCAGATCTGATAATGTCTCGTCCTATTTACCCAACCGTGCATTTTCCTACCACATGTTCAGCAGTTTAAAATTCAAATCACATTTATACCTTGGACATTGTTAGAAGACTATTTTTATCCCTGCTGTAATCATCTAATTTGCTGATTACAGGTCTCAAATTGCCACAGAGAACTCAATTTTTGAAAGAATTGTCCTATTTGATCAAATATGTTATTCAAGCAATGCAGTCATTTGTTCCACAAGGTTACCTACCAGGCAGAGTTAACCAGGAGTAACAGCATTAGAAGCCCACACTTAAAACTAAGCATTAGCTAATCTGCCTGCGACAATAGAGTCCTAAATATAATTTGCTTCAGACACTCAGTTCCTGCACTGACAGACAATTGCATTTTCTATTCAATGAGCATAGATTTTTTTCCCTCTACCTTGTCCTAATTCCGAATTTAACTCCAGAAAACTCTAATGTGCTCAGTTTCACCTGCTTATCTGGTACTGTTCCCAAGGAGCCTCTGATGGGGAGGACAATGCTGTCTCTTATTAAATACATAACAATGTTAAGTCCTTTTCCTCATCAGTCCTACAGTTGTGTAGCATCAGACTGGTCCTGGAGATTCAAGCCTAATACTGGTTTTTCCACTTTAATGAAAGCAGTACCTTCCCGGGGGTCCTCTACTGAATGCTGGGCATCACCAATGCTGGAGAGTAGGTCAGAAAAAGCCTACCAGTGGCAAGTGGGTAACAGCAACCCAGGATTGGGGTAACCTCCAGGGGCAGTGCTGTTGTTGGAGCTTTGTCTTTTGAGACAGTTCTGCTGTGTAGTCCATGTCAGCCTGAAACTAGCAATGCTTCTGCCTCAGCTTCTCATATTGGGATGAAAGGTACACCCCACCTTGCCAGGCTAGGTGTGGCTGTCGAATTCTCTCTGGCAGTCAGCAAAAAGTACTCCTAGTGTGGGGTACAGGGAGATGAGACCAAAAAAAGGTGACAGAGACTGCATGTCAGACTGAAGAAGGGTGTGGTGCCCGAGCTGCAGGAAGCTGGGGTTAGTAAGGACGGACGGGTGACTGACATGCTCAGAGCCGGTCTAAAGGCAGACACTGAGGGAGGCTGCTCAGGTGGTTTTATGGTTTTATGGTTGGGTGTCAAACTCAAGTGAGTTGCAGCCATGATAGAAGCAACTGAGACAGAGACAAGTTCGAGTTTGTCTTCCATGGATAGCAACTCCGTGTTTACCTGTGAGCAGTTCACGGAGCTAACAGCACTTGGAGACAGACCCTGACCCTAACGAGGAGACTCTGGAGGCCTTGGCTGACTCACTCACAATGACACATGGAGACATTAAGATTTGGTTCCTATAAGGCACAAGATGGAGCTCCAGCAGTTGTCGGAGGCCCACACATCTGAGCTGGAGCCAATGGAACATACTTTTTGGTCTCAATTTGTCAGAAGCTATGGGTCAAACCTTGGCCTAGGAGTTAGTGTAATGTACCTCTGGCAAAAGGATTGGGAAAGGTATTCCATACCCATAGGGTTCTACAAAGCAGTACCCCGAGGACTCCTCCCCAAATGACCCTGGACTCCCTGAAGCTTTGGAAAGCTTGAAGAGTCTCACACTCTCTTCTGAGTACCAGAGATGGCATGTCACAGGACTTCTGGCTCCCTGGCACATCTAGCATATGCTCTTCTTGTTAATGTTTTCTCAACTTCCTTGTCAGGGAAGGTGGCTGTTGGGTCTTATGTCTATCAGTGGTACATTAATAATAAACCTGGCCATTCCTAAGGGGCAGGGAAGAAAGCAAACAATTACAGTACAGAGGGACGCTAAGGGAAGGCAAGGGACATCGAAAAACCAACTCCCACACTTCGTGTGTGTGTGTGTGTGTGTGTGTGTGTGTGTGTGTGTGTGTATGTGTGTACAACTGAGAGTCAGTTCTCTCTTTCTACCATATAGGTTGCAGGGATCAACCTGCTGAGCCATCTTATTTTGGGACCTGCAGGCCTCATTTTATTTTGGTCTTAGGGTGTTATGAATACCATACAGGAACGTATTGTCAACCTTCCATTTTAATCATTTCTAACCTGTGTCTGAGTGCTCACTCCTGTGTATAAGTATGGAGGTCAGAGTTCACCTTGGGTGTACTCATCTTCCTCCTTGAGATCTCTTGTTCACTCTTGCATGGTCCTGAGGGATAGCTGGGATAGCTGGTCCTAAGGCTTCCGGGAACCCTCTGCCTCCCATCTCTTTTCAGGAGAACTGGGTTTACAGATGTGTGCCACAGCATTGGGTTTTTTGTTGCTTTTGGGATTCCCAACTCAGGTCTTTATACTTGCATGTTAAGTGCTTTACCCACTGAGCGAATTCCCAGGCCTCTGTCCCCCTTTAAATCTGATCTTGCTAAATTGCTTAGGCTGGCCTAGAATTCATGATCTTCTTGCCTTTTTAAATAGCTGGGATTACAAGTGTCACCATTACACTAGCACTAATGCACTAATAATCTGTCTTTCCTTCCTTCTGAAGTAGAAGGGTGTGTGTGTGTGTGTGTATGTGTGTGTGTGTTACTCTATACCCCAGGCTAGCCCATCCACCTAGGTTCTAGGCTTACAGGCCAACATTAATTTCTAACACAGACCAGTTCAAGTGACTGCTCACTCTCCTAGGCAGCTTGTCCCTTGTTGCCTATGTGAGGCCACCCCTTTTTTTGACATCCACTGGGCTCTGGAAGCAGACACCTTGCACTAGGATCTTGCTCTGCCACTCTGAAGTGATCCATGCCTCCTGCTTCCTCTGCTCTGTCATGGGTATTGAGAGTGATGACACACCACTGAACCAGAGGACTGAGCAGAGAATACAATGGAACAATGGCCTGGGAGTGTAGCTGAGCAGTGCAGCACTTGCCTAGACTCCCCAGTGAGGGGTTGGGAATGTGGTTCATCTGTTGAGTGCTTCCTCTAGGGCACATTGCTACTCATGGGATTGTCATACCAAAAAACACAAGTCCCTGCACCTTCCCCCAGCTGTAGTCAACTTCCCCAAATCTCCCCAGTGTATACTCTTAGCCAAAGAGGGAAAGCTCCTATCTTCTTACATTTGTTCCTGAGCAACAACCAACCATCTACTTCATTAAGATTCCTACTATGTTGCTAGGTTTTATGTGCATGCCCATAACTCCAGTACCTGAGAGATAGAGGCAGGAGCCTCACTTTGAGGCCAGGCTCAGCTACAAAGTAAGACCCCACTTCAAAGAGCCCGAATAAATAAAAATAAAATTCCTATTGTTTGACTTCATTGGTTTTATTCTGATTGCCAAAGTGTCACCACTATAACACAGAATATTGTAAACATGGAAGATATAGAAAGTACCAATCCCTCAGAAATGCCATTTTAGCAATGTTAAAATATTATCTTGAGCAGGCATAGTAACACACGCCTTTAATACTAGCAGAGATAGGTGGAGTTTTGAGGTCAGCCTGGTCTATAAAGCAAGTTCAAGGCTAGCTACAATGCTCAAAACATAAACACCACCATAAAAGAAAAAAAAAAAAAGGTTTACCTTGACCCAAATATTTATTCTAAGTTAATAAGGGAAAATATTTGCTGGGGTTATTTTTGTTGGTCTGTTTTTTCAGGACAGGGTTTCTCTGTGTAGACCATGCTAGCCTTCAACTCACAGAGATCTGCCTGCCCCTGCATGCCTAGTGCTGGGATTGAAGGCGTGCATCCCCATGCCTGGCTTGCTGTTTTCCTATCACATCTAAGTAGTTTAAATGTATATAGAGGCATAGATTAAGGCCCATCTACTCAGAAGAGAGGCAGGAGGATACCTTAAGCTCAGGTATTCAAGGCCATTCTATGAATTAAGACTCTGTCTCAATAGATTAAAAAAAATTGAATATGCCAGTACACGCACACACAGCCTCAATCACTTTTTTCCATTTTAATGATCATCAGCCAGTTAATTTCTTTGTCCAGACCAGGGGCCCAGCACAAAATAGGTGCTCATTAAAAACTTGTTTCCAGCCGGCGGTGGTGGCACACACCTTTAATCCCAGCGCTTGGGAGGCAGAGGCAGGTGGATTTCTGAGTTTGAGGCCAGCCTGGTCTACAGAGTGAGTTCCAGGGCTACACAGAGAAACCCTGTCTCGAAACCCCCCCCCCCCAAAAAAAACTTGTTTCCAAATGGATGGGCAGATAGATGGATGAGTTCTTATACCATAGACTGTCTTCTGTGAAATCTGAAAAGTAAGACATGGATGGAACGGAAGGAACCAAGCTGAGACAGTGGTTCTAGTTCTCTTCAGTTGAGCAAAGCAGCCACTCCTCAATGACCCCAGTTCTAGGAAGGGCCACAAAGGTCGGATGAGATGTAGGAGCCCAGTCTGCACTTCAACATCAGAAAGACAGGTCATGTGCTTTGGGACAGAGATATGTTGAACTATCCAAAGTTAGTATATGTCAGAGCCAAGTTCTGGGCTGCTCTGACTAAGTACCTACCCAAGCAGCCTTCTGATCTAGGTTCTCTCAAGTCCTGTATTCAGTGCTGCTCTTTCAGGCTTTGCAGAGTCAAAGTTGCTAAGGGGTTTTCAATCACCTTTAACTATTTGCAACCACAGGAAGACTGGGAGCTCAAGACTAACACACTACAGAACCTGAAAGTGTAAAAAATGAGAGCTGGCATTCAGACATGGCTTCCTACCTCTGGGCAGCCCTAGAAGCACTGTGCCTGGGTACCAGCATCTCTCCAGATACAGCCCAACTGTGCTCCATATCGTGGCCTCAGGTCCAGTGCTGTTGACCTTCATGTATGAGGGACATGTCTTAGAATAAATGTGGCTAATATCATGACTCTCAAAACAAACAAACAAACAAGCAAAGAAAAACAAAAACAAAGCCACCACACTAGGTGGAGTGCTGCACACCAGATACCCAGCACCTGGGAGATCTCCAGGAGTTTAAGGAAGACAGTAAGACTTTGTCTGCAGAAAAGAATTTGTTTTCAAATTAAAAACAGTAGAAGAGGAAGACTTAGAAAGAATGAATGGAAAAAAGGAAGGAAGAAAGGAAGGGAGAGAGGAAGGGAGGGAAGGGAGGAGGGAAACAGGCTGAAGAGCACTGGCTCTCTTCCAGAGGCCCTGGGCTGGACTCTCAGTCCACACAGTGACTCACATCTGAAACCCCAGTTTCAGGGGATCTGATGCCTTCTTCTGGTTTCTGTTGGTATTAGGCTCATGTGGTACCCATATATTCAAGCAAAACTTCCATATACATACATTTTTTTAAATGTTTATTTTAAAGATTTATTTTATGTGAGTATACTGTAGCTGTCTTCAGACACACCAGAAGAGGACAACAGATCCCATGACAGATGGTTGTGAGCTACCACGTGGTTGCTGGGAATTGAACTCAGGACCTCTAGAAGAGGGGTCAGTGCTCTTATAACCACTGAGCCATCTCTCCAGTCCCCAAATGTTTTTAAAGAAAAGGAAATAATACATTTTCCCCAGAACTGCATATATCCAACCACTACTAACATTTAATACAAATGTCTTGGAGTCCAAGCTATATGGGATCCCAACACTGGGTGAAGCAGGGGCAGGGAGACTGCTCCAAATTCAAGGGCAGTATGAGCTTCATAAAGAAAGCGCTCTCTCTCTCTCTCTCTCTCTCTCTCTCACTCACACACACACTCACACACACACACACACACACACACACACACACACACACTCACACACTATACAAAAAGACATTTTCTTCTACCTGCTTTCGAAAACATGTGAGCCTGAAAGCCACTGTTTCACAGAGTAGACTCTACTGTCATTTGGCTTGGCTGTTTGACAACTCTGAACGTCAGTTTCTCCAGAGGGCCAGTATGTTCTTACACAGTCCCCAGGGCACAAGTTCAGAGTCAGCACTAAAGGCTTGATTTTTGTTTCCTATGGGATCTTCTTCCAAATGGTGATGAAGACTAGTTTGGGGTGTTTGAGGCTTGCAATCACACTTCAAGGAACTCCTCTGCTTCCTCTCATGCAAAGGTAGTTTCATTTCTCTAGAGGTCAGGGTGTGTGTGGGTGAGGCCCACAACAGTGCAGAGAGCAGAAGTCATCCTGGCAGGCAGCTGGGCTCCACCTTCCCCTAAGCCTTCTTGGTCTGCTTGAGATCTTGGAAGTCATATTTGGCCCTCAGCTCATCTAAAGACATGTGGGGCAGGTGAGACACTGCAGCTGTTCCCTAAAATGATGTCCTATGCAGAAAGGCTGATGCTGAATGCCTCTGGCTGCTCTGACAGGTGGCCATGTGAAAGAATCCTAGGTGGAGAGGCTCTTGAAACCCTTCACCCAGAGGCTGGCTTTGTTCTTCCTGGACTGGACCCTGTACTACACTACAGGAAAATACCTCCCTGCCCCCACTCCTTGCCTTGGCTTCTTCATTGACAAAATGTGGCATCAGAGGCTTGCTTTTAGATCCCAGAGTGACTGACTCCTGAGAAGGGTGCACTTCAACATGGCCCAATAGATGCAGATATCAAGACGGATTCATGCAAGCACACAAGAAGGAGGGTGGGGTTATCAATTAGATATGTTTTATGCTCTTATCAATAGTACTTCAGTCACCTACTGTGAACGTACCTAGTTGATGCTAATCATTTGTCTTTTTGTTTTTGTTTTGATTGGGAAAAGAAAAAGCCTGTCTTCCCAGGTAGTCAGCGCCATGAGAGCCAGTAAGGCCCTGGAAGCTCTTATCTACACACTCATCCTGTCATGATTGTGCCAGAGGAGTGAACCTCCCCCTCACCTTCCTCCATCTTGTTCTACTGTAATCCTACCTGGAGGCATTCAGACTTTGGGATCTACCCTGGCCCTTGGGAGCAACTGCAGAGTCCCCTTCTCCCTCCCTCTCTCCCACCCTCTGTGTGTGTGTGTGTGTGTGTGTGTGTGTGTGTGTGTATGAAAATATTGTTCAGGATATTTTTTTTTGTGTGCGCCTCTAATCCTATTCCTCATTAAAGGACTTTATGTAGACCAGGCTGTCCTTGAACTCACAGCAATCTGCTTGCTTCTGCATCCTGAGAGCTAGAATTAAAGGCATGTATCACCACACTCAGCAAGGGCTCCTTATTAAAGAAGAGGGAAAGATAAGCAAGAGAGAGGGGAGGACAAGGAGGGCAGAAGAGGACAGGTGGTGGTGGTGGTGGCAGAAATCAAAAGGAAGGAGAGGGAAGAAGGGAAGGAGGAAAGAGACCATACTGACATGGTCCTTGTTGTTATTACATGGAATCTATTTGGCTAGCTATCATTGCCCTCTCACCCCAGGCTCCAGACTGAGGTGTCAGGAACATCATGGAAGACTTTCTAAACTTGCCTGTGATTCTCTCCCTTTCTTGCAGAGTGTAGCTCCATGAGGGAGTGGCTGGCCATCCAGGGCAGGGCAGAGGCCTAAGGGAAGCATCTATCCAGTATCTAGCAACAAGTGACTGTTCTTAAGTGAATATAAACTTCATCAGCATAGGGTGGGGATGGAGTTGGGGTACAGGCGCCAGGCAGTAGACAGCCATTAAATTAGGGTCCTGCTGAGTCTGATGACATAGCCTGTAATCCCAGGTACTCAGGAGACTGTTGCAGGAAGATTGGTTCAGGGACAGTCCAGGAAGTGAGTCTCAAAATAAAAGGTGAAAAGAGGGAGGTGATTGTAACTCGGTAGACTGCACTTGCCTAACATGCATGAGGTCCTTGCTTCAACTCCTTGTAGCACAAAAAAGAAGGAAGAGGGAAACGGAAGGAGGGGAAAGCAAGAGCACAGGGATACGCTGAGTCCAAGTCCACAGCGGCAAATTCATGGACACACTTTTGGGAAGGGCCATGGTGCTAGCATGAACATTAGATTTGTTCCCACTCCATCTCTGCATTGCTGCCTTGTTCCCTTCACTGGACTGGCGATCCCAATCCTTCTGAGCCTTTGCTGAGAGGACCGAGGCTGCGGTAGCTGTTGGGCTGGTGGAAGGTCCCACGTGCACAGCTGCTGGACCCTGACATGTGCTGATGCTATTAAAAAAAAAAAAAAATACCAGCACTGCCATTCCAGCTCCTGGAGAACGTCTCTGCATGACAGCCTGCGAAGGAAGCCTGTATTTGAATTTCATCTGCAACCCTGTTGCCTCCAGACAAGCTCAAACCTGCACAGATGGCCCCTCGCACCAAAAAGTAAAAATAACAAAAAGCTGGCGATTCCAAGCCTCCCTTTTTCTCTGGGCAGATGTGCAGCAGCACATTTTGGGAGGCGCACCGTCTGCATCCCCACACTGCATCCTCTCCCCTCCTGTGCGTTCACACTTCCCACCCTCTGGCTTGCTGGTGGGTAGCAGCTGTGGCCCTTTGGATGAGCTTGTACAAGTGCCCAGAGTGTCTGAGCTTTTGTGTGGGACTCGGGATCTCCAGGGGGAAAGTTAAGAGTTGAAAACACCCTCATCTGTTTCCCACTACCCAAGGTTGGTCATGGTATCTATGAGAGGGCTCAAGGGAGAGGCAGAATAGATAGAGCGGGTTAGGAGACCAACAGAAGTAGAGAAGGAATGGCCATGTAAGACTAATTGCATGCCAAGAGCAGGAGGATAACACCAAGTCCCAGCTAGCCACGGGAGGTCAATGGCTCATTCACTTTCCCTTAGCTGAGAACAACGATTCTAAGACCTAGCGTTATAGACCAAGAGCTGGAGAAAAGCCCGGAGATGACTCTCAAGGTCACCACGGGTCAAGAGATGGGCAAAAGTCAGAGCAGGCAAAAGCCTTGCCCTACACATCACAGGAGACATGTAGACAAGACTGAAGTCTGGTGGGCCATATGACCTGAAGCCCCAAATTTCATTCAGAAGTAGTAGCTAAGGTCTTGGGTCCCTAAAAAGTCAGAGGAGATAAAATTAAAGAGTAACAACTGTCAGAAGGAGAAATAAGAAATTTATGAATTCAGAGAAATAGCCAAGCCACGATTGTATCTAGTTTCAGGAAGGGCTCCATCTGGGGGTTGAGAGGCATCCATCTTGCCCAGCTTGGCTTTGTTCTGAGCCAACCTCATTCTCTGCTTGCTGTTTTCCAGTATCTTTAGGCTGACATTCCTGTCAGCCAGAACTTCCTTCTCAGAGTATCTAGCTGAATGGTCCCTAATCACTGTGGCCAAGGAATGCGGAGCTAGGGCAGGTCAGGCATGTGGCATGAATCAGTCCCTGGGGCAGAACTGGAGTCAGCCATCAGAACTACCTGATTCCACAGAAGAGGGGTGGAGGGTTGATGGGAGGGAGAGGGTGGCTGTCAGTGGTCTGGCAAAAGCAGCAGATTCAGTAATAGCACAGAACCTGGCTAAGGCCTGAACAGCAACAGAGATAAGCTGCATCCTGCATTTCACAGCAGGACTCTTGCTGTAACTGGGAAGCCATCGTCACCCACTCCCCAGAAGTTGCTAACACCATTATGATGTTTCAGTGATTGCCTTGGGGGAAGCATGTCTACCCTAGCCTCAGGGTTGGGCACAACTCAGCAGAGTTCTGTTAATTCTTCCTTTCTGCTGTGTCCTAGGGCTCCCAGTGTTTTGGCTTCCATATACCTCTTCCTCAGCTTCACCAAGGGGAAAGAGACAGCCAGAAGGAAGGTCTTCCCCAGCCAAATCTCAAAATTCTCTACAGAAAGCCTTTGTGCACCTCAGAGCAACCCACATGGTGTGAGCCCAAAACCCCATGACTGTTCTGGGAGGCACCGAGTCAATACACGTGGCTGAATGTGTAAGGACGCTGGTTAAAGGGCATGGAAAGATAAAAGACAAAAGCATCATCAGGGACACGCTGAGGCTGGCATATTGGTGAATGAATCTGGAGAAACTGAGAAAAACCGAGGTTTAGCAATTTGCCCAAGGTCAGACACTGAGCCTGGCTTCAGGGCCTACCACTACACTGAGCTGCCTTGGAGCCTTGGCTGGATTAATGGAATGTCCTATTAACAAGCTCCTGAACCCTCAAACCCCAAATTGGGAGGGGCCCAGGTATGGGTTTTCAGGCCCGCAGGACCTAGCCGCCTAAGCCTGAAGGGGGCGCGCATTCCTCTCTGGGACTCCTGGCAGCCTTTCTGCCTGGAGCACACTTCCTACCAGTCCCAATCACTCGGGTCCCCCCCTTTTAGGCCTCCTCAGGCCCGCCAGTCCGGGATGACAGCTTGGCTGGGCCCCACGCCTGGACTGCTCCATGTACTGCGCCTCCCCCCGGTCACGCGGCACAGAAGGGAGAGGAGGAGGACGAGGAGGAGAGGAAAGGAGGCCCTTTGGGACAGAAGGGTAGGAACCCACAGCATTGGGCGTCACCTCTGAAAGGAGCTCTGTGCGGCTCGGGGAAAAGAAAGGGGCGAAGAAATGGAGGAGCTTTCTAAAGGAGCAGTGATTCAGGGTCAGGTGTCCGGACCCCACCGCAGAGTCCCCGCCACACCCAGTCGGAAACCAAGTCGACGGTTTGGCTTGCGCCCGCCTCTGCTAGCTGGGAAGCAGGCACCCGTCACCTCATTGGGCACGGGGCAGGACCAAATACAGCCCCTAGGGCAAAGGCAGAACGCAGGAGTCGGACCCCAGAACCTCTTGCCACGCAAGCCACAAAGCAAGGCCCAGGAACCCAGCTGCGGAGGGCAGATCTTGGTGGCGCCACTTTCCAGCCACGTGGCTTGGAGCAAGTTTCTTTACCTCTTCTGCGAAATGGGAGAGCGCGCACGTTGTTGGGTTATTAGGTACGGTGGTTCCGTCCCCTAGGGCTGGGCCTGCCTTGGTCACAGTTGTCACCAATGCAGCGGGAGAAAAGAAACGAAATTCGGGACAGAACCAGGCCGCCCGCGTCCCGCGCCGCCCAAGACCTCCTTGCGCGCGCGCGCGCGCGCACACCCTACCGGCCTCCTTCCTCCGAACCCGCGGCTCCGCCCTTCTGGCTCAAGCTGAGCTCCACGTGCGGCGTGTTTACCCACGTGACTTCAGAGCCCGCCCCCCAGCCTCCGCCTCCGATCGGGCCCCTCCCCTGTCCCGCCCCAGATCCGCTGCGGCTGCGCAGCGTCGAGCTAACGCAACGCGCCTCTGTCACAGAGCAAAGCGTAGATGATCACTGGGCAGGCGGGACTTTGGGCCTCGTGGCTTCTGCGCGCAACGCGAGGGGGCGGGATTGGACGGGCAGGGGCGGGGCCAAGCGTGAGCAAAGGCTCTAGGGAGGGCGTCGCGTGGGCGGGGCTGAAGAGAGCTGGGCGGGGACACTGGGGCTCGGCGCACGCGCAAGCACACCTAGACGGTACTGCTTTCAGACCTGGTTTCCCTACATTCGTGGTCCTGCCCTTGTGTAGGCTGAACCAGGTAGAACTAAGAAGGGCACATTGACACCCACATTTCACTACGCTCTGGGTAAAGATGGGCTCCCCAGGATTCTCTTCCCTTGCCCTCCTGCTGTTTCTCCTTTTCTTCTGATTAGTTTGGTGCAGGCCTCTTGTGTTTGGCTTTGATACCCTACCAATCATACCACTAAAGCTCATTACACATGTTTTTTTTTTTTTTTTTTTTTTTTACCATCTCTTTCTTACTTTCTCTCTCTCTGCCTTTACTTCCCGCCCCCTTCTTTCTCATACTAGGGATTGAACCTAGCCCTCAAGAGTGCTGTGCATGTGCCGTACCACTAGCCTCACTGGGTCCAAAGAATTTGAGCATCTACATGATGGCACAAGTGGAAAATTGCTCCAGTACTATGTCTGCCTGCCTGTTGCCATTTTTACTTTTTCTTTTTAGAAACCAAGGTTGCCCGGGCCTGCCTTGAAGTCTCTCCGTAGACCCAGGCTAGCCCTGAAGTGCCTCTGTTAGGTCCAGGCTGGCCTAGAATTCCTGATCCTTCTGCCTCAGCTTCGAAAGTAGCTGATATTTACAGTCAAACTCAGCTTCGGTAAATCCTCCTATGCAGACTCTGAGATCGTGCTTTCGTCCTCACCACTATCAGACTCTTCCAGATTTTTAAGCCAACATATATGGAGTGAACTCCCTTTATTTCTCTGAAATTTGTGTCTCACCTGATTTCTGCAATGCTCAGTACCACAATCTACCTTCTCAGGAGGTTAAGCCTCAGAGAGAGACAATTAGTCTTGATGACTGACATCTAAATGCCTTATAATGTCTCCCTTCCCAACCAGAGAGCACCTGGGAGACAGAGGCAGGCAGATCTCTAAATTCAAGGCCAGCCTGGTCTACAGAGCTTGTTCCAGGACATCCAGGGCTACACTGAGAAACCTTGTCTTGGGTGGGAGGGAAAGCTCCCTTATCTTCATTGTCTGCTACACTCATGTCTGTGATCCTAAAAGTGCCTCACACTTACACCTGCTTGGATTTTTACATCCTGTTTGTCTTTCCTCGTCTAGCTAACATTTATAAATGATTGCATTGGGACTGGAGAGATGGCTCAGCAGTTAAGAGCACCAGCTACTCTTCCTGAGGTCCTGAGTTCAATTCCCAGCAACCACATGGTGGCTCACAACCATCTGTAATGGAATCTGGTGTGTCTGAAGAGAGCAATGGTGAACTCATATACATAAAATAAATAAATAAATCTTGAAAAAAAAATATAAATGATTGCATTAATTATCTATAGGTAGAAATCCAAACCTCTTTATTAAAAAAGAAAGACAGGAAAAAGACAAAGGTGTCTCTGGCTCTCCCTCTTCATGTAATCCTTGGGGATTTGGTTCCAGGACCACCAAAATTATCAAAACTGAAGATACTCAACCCTTACAGAGAATAGTATAGTATCTGCATGTAACTTGTGTATAGCGTTGTGTGTCTCTAGATTTTCATACTTAATGGCATAATATATATTATATTGTATGTTCTATTGTATAGGGAAAATATAAATTGGAGTCTTCTATGGAATTTTTTATGGAACAGTGTATATGCACCTGCGTGTTCAGATGCAGGTGTACCTGAGTGTGTTTCGGTACCTGTGTGTGTAAGTTCTGGTTTGTGTGTGCGCTCCTGTGTGTGCAGGTGTAGGTGTGTGTGTATGAACTGAATATGTAGATGGAGGCATGTTTGTCCACCTTTGTGTGCTGGTGTGTGGGTATGTGGCGGGGGTGGGGGAGTTCAGAGGACAATTTCCTGTGGTGTTCTTCAGGACAGAGTGACTCACTTGCCTAGAATTTGCCAACTGGGCTAGGGTGGCTGCCAGCAAGCTCGGAAAGTCCTGTCTTACCTCTGAAACACTGAGTGCAAACTTGGGCCCCTATGTCTGGGTGCTTCTTATTTATTTATTTATTTATTTATTTATTTATTTATTTATTTTAATGTGGGTTCTAAAGTTCCAAAGGGCAAGGCAAGCCCTTTACTGATGAACTGGCAGAATCCATCTATCTTTGTGTGTGTGTGTGTGTGGATACACACACACACACACACACACACACACACTGACTACAGTAGAGAAGTTAGCAGTAAACATATGATCAAACATAATCCCCAGGCAGGCACCTCCTGAAACACTTCATAGGGATCACAGACGAACTGTGAAGTATCATGCACTTCATTCTGTCGCAGAACCAAAGGTTGCTGCATCAAATTAGTAGCCGGGTAATCTCCACCCAGCCCAGGTCCACAAAAAACAAAAATCAGAAACATTTCTGGTCTGGAGCGTTTCAGATAAGGAATATTCAACATATGGTAACTGCTTTTAAATATTAATGGCTGGCGCTGCAGAGATAGCACAGTGGTTAACTGTGGTTAACACCACTTGCTCTTGAGGGCTGGAGTTTGGTGCACGTGGTGCTCACAATAGTCTGTAACTTCAGTTCCAGGGGATTTGACGCCCTCTTCTGGACTCCTCTAGCACCCACCCCCAACACACACACAATTTTTTAAAAGATTTATTTATTTTATGTATAGGAGTACTCTTTTTGCATGTACACCTACTGCCAGAAGAGGGCAGCAGATCTCGGTATAGATGGTTGTGAGCCAACATGTGGTTTCTGGGACTTGAACTCAGGGCCTCAGGAAAAGCAGCCAGTGCTCTTAACCACTGAGCCATCTCTCCAGCCCCACATAACGTTTTTAAAACAGCAAGGGGGACTGGAGACATGGCTCAGTAGTTAAGAGATTACTGGCTGCTCTTGCAGAGGTCCTGAGTTCAATCTCCAACAAGCTCACAATCATCCTTTTTAAAAATTCTATTCTATTCTTCCTTTTTTTTTTTTTTTTTTTTTTTTCCCCTGAGACAAGGTCTGACTGTCCTGGAACTCACTATGTAGAACAAACACCTCAAGCTCACAGAGATTCGCCTGCCTCTGCCTCCCAAGTGCTGGAATTGAAGGCGTGTCACTATGCTTGGCCACAAGTATCCTTAACTCCAGTTCCAGGGTATCTAATACTCTCTTCTGGCCTCCCTGGGCAACAGGCATGCATGCAGGCAAAACACTCAATACACACAAAATATAAACAAATCTTTTTAAAAACTGGCTAATTTCATCATCTAACATTACATTGTATTTGTTTTGATATCTTTTCTCTAGCGTTGTTATGTTCCTCAATGTCCGGCAGTTTAAATTTTTTTTTTTTTTTTGATATTGTGATAAGATGTTGAACGTTCTGGAGAGTGTGGAGAGTATCTGATCCCCTCCTCTGGTGTTTTGTTTTGTTTTGGGGGGTGTGCAACTGGCAAATAAATTGTATACATTTATAATGTGGTGTTTGCTATGTATAAACATTGTGAAATGGCTGAATGTGGCCATCAGTATAGTACTTCTGTCATCTCCCCTGCTTAGGATTTCTGGGCCATTCGGGAGGGGGGTGGGGGAATTCAAGATTTGCTCTCTTGAAATTGTTTTGAGTGTGTGTGTGTGGGGGGGGGAGGTCTTGAACTCATTTTGTGGCCCATGTTGGCTTTAGTTTTTGATCTGCCTGCTTTGGACTCCCAACACTGGGATTACAAGTGTGGGTACCTTAGTTAGGGTTTTTATTGCTGTGACAAAACACCAGGACCAAAAAGCAAAGGGAGAAAAGGGTTTATTCAGTTTATACTTGCCCATTGCTGTACATCATCAAAGAAAGTCAGGACAGAAACTCAAGCAAAGCAGGAACCTGGGGGCAGGAGCTGATGCAGAGGCCATGAAGGAGTTCTGCTTACTGCATTGCTTCCCCTGGCTTACTCAGCACTCTTTTTTTTATAGAATCCAGGACGGCCAGCCCAGCGATGGTGTCTTAGTTAGGGTTTTAGTGCTGTCAACAGACACCATGACCAAGGCAACTCTTATAAAGACAACATCTAACTGGGGCTGGCTTACAGGTTGAAAGGTGCAGCCCATAATCATCAAGGCAGGAACATGGTAGCATCGAGACAGACATGGTGCAGGAGAAGCTGAGAGTTCTACATCTTCATCTGAAGGCTGCTAACAGAATACTGTCTTCCAGGCATCTAGGACTAGGGTATTAAAGCCCACTCCCACAGTGACACACCTACTCCAACAAAGCCACATCTACTCTAACAAGGTCACACCTCCAAATAATGCCACTCCCTGGACCAACCATATACAAACCATCACATTCCACTCCCTGGCCCCCACAGACTTGTTCAAACACATGAGTCTATAGGGGCCATAGCATAATAAAAAAGTACATTTAGTCCAGCTTCCAAAGCCCCCATAGTCTATAGCAGTATCAACAATGTCAAAAGTTCAAAGTCTCTTCTGGGATCCATCCAATCACTTAACTGTAACCCCCAAACCAGCTGGGCAAACTCCAAACTCTGCATCTCCATTTCTGATGTTAAATTGGTCTTCAGATCGCCAACTCTTTCTTCATCTTTGTTGACTACAACAAACTTCTTTTCCTAGGCTGGTTCCACTCCCTGTTAGGAGCTTTCCTCTGCAGATATCTTATGGCTCTGGCATCTCCAACATCTTGGGGTCTCTAAGGCAACTTCAGTTTTACAGTTTCTTGTTTCAGTGTCTGAGATCCACACATGATCTTCTGGGCTCCTCCAAAGCGCTGAAGTCACTTCTCCAGCTCTGCCCGCTGTAGCACTCTAAGGTCAGATTAAGCCACTTCACTGCTGCTGCTGTTCTTGGTGATCATCCCATCATGGTACTGGCATCTCTAATACACTGGGGTCTTCCACTGCAACCAGGCTTCACTAATAGCCTCTCATAGGCTCTCTTTTTAGTGCCAAGCCTCAACTCCTTTGCATGACCCCTTCAGTCCTGGGCCATCAACTGCAGCTGAGGCTGCACCTTCACCAATGGTCTTCCATGGTCTCTCACAGTGCCAAGTCTCAGCTGTTCTTCATGACTCCTTCATGCCTTCAAACCCAGTACCACCTGGGTGACTCTTACACATTACCAAGTGCAGCTGCAGCACAAGGTGCATCCTTGGCTATCTCTGGAACACAGCTTCTTTGTGCTCTCAGGAAACACTTCCCAGAAGATTTTACTTCAGTGATGCTGGTCTCTTCTTAGTCTCCACTATTTTCTTAGCTCCAGCTAACTAGCATCAACTATCCCAGTAGTCCCTTCTATTCTGGATTCTAAAGCCAGAGCCATTCGGCCAAAGCTGCCAAGTTCTGCTGCTTGCTGGGGCTGGAACATGGCCCCCTTGTCCTGTTACATCATCACCAACTTTCTGTTTTCCAACTCCTTCACTGCCTAAGCTTGGCTGTCCTGGAACTTGCTCTGTAGACTGACTTTGAACTCAGGGATCTGTATGTGTATCTTCTAAGCACAAGGATTAAAGGTGTGGTCCACCAAACCAGGTTTTAAGTTTTTCTTCATCTAGAACTTGCTCTGTTCTAGGCTGGTCTTGAACTCAGAGTTTTGCTCATCTTTGCCTCCTGGGATTAAAAGCTTATACTACGGTGCCTGGACCTAAATTTAGCTGGGTGAGATCTTGCCCCAAGGTCACTACTCCCTTAATTCAATTTAATATCCTTGAACACAGGATTCAGCTCCATTTTACTTCTGGGTACCCCTTTAATACTCCAACCATATATTTTCTATTTTTTCCTTTCTTGGCTTGCTCCTTTTCATTAGGATGCTTTTCATAAGAGTGAACTTTAGTAACCACACAACAGAATTTACAGGCTGTTTTGAGACTTCCTTTTTCTAAGCAATTAATCTAAAGCTCTTCACCTTAGCCTCATGCAGATTCTTAGGACAAAGCCAAAAAGCAGCCACATTCACCAAAATACCACAAAAACAGTCTGCAGGCCACATGCTGAAATTCTTCTCCACTGAAACCTCTTGGGGCAGGTTAGCACAGTTCAAACTACTCTCAGTAACAAAGTCTTCTATATTCCTTCTAGGATAGCCTTTAAGCCCCACTTAAAGCATTCTAATGCTTTCCAAATCCAAAGTCCCAAAAATCCACATTCTTCCAAACAAAAACATGGGCAGGCCTATCACAGCAATACAGTAGTCCCTGGTACCACCTTCTGTTTTAGGATTTTAGTGTTGTGAACAGACACCATGACCAAGGCAACTCTTATAAGGACAACATCTAATAGGGGCTGGCTTACAGGTTCAGAGGTTCAGTGCATTATCATCAAGGCAGGCAGGCACATGGTGGCAATCAGGCAGGCATGGTGCAGGAGGAGCTGAGAGTTCTACATCTTCATCTTAAGACTGTTAGCAGAATACTGGCTTCCGGGCAGCTAGGACTAAGGCACTAAGGCCCACATCCACAGTGACACACATTCTCCAACAAGGCCACACTTTCAAATAGTGCCACTCCCTGGGCCAAGCATATACAAATTCCTCCCCATCAATCACTAATTAAGAAAATGCCCTACAGCCAGATCTTTTTTTAAGTATACAATACAGTTTATTCAGGGCATAGGAAGGGGAATTGAGAGGGTAGTAGAGACAGAGAAAGGCAAAGAAAGAGAACAGAGGAGTAGAGGCCAGCCATGACCAGGTGGAGAGAGAAGGGGGAGGGGAATGAGGAGATGTGGAGTCAGGGGGAGAGAATAGAACTAGAACAAGAGCAAGAAGGCAAGAGCCTACAGCCAGATCTTATGAAGACATTTTCTCAATTAAGTTCCCTTCCTTCAGATAACTCTAGTTTGTGAGTCAGGTTAACAGAAGAGGAGCCATCACAGTGGATACCATACTGGCAATCTAGGCAATATTCAAATCTAAAGAGTATATATAAGTGGGCAATAAACCTGGCTAAACTCTTACCATATGACCTCACTCCCGTGTAGAGGATGGTGGTTGAAAGTTTTAGTTTCAACACTGCTGTGTGGGTGAGTGTTTCAGGCCTAATTCACAGCTTAGATATGTGGTATTTAGCTATGAGCAGAGCAGGACCCCCAAGGCATGGAACTGGATGGACCAGACAAAGGCTTCCCTGGGCAGTGTCACTTGGACTCTGGCTCTGTCGGTCTCAGGAACTCAGAAGTAGGTGGAGATGAGAACCTAAGGTGACTAAGGGTAGTCACACAAGGTGGCAGATGCCTGTAATCTCAGCATCTGGGAGGCTGAGGCAGGAGGATCTTGAGTTAGAGGCCAGCTTGGGCCCTGTAAAGTGAGGCCCTGTTTTAAAAAACAGAAACAAAAACAAAACCCAAACGATGAAAAGTGTCTTAGCTGAAATCTGACACGAATGAACAAAGCACAAAGCACAAGAAAACCTGGAAGTAATTCATAGGAGAGAAAATTGCATTCTCCCACTTAGACCTTAAGACCAGACAAACTTTCTCACCCCCAGAGTCAAGAAGAAGGCAAATCAGTCATGGACGGCTGGAGGTGGCCTGACATCATTAACTTCTTGCTACCATGGTCAGTAGAGTGTTAGAGTAAAAGGTTTAGTGGCTTTCATAATCCAAGCTCTGACACTCCATCTCCGTTCTTTTAATGAGCTGGCGAGACCATTAATTCCTTCCTGGGGTTGAGCATCAGGAGACCATCTTCTGGAAGTCTCTACGTAACTATACTTCTTAAACTCCTCTAAGGACCTGCTCAACAGGCCCACATGTCATATCTCATTGCTCCCCCATGTGAGGAGTTTAGACCCGGCAGGGAGAGCCCCAGTTGTCTCTAGGTTGGTCAGATTTATGGACAGGTCAAAAGAGAAGAGCTAGGTTCATGAACACTTGAACCCATTCAGCTTGCCTTGTTACAGTTTGAATTGGAACTGCCACCCACCAACTCACGTTTTGAATACTTGGTCCCCAGCTGGTGGGAATATTTTAAGAGGCGGGGGTCTAGATGGTGGAAATAGGACTACTGGAGATGGGGCTCTGACGGGCACTCCAGGCACCTAGTTCTAGTCCATCTCCTTCTGCATCCTGGCTCACTGCAATGTGAGCAGCTGCTGACTCGACTCGCCACTTCCAGGAAATCAGCCATGATGAGCTGTAAAGCTGTCAAGCTGTGAGCCAACCAAACCTTTCCTCCTTAAGTCGTTTCTGTCATGTACTTACTTAGTCAGTGATGTCAAAGTAATGAATACTGTTGATTTACTTTTTAAAAGTATTAATTTGTTTTTATATTAGCTTATTTTTATGTGTATTTTTTTTTTTTTTGGCTGCACACCATACTTGTGCCCGATGTCCACAATGGCCAAAAGAGAGCTATGGGTCCCTGGGAACTGGAGTTATTTACAGATGGTTTAAACTGCCATTTGGGTATTAGGAACCAAACTCAAGTCCACTAAATACCTGACTCAGCTCTCTCCAGCCCCAATGCATATGCTTTTTACCCACAACTAGGATAGCAAAAAGCTGTACATTCCTGGCTTGAGAAATCTTTCCTGACAGGAGAGCCTCTTTCACCAGTAATTCAAGGATCTTTGGGTCTTTTGACAAATCTGGGACCAGGTCCCTGGAGGCCAGGGAGATGCAGAACTCGGATTGACCAGAAGTTGTCATGGTGACCCCTTAGCGATGGCAGTGACCCGGAAGTACTTGCTTCCTGATAAAGTCCTTCCTTATGGACTAGAACCTAGGATGGAACATTAGGTACAGAAGCTAGTGAGATCAAATGCACAGACCTCCTAACATTCCAGAGCAAAGAGGAATCCCGGGCTTCTTGCTCTGTGTCCGAAGGTGCTGTTCTGAGCACTTTCCATGTGCAGTTCTCCTTATGGTCTCAGGTTGAAGTCGTAGCCCTGAACTTGTGCTGCTTTCCCTCAGCCTGGTTCAGGGACTCCATGGGACTGCTGGTGGTTTTTTTTTTTTTTTTTTTTTTTTTTTTTTTTTTGTGGAAAAGGAAAAATTGGCAGTAGCCCTATGAGTTAAGTCGACTTGATAAAATATTTCTTGTTTTCTCGAGTTTACATAGACCAAGTTTTCACTGTTGCTATGGGGTGGCTTGGCAGAAAGATGAAAATAAATCTGTGTAATTTATTTTTTTCCATGCGTCAAGTAGATTTCCGCTCACTTCACACACGCACACACATGCACACACACACACACACACACACACAGACGTGCGCACACATGCCTGCACATATAGGCTTTAATAAAATACTTAAACCCTTTCATGCACTCTGTAGAAGGAATAAATATGTACCGTACTTTCAACTTCTGTTCTTTGAAATACCATATGGTCCTCACCGTGGGCTTAAAATACTCTGGTGAGCGGATGCTTTCATGCACAGATAGCCAGGTGGAGTTTCCCCCCGCCAATCTCACAAGGTTAATTAATCCTTTAAAATAGAGCTTGGAGGGGTCCCTGCGTTTGGAGCGCACAGTCAGAGGGAGGTGGCCAGCCTCTCTGGCCGAGAAGTGAGTACAAAGGCAGCGGCCAGGAGGACAGGGCCGGGGCGCGTGCAGCCCGATGGAGCCTTTGATGAGTGCACAGGCACTCAGATACTCACAGTTTGTGTCCTGCATAATCAGGATAACAGGCTCATGGTTTGCATGAATAACTAAGTTTGTCATTGTGCTTAATTTCCCTCAAAAATAAAAGGGAGTAGGGGGAGAGAGACTACCCCCGTCTCTCAGGCCCCATGCATATTTATAAAGAGCAGGGAACTGAGGCTGGGTGGCCGGGAAGTGTGCAGAGGAGCCGGCCTGGAAGATCACTTCTGGGCACCGTGTGTTTGTTCTGGGCCTGCTCTGAACCTCGATTTTCTCCTCCGATCAGGAGAATGCAAATCTCTTGCCCCAAGCTTTTGGTTCTCAATAGGGTTATGCAAAGGAAGAGGACCAGAAGAAACCCATGCTGTGTGCTCTCTCTCTCTCTCTCTCTCTCTCTCTCTCTCTCTCTCTCTCTCTCTGTGTGTGTGTGTGTGTGTATAACTGTACCTGTGTTGCTTCACTATTATAGTATTTTTTAATCCTTGTTTAAAAACGAGGATTTTTTGTTTTTAAACGCTAAACGCTACTCTTTGTTTTAAATAGGCTATAAGTTTTATAACCTTTTTTCTCATCTCCCCTGACTCATTTCAAAGAAAATTCTGGAAACCTCAAAGTATTTGGTTTTCCTCTTTGCCAAGACTGGCCAGACTGCCTATGAGTGGGGAGAGGCTCCCCAATATATTTTGGGTACACTGTTTAGGGACCAATCACAGGTCTTTCTCTCAGTAGCCAGCAGGTGGCACTTCTGAGCTTTCCTTTTGACCACCCTTCTTTCCCACCCCAGGATTCCATTTGTCTTCAGTAATATGTCACACAATCTCTGCCGATGCCCGTGGGTGGGGTGGGTATCATCTAGACCCTGATGCACCTAAGCTACATAGGGTAGGGGGGGCTAGTGGCCAGTCAGCTGTTCCTCCTTCCGGCCGCAGCCTACTCAGCTTCTTACCCCTCCTTCCATGCTAAATGCAGGGGGCTTCCAGGAGGAGGTGTCACTTTAAGTGACACCCCTTTCCCCCCTCCCTCCGCAAAGACTTCAGGAAAGGAAAGGGACCCAGATACCAGAACGGGAAGACTGGACTTTGCTTGAGGGGATATATATTTTTCCACCCCTTGGAAAGGATACTGCCTGCTTACTTTTCCTTGTCTCCCCATCCCTGCCCTGTACACACATCTGAGCCTACCACAGATCCTGTGTGTGGATGAGCTAGGTGGACCTGCCTGAGTCCCAGCTAGGTAACATGTGGCTCCATCTTTTCAAAGGAAGGGGCAAAAAGGAGGCTGTGTGAAGGCATCTGTTCCCACTCTTAGCTCTGCGGCACTGGTGGACACAGGAACCTCAGAGGGTCTTCAAGGCACTCAGCAGAAAGGAACTGCAGGTCACTGCTCCTCATGCTGGGTCATTAGAGGAGCATGTTTCCAGAATCCCCCTTTTATGGCTGTCCAGAAGCCTGTCACACCTTCTGGGTACATGGCAGGATAAAGGTGGAGGATGTGGCTGGAAGTGAGGAAGCTTCCTGCCATGATTATGAAGGGGACATCTATGCTGTTTTGGGAAGTGGAGGTGGCAGGTGTTACTCATGGGGCAGGTGCAGTTTTGGGCTTCTGGCCTGTTCCACCACTCTGTGAGCAGGTGCTGGAACAAAACAACAGGAGGACTCCTCTCCCCACCACCTCATGTGCCCTGCTCAGTGATGTGGGATACTGTGAAGCAACAGAGCCAGGGCATCCCAGCCAGGGAGGGAAGATTAATTTGAGGTGGTTACAAGTGTCTCCAGGAGCCATTCTGCAAGCCAGGAGGGAGGTCCAGGCTGCAGAGCTCCATTCCCAAGGCTGCTGAATGACTAATGGCTATTGAGACATAATGTCCACCAAGTCACATCCGATTCTGTATTTAACGTTTAAATATTTAATTAATTAAATGTGCCAAATATTTAATTAAACACCATCAAAGCCACCAAGACATTCCTCCGTGCATAATTCAAAGGCAAGCCAGCCTTCTCTCTAGGTTCCCGTCCTCCTCCCACAGTGGGGTCAGGTCCCTCTGTCTGGAGGGAAGAAAATCAGTTTGAGCCCAATTCTGAGACTCAGAACACAGCCTTGGACACCCGGTACGTGATTAGACATCAGGTTGGCTGGGCTGTAGACAGTTCCTATGTCTCCCCAAAGAGGTCACCTTTCCCACCCCCTTCTCCTCTATCTCTCCCTCCCCTTCCTTCTTCTCTCTCTCTCCTTCCTACCTTCTCTCCTGGCACACAAGTTTTCTCTCTTTAGTTCAGGATGGCCTGGAACTCTGATCCTCCTGCCTCAACTGCCTGAGTGCCAGGATGACAGATGTGCAGCACCAGGCCTGCTTCTTCCTCTCCTACCTCAGTAGACATCTGCTCACGCTCCCTGTGAAAGCAGCACCATCCATCACCTTGCTAGGGAGCCACAGCTCCATTTCTTGTGTCTTCCTCCATTCTCACCTCACACTTCTCAAGCCTAGTCGATCACTGACTATTCACTATGGCCACACCAATTGGTTTCTAGAATGGGCACGTATGAGTCAGGTGTGCAGGTACACACCTAAAGTTCCAGCATTTGGGAGGCAGAGGCAGGTGGATCTCTGTGAATTTGAGGCCAGCCTGGTATCTACATAGTGAGTTTCAAGACAGCCTAAAAAATAGAGAGACTGTGTCTTTAAAAAACAAAACAGGCCAGGCAGTGGTGGCCCATGCCTTTAATCCCAGCACCTGGGAAGCAGAGGCAGGTGGATTTCTGAGTTCGAGGCCAGCCTGGTCTACAGAGTGAGTTCCAGGACAGCCAAGGCTACACAGAGAAACCCTGTATCAAAAACAAAACAAAACAAAAAAACAAAACAAAAAACAAACATACAAGCAAAAAACAACCAACCAACCAACCAAACAAACAAACAAACAAACAAAAAGGTGAATAGCCAAAGTCCCTCTAATCAGAATGATCCTAGAACATCTGGACTTCCAGTGAGAAAGAACATGAAGGAGATCAAAATGAAGACAGTGAAGATAGACTTCATGGGTCCTTAGCCCAGCCTCTAGCCAGTGGAGATTCTTTGTGATAGGTTATTTCTCTGCTGGTGAAATGAGCCAATTCAAGCCAGATTAGACTATATTAAAGGCAGATTTATTGGAAACTCTTGGAGAGTTCACTGGCACCAAGCATTAAGGCCAGGGGAGTTGCCATGGAGAGAGGTGGGAAAGGAGAAGAGAGAGAAAGGACTTGTAAGCAGAGAAAAAAGAGAAGATGAAGAGGAGGAAGAAGATGAGGAGGAAGAGGAGGAAGAAGAGGAGGAGAGGAAACCAAAATGCAGAATGTCTGAATTATATAGAAAAGAGCTTCTGGGGGGAAGGGCAGCCCAGCCTCTGGGAGCAGGATGTACCAGGTAGAGACTGAGGGATGCTGGGAGGACCTGAAGGCCAGGTCTGCTTTGGTATTTAAAATATGTACCTCAGTCCCTTGTTCCAGGGTCTGAAACCAAATGCTTTGTTCCTCCATGCATGATTTCTCTACCTGTAAAGTGTGTGTGTGTGTGTGTGTGTGTGTGTGTGTGTGTGTGTGTGGTGTTTCAAGGTCACTGGGCTTCTTGGTACTATATTTCTCCTTGCTAAATACAAATTTATTCCTTTATTTCTGTATTGGTACACTGTTATCAGCCCTAACGTTCTGGGCCACAGAGAAAAGTACAGTTAGTTCCTTTAGAGAGACGCAAATAGACAGGCGTCTAATTCATTTTCTGTTTCTGTAACCCAATTCCTGAGACTTTTTCAGAAAGGAGGTTTCCATGGCTCATAGCCTCTGTGGTTGAAAAGTCCAAATTCGGTTGCCTCTGGTGGCTTCTGCTGAGGGCTTTGCTGCTCTAAACATGGTGAGTTCCACAGCGTATCAAGAGAGGGTAGATCACACGATCTTCCTAACCCAGGTCGGACCCATTCAATAGACTTTCTAGCTTTAGCAGATCTGACCCTGACTGTGCAGAAGAGTTTACCTACACAGAGTTAAAAATACTAACAACCAAAACCCCCACCTCTATGATCTTGGCTTAATTGGGATAGAATATAGCCCATGCTAGTCTATTTTAGAAGCTTACAGGGAATTTTGTGTGCATCAGAAACCCCTGGTTTTGATTTCCAGCCCCCATTAGAATCCCTGGTCTCCTCTTGGCTCCTCCATCCCAGCATGGAAACAAGTGTGAGGGACAGAACTTTCTCGTTGATTTTCCTGTCCACACTGCCCTTCCTCACCCACAAAGCCTTAGAGGGGCCAGCTTGCAGTAGAATGCTTGAGAAGGGGCCCGTTAGCCTTCACGGCCTCCTAGCATATGGGAACTTATCTCTATCTTACCCTGTGCCCCTTACACCTGGAAATCGGAACTTAGCAGGATGTGTGGCCTGGGAGGACATTGCAGTCCTGGACAGAAGAGAACAATTACTAGTTTGCTCATTTGGGCTGAATTGCCCCAAAACATGTAGATTTGTCATTGTTAGGGGACACCAGCAAGCCTAGCCATATGGTGTACTAGAAAGCCATCCCCCTCCAAAAAAAAAAAAAAAAAAAAAAAAAAAAAGTCTAAATCCAAAAACCTGGAATCAGGAGGAAGTGCAAACTCCAAGCTCAGATAAGAACATAGGTCCGAGAAAGAAAGTGAACGGTCTTCAAAGATTAAGAATTCTCACAGAGATTCCTTGGGCAAGCCTGCAGTGGGGCTGTGACTGCCCTTTGTTGGTCTTGTTGTTAACTGGACGGAACCAAGAGCCACATGAGAAGTCTCAGCTGAAGAATTCCCTAGATCTGATGGCTTCTCCTAGTCTGTGGGAGAAATGTCTTGGTTGTTGATGTTGATGTAGGAAGGTCCAGCCTCTGTGGCCTGTATTACTTCTGGGCAGGTAGTTCTGGGTGGGAGGTGGAGACAAACAGAGAGACAGAGAGATAGAGAGAGAAGGTGGTGGTGGTGGTAACAGAGACAGAGGGAGAGGGACAGGGAGAAAAATAAGGGAGAGACAGACAGACACAAAGTTAGCACCATTCTTTCAAGTTTTGCATCTAGATCCTCCTTGAGTTCTTGTCCAGACTTTTCTCAGTGATGGACTGGAAGTGTAAGATGGAAGAAATCCTCTCCCCTCCCCCAAAGTTGTTTTTGGTCATGGTGTTTATCCCAACAGAAGGAGCTGAAAACCTGAAGCCTTTTCTCCATTTGAAATTCAACAAAGCCCAGCCTGGAGGTAATCCTGGAATCCCAGCACCCCCGGAAGCAGGAGAATAGAGAGTTTGAGGCCAATCAGGGTTGTTACCTAGTGAGATCTCAGAACCCAAACTCTCTCTATGAGTGGCTTCTGAGTCGCTGTGACTGAGTACCAGGCAACAACCACCAAAAGGAGTGAGTGTCTTTGTTTCTCCTGTTGCTGTGATCAAATGTCCCAACAAAAGTAACTCAGAGCCCGGTGGTGGCGCATGCCTTTAATCCCAGCACTTGGGAGGCAGAGGCAGGCGGATTTCTGAGTTCGAGGCCAGCCTGGTCTACAGAGTGAGTTCCAGGACAGCCAAGGCTATACAGAGAAACCCTGTCTCAAAAAACAAAAAACAAAAAACAAACAAACAAAAAAAAAGTAACTCAGGAAAAAGCATTCATATTATGTTGTGTTTAAAAAAAAAAAAAAAAAACAAGGAAATGTTTACAGAGCGCTATATGGTGATGGCAGAGGGCATCCCTACAAAGGTACCAAAAATACAACAAATACAATGAGTCTAGTATAGAATAGAGTTTATTTAGGGGTATGAGAAGGGGTGTTGAGAAGGAAGTAGAGGCAGAGAAAGAGAGGGGACAGAGGAGAGAGAAACAGAGAGAGAGAGAGAGAGAGAGAGAGAGAGAGAGAGAGAGAGAGAGAGAGAGAAACTGGCCAGGAACACGTGGAGAGAGGCAAACAGGGGTTAGGGAGATGAAAAGGGGTGAGAGAGTCAGAGAGAATGAGAGGCCAAACAGCCCCTTGTAGAGTAAATCAGGCCTAGGCCTAACTGACTGTTGCTAGGTAACTGTTGGGCGGAGCTTAGAAGGAATGCCAACATATTAGTTCACAGTTCAAGGTATAGTCCGTTACAGCGGGGATGCCAAAGCAGAAGAGCTTGTGAAGCAGTTAACTACACTCCATCCACAGTCAGAAGAGAGCAACAAGCACATACTGCTGCCCAACTTACACTCACTGGATCCCTGAACAGAGAATGGACTCACCCACAGTGGGTGGGTCTTCCCATTATAATTGCATCACAATCAAGATAATTCTCCACAGCTCACCCCAGAAGCCCCAGATTCCATGGAACCTACCACCAAGAGCCACTATGAGAAGGAGAGATTCTCTTCATTTCCTGGAGAGTGGTCATCGGGTAGGGAAGGGATGACAAGAACAGCCTTGCAGAGATTCTTAGATTCTCAGGCCATATCCTGAAGCCGGACAACGGAAAAGAGTCAGGACACACCCTCAAAGCCCAGCTTTCATTTCTTCCAGCTAGGCCCCATCTCCCAAAGTCCCACAGTCTCCCACAACTGCACCAGCCTCTGGGAACAAATTGCTCAAAATGAGCCTGTGGGGGAATGTTCTAGATTCAAACCATAACACAAACAAAAAACAAAACAAACAAACAAAAAAAGACGAAATGAATGAAAATAAATATAAATGCAGTCAGTGAAGTCAGAGGAGGTGTGCTGAGAAATGCAGGTGTCCTGGAGGGTCGTAGGGAGCAAAACCTCACTGGAGCACAAGCACAATGTTAGCGAGATGTACAGAGCGAATCCTGGACTCTGACACTCAAAGGAGAGGGTTTTACAAAAAGAGAAAAGGGGAAATATGCATAGAGGGAAAACAAGAATTGAACAATTAATTAAAGAGCATTTTCTGAGCTTCAGGAAGACTTGATTAAAGGGGCCGATAAAGTTCCAGGAAGGATTAATTAAAGCAAGGCATATACTTAGACAGACCCTGGTGTAATTCCAGAATTATAAACTTCCAGACAAAAAGGGAGGTTACTTACAAAGGAAAGGAAAATTGGCTACTGGTCTAGTGTGGTGGCACACAGCTGCAATCCTAGCATCTGGGGAGCTGAGGCAGGGGAATTGTGATTTCGAAGATAGTGTGGGTAAGTTTGTGGGACCTTGTTTAGAAAAGGGAAAGGAAGAGAAGAAGAGAAAAAAAGAAGACAAGATAGTTGGGAAAACATCTGGGTCAGCATTGACTTTCACATCTGCTCCCCTTCCCTGGACAGTGGAATCCTGGAAAGAGACCAGACTCCTGAGTGACAGTAGCAGAGGAATCCCACCTCCTTACAAGGTATCATTTGCATATTAGGGAAATGGATGGCCAGACGTGCTGACTGGTTTTATGTCAACTCAAAGCAAACTAGAGACATTTAGGAAAAGAGGGCCTGTATTGAAAAAAAAAATGCCCCCACTAGATTGGCCTGTGGGCAAGCCTGTGTTGTGATATGTGAGGACCAGCTCAGTGTTGGTGGCAAGTGTCTTGAAGCTATAAGAAGGTGTAATGGCTAAGGAAAACCCTGTTTCCTGCTAGGCACCCATTCTTCATTTCTAAAAAATATGCTCAAGGCAATTCTGATTCCTTGTCCCCTTACCCCATCCCCAGAATGATGTAACTGCTATGAGATAATTAATGGCTTGCTCTGGCTTTTGTAAACCCATTTATCGCTGTGTACCAGGGGGAGAGAGACAGCCACTTACCAGCTGAGAGGAGTGGAGCAGTTTTTCATGCAGCTGCAAATTCCACGGAAGTGAGGTAATCACGGGCTCCTCCTTAAAAGACCCTTCTCTTAGCCCTTTCCGGGTGGCACACCTTCAATTTGGCTCTGAGGCTGTTGTCCTACTAGTGTCTTTTTTTTTTTTTTTTTTTTAGATTTATTTATTTATTATATATATGTGAGTACACTGTAGCTGTCTTCAGACACAAGAAGAGGGCATCAGATCTTATGACAGATGGTTGTGAGCCACCATGTGGTTGCTGGGAATTGAACTCAGGACATCTGGAAGAGCAGTCAGTGCTCTTAACTGCTGAGCCATCTCTCCAGCACTCTTGGTTGGTTTTTTGTTAAGCTGTCCCTGGTTCCACCTCATCCCACTGTGACCCATGCTGCTGAAGAATGAGAAGGGAAAAAGCAGGGTGTATTCTCCTTCCCTGATCTGTGAGCTCCTGATTTAATAACTGACCTTAGAAACTAGAGACTGTCTGAGCAGAGAGTTTAGTTGGCAGACATCTGCCTGGCAAGTTCTTTCCAGTCTTGCATCAGAGCTAAAATTATTTTTAAAACATTGACTTTATCAGGCTGAGCCTGACTAGAAGACCTTGACTTCCAGTCCTAGCTGCTCAGGTGTTTCCAGGTACCCGTGGCCAGGCTCAAACCTCCTGAACCTGTTTGTCTTCCAGCTTCAGAATGGAGCAGTCTGTCACCATCCTGCTGCTTTCACTCCGTTACTGCCCACCTTAGAGCCTGCACAATGGATCAGCATCTTGAACAGTAATGAACATCTCCTGAAGGAAA
>JANHMN010000003.1:37660275-37720684 GCA_030674055.1 Rhabdomys pumilio | reverse complement strand
CCACCACTGCCCAGCGCTAGCAGTCTTAATAAATTCATCTAATTATAATTTGGAGTGAGTCTAGGGTCTTTTCCTGGTGGTTTCGAACTCTGTAACAAAGGCCGGCAGAGCAAGTGAGTAGCAAGCCAATAAGCAGCACTCTTTCATGGCCTCTGCATCTGTTCCTACCTCCAGGTTCCTGCTTGAGTTCCTGCCCTGACATCCTTTGAGAATGTGATGTGGAAGTGAACATGAAATGCATCCTTTCCTCCCCGAGTTGCTTTTGGTCGTGATGTTCTATCCCAGGAACAGAAACCTAACTAGTACCCCAGAGGCTTCAAAGCACATGGGATCTGTATTCGGTCTGAAGACAAAGTTGGAGAAGTGCTACATCCCCAAAAAGGTTAACAGGGAGAGAGACCTGGAGATCAATTCTGAGCAAGCCAGATAGATACCCAACGTGAGGGGTGAGGGAGCATCACTAAAGGAAAGGAGCACAGAAGAGAATGGCTTTGAAAGGGAAGAGAAGCACGGGAAGGCAGGACACCACTGGTGGGGATTCTTACCTCTACGTGCCACTTAGACAAGTAGGTCCTCAGATGCCTGGATGATCAAGAAGTGGGTCTTGGGGCCAGAGAGCTGGCTCAGAAGTTAACAACACTTACTGCTCTCACAGAGAAAGTTTTGATTCCCAGCAACCACACAGCAACTCATAACCATCTGTAACTCCAATTCTAGGAGATCTGATACCCTTTTCTGGCCTTTATGGGCACTGCACATAAGCTCTGATACATGTGACTTTTGGTCTTTTTAATTAAAACTATCACTTTAGGGAGAGATAGCTCAGTGGTTAAGCTATGCTCACTGGCTGATCTTCCAGAGGCTGAGTTCAATTCCCAGCAACCACATGGCGGCTCACAACCAACCTTCTGTAATGGGATCCCCATGCCCTCTTCTGGTATGTTTGAAGACACTTACAGTGTACTCAGATACATTAAATACATACATACATACATACATACATACATACGTACATACATAAATCTTTTTTTAAAAAACCCTATTACTTTAGTAAATATTTGATTATAAATGTTTTTTTCATAATATTTGGCTTCATTTGTCAACATGCAGTGCTAATAAAGCTATTATTTGCCTTGTGTCTAAAACTCCCCAAATTGGATTCACATCAAAGAATGTTTGCTTTGTCTCCCAGTACAGCAGCCTTGGCTAGTGGCAGTGTCCTCTACTTCTTTTAGAAAGTGGAAGACCCCGACGGACAAAGATGTAGGAGATTTTTAATAATGCGGTAAGAATCTTAATTTAGGAGTTGAGTTTAATTGAAGTTAATTGATTAACACTAATTAAGGTTGTAAGTAGTACTTTATACTAGGGAACAACCATTCTACTGTGTCCCTTTCTGTCTCCTGGACATCCTTAAACAAACAAGTTAACGTCTACAAGTACATTCTTAGGCAGTATGAATGAGAGCCACACCTCTGGTCATTTTCTAGTTAAACCAGAAAGAGCCAAAATGACTCCTCGTGGGAGTGCAAACTGGTACAACCACTATGGAAATCAATATGGCAGTTCCTTAGAAAATTGGGACTAGTTCTACCTCAAGACCCAGCTATAACACTCTTGGGCATATACCCTATGCTCCAACATCCCACAAGGACCCTTGCTTAACTGTGTGCATGGCAGCTTTCTTTGTAATAGCCAGAAACTGGAAACATCCTAGATGCCCCTCAACCAAAGAACGAATAAAGAAAATGTGGTTCATTTACACAATGGAATATTGCTGAGCTGTTAAAAAATGACATGAAATTAGCAGACAAATAGAATTAGAAAAGATTATCCTGAGTGAGGTAACCCAGACCCAGAAAGACAAACATGGTGTAGGGGAGACTGGGAGGGGTAGAAGGAGGAGAGGTGTGGTTGAGATGTATTGTATGATAGAATAAATAAAAATAATAAAGAAGTGACCCCTCCCTGAGCATGACAAACAAACTTATGATCATTGAAAATTAAGCAGCGCCGGGCGGTGGTGGCTCACGCCTTTAATCCCAGCACTTGGGAGGCAGAGGTAGGTGGATTTCTGAGTTCGAGGCCAGCCTGGTCTACAGAGTGAGTTCCAGGACAGCCACAGCTACACAGAGAAACCTTAAAAAAAAAAAGAAAAAGAAAAAGAAAATTAAGCAGTTTCTTTACTGTCTGGGTCACGCCAAGGATTAACAGCAACATTAACATAAAAACCTAGGATGCAGGTGAAGTTTCAATTAGAGGGAAATTTACAGTAAAAAAATACAAATAGAAAAATCATTTCTGTTTTTTCCCTAGGCAGAATCTTACTATGTAGCCCAGGTTGGCTTGTAATGTCCCCCCCCTTTTTTTTTCCATTTTATTTATTTATGTGTATATGTTTTTTGGTTTTGTTTTTGTTTTTTTCGAGACAGGGTTTCTCTGTGTAGTCCTGGCTGTCCTGGAACTCACTCTGTAGACCAGGCTGGCCTCGAACTCAGAAATCTGCCTGCCTCTACCTCCCAGGTGCTGGGATTAAAGGCGTGTGCTACCACTGCCTGGCTTATGTGTATATGTTTAAGTGTTTTGTCTGTCTGCGTATCTGTGCACCATATGTGCACCTAGTACCTGTGGTGGTCATAAGAGGATGTTATATCCCCTGGGACGGGAATTATAGACAGTTGTGAGCTACTATTTAGGTATTGGAAATTGAAACCAGTCCTCTGCAAAAATAACTAATGTTCTTAACTGTTGAGCTGTCTCTCCAGTTCCAGGCTGCTTCCCTCTCTCTTTCCTCTCTCTCTGTCTCCCTCTCTGTCTCTCCCCATCTCTCTCTGTCTCTCTAACCTATTGAATTTATTTTTATTTGTATGTTGTTTTACCTATATGTAGTTGTTTTACTTGCATGTATGTCTGTGTACCATGTGTGCGCACTGTGCGTGCACTGTCAGAGGCTAGAAGAGGGCATCAGATTTCCTCAAACTAGGGTTACAGATGGTTGTGAGCCACCACCTGAGCGCTGGGAACTGACTCCAGGTCCTTTGGAAAAGCAGTCAGTGCTCTTAGCATCTGAATCATCTCTCCAGCCTTAGGCTTCTAACTCTTGATGTATCTTCCTCGGCCTTCCCAGTCCTGGAGTTACAGACATGGGCCCCCAAAATCGACTCACTTAGATCATTTAGGAAATTAGAGTAAGGAGAGTAGAAAAGATTACACAAAAGTGACAGTGGGAGAGAATTAATAAATATGAAATGTCCAAGGAATTAGAAAACTGCAAAAAAAATATAGAGATAAATGAATACAAATAATGCTTGGATCATGCTTTTGTTTTGTTTCGTTCTTGAGTTGTTTCTGTGAGACAGCTCAGCGGGAAGAGCATTCACAGCGGTCTCACAACTGAGTTGGATCCTGGAACCCATGCACAGGTGGAAGGAGAGAACTAACTCCATAAAACTGTGCTCTGGCATCCGCAGACCTGCTGCAGCACACATTGAATTGTGAAAGACAGCTACAAAGAAGTGACACAGAATGAAATCCGTGGCGGTTTGAATAGGAATGGCCCCCATACACTCATGCTTGGTCCATAGGAACCAAGTATTAGGAAGTGTGGCCTTGTTGGAGGAAGTGTGTCTCCCTGCTGCCTGCCAATCCAGTTATAGATCTCTCATCTCCTCCAGCACCAAGTCTGACTACACGCCACCATGCTTCCTTTCAGGATGATAATGGAGTAAACCTTTGAACTGTAAGCCAGCCCTAATGAAACGTTTCCATGGTATCTCTTCACAGCCATAAAACCATAACTAAGACAATCCCTATTATGAAGAGAAACAGAGACTATGGAGGAACAATTTGAATAAGAAGAAAATGAAATAACCAAGGATTGTATGGAAGATGATTCCATCTCTCTAATGCTCAGAGGAATGCAAATTTAAATCAATATTATATTTCATTTATTACATTGATGAGAAGCATTTTGACATTCAGTGTTGGGAAAATATGAGGAAAAAAAAGATGCTTATAAACTGCTCACAAGAATGTGAATCAAGCTGGGGATAGTGGTGTGTGCCTGTAACCCCAAATCTCAGGAGGATGCTAAGATCAGCCTGGGTTACAGGGCAAGACCCTAAGTTATGAGAAGGAGAAGGAAAAAGAGGAAGAGAGGAGGAAGAGAAAGATGGAGAAGAAGAGGAAGACAAGGAGAGAAAGTAGAGGAGTAGAAAAGGGAAGAGGAGGAGAGGAGTTTTGTTTTTCAAATGTGTCTCTAATGCACTGGGCTACAGGTAACTATGCCTAAGGATCAGAAGACATTCTATAAAAGTAAAGACCACATAGAGCTCACAGACATAGGATTGTGATACACACACACACACACACACACACACACACATACATACAGTCCTATGAGGATATGAATGAAATGGAGGCTAAGTCCCCCTTCCCCACCATTTTCACCAGCACCTTCAGATAGAAGCCAAGAACTTGACTTCAGCCTTCTAAGACACTCAATAAATAATTCAGCAGATTCATACCTCACCCAGAATTTTGACTGCAGAACTGTGAGCCAGGTAGACATCATTCTAAGCCCTGAATCCATGTTCATTTGCTATTGTGCTGTAGCAGAAATATAGACTCATGTACCAGGGACTGGAGAGATGCCTCAGCTATTAGGAGCACTTGCTGTTCTTGCGGAGGACATGGGTGTGATTCCCAGCATCCACATGGCAGCTCACAATTGCCTATCACTCAAGCTCCATGGACTCGGTTCTTATTTGGACTTTGCTGGCACCTGCACAGACACACAGACACACAGACACACACACACACACACAGAGACACACACAGACACACACAGACACACACACACACACACACATTCAAATAGAAGATATGATAAAGACAGTGTTGTTGTCCTGGGACAAGACCCTAATTAACGTGTAAAATTTTGAAACTTGTGGTAAATCTTGAAACCAATGCACACCTTCCCAGGCTTTCTTTCCTTATTGCCACAGTGGTCCTGCGGTGTCTACAAACATTTCTGCCTAACAGAGATCCAGAGAGACCCAGAGCAGTGAGGGGATCAGGGCAGAAAGAACAGCACCAGAACCAGCATGGTCCCAACAGTGTCTCCCTAATTTCTACCTTCTCATCCTAAGGGTTTGCCTAGAATTACTCAGGGAGGGACTAGGGGCGTGGCTCAGTGGTAGAGCCCCTGCCTAGAATCCCCGGTGAGGGGCCGGGGGTGTGGCTCAATGTCTGGCAGAGAATCTACAAATCCTGGGTTATTAAATCAGCATCAAAAAGGAAAAAAAAAAGGGGAAAATTACTTTTTTTATTTCTCTGCATTATGCAGTATGCCCTTGGCAGTTGTGGGGAGTTGGTTTCACATTATTATTAGTATTATTTTATTAATAGCACTATTATTTTTTATTATTTTATATTATTATGACAGTATTATCATTAATATTTATTAGTATTATCATTTATATTTTATTATCAGGATGATTAACATTTTATTATTACAGGATGGTGACCTGAGATACCCTCCTATAAATCCTCCCAACCCTTGCATACGATGGTTTGGATGGTTTGCTGTTTGTATATAACCTATGTACACACGCCCATGTTCTTTAAGCCCCTCTAAGTGACTTCTGATGCCTAGTGCAATGTAAACAGCTGCTTAATGCATTGCTTAGGGAACGAGGATAAGAGAGTCTGTATGTGCTCAATACAGAGCCGGTTTAGGGGTGAATATTTTCAATCCGTTGAATCCAGGGGTGACTTCACATAATTCAGGGCTGATATTTTTGCTTTATTCCAATTATTCCTTCCTTTTCAAAGGACCTCAGAATACATGTAATATGCACACACAATACTGCAAAATTTGTAAAGTGCCCCCTCAATTATGACCAGAGAAGCCCCAGCTTCTGACCCAAATTGCTAGCCTAGGCTAGGTCAGCCTAAGTCCAGTAGTCAGTGGTAACTAGTGCAGGTTGATAGGTCCGCGGTTTCCTGTAGCTCAGCCTCCCACTTTGGGGGTTGGGCACACATGTAATCTTGGCTAAGTCGGTTTTTTACGAAGGTCTTACTAGTGTAAGTAAGGTTTGTAATGGTCAAGGTAGGGCTCTTTGTATTTAGCCCCTTAAACGCTATAGCTGTGACAACTCTCTAAGGTCACTAAAAGGTCCAAGTCCACACCTTCCCTCTCCCCCTCTCCTCCCCGGACCCCATGCCTTCTTCTCTTCAAAAAGGCTTCAGTTTCCCTCTTTGTGGAATGGAGTTCGGGGCACACATGACTCTCCGTTGGGTCTTCTGGGGCAGAGGATTCTGGCTCTGTACTGATGGTGTATGGTTTGATCTCCAAAGGCTCAGAGTGAGCCTGGTCTACTCTTCTGAGACTCCTCACTTCCCCCAACCCCCGCCCAGTACCCACACTGAGCTTAGAAAGGGCTCTGGGACTTGGGTCCCGTTAGTCATTTACAGCACTCTGGGGTCAGATCTAGCCTGTTTTAACCGTGGTGGCGCTCAGTGGGGCCTAGCTGGGCGTTAAAAAACGGGCAGAACGCAGGAGCCTCTGATTGGCCCTGTGCCACCGGTCGGAAGTGGAACCGGGTGACGCCTCTGGGTTGAAGTGCATGAAATGGTAAGGCGGGAGGTAATGTTCTAATCTGCCTGGGTAGGACAATCCAGTCTCTTTGGCAGCCCGGGGCTCTCCCACGCTGGGTCCCCGCAGGGGCTGATTGCTCGTCGGCTCCCCTAGCTACAGACCAAGCCAATCAGCGCGCCCGCGCCGCGAACAGCAGGCGGCGACCTGCCAAGGGCGGGCGGGTTGGGACGGAGGGGAGGGCTCTCGGGCAGCACACCGGCGAGCCGAGGCGCCCAGTTCCCAGGGGTGCACCACGGGTGGGCTCTGCAGGTCTGGCCGGGGCAGCGCTCTCTTGCGGTCACGGGATCACAAGGCATCTGCTGCCATCTGGTGGCTGTGCTCCTGCATCTGCGGCGCCAGGGCTTACAGGGTTTGCAGATCCTGCGCATCCTTGCACCCAGAGGCTCCCCAACACACCACACAGCCAACATTGTCCACGCTGTCCTGCTCGGGATTCTCCCAGTAGAGTGAGAAAACAAGCATCTTCAAGGAGGCCGTGTGTACCAATGGAGGTTTAGAGAGCTGGGAGGCAGGCTTGGTATGCCTCAAACTGAGTAGCTGAAGCAGGGTCGGTCATTCACTTCTGTGAACTCTTTTTATTTTTTTGTAAATTGGAGTTGATAGAAGTGCATTCCTTGGGGGAGCCTTTGTAATGATTAACTGGTGGATTCTGGTCAAGATCCAGTACGTGGTCAGAGCGCACACTAACTGTTCCTAAGTGTCTTAGGGTCACTTATTGCTATGATGAAAAACCATGACCAAAAGCAAGTCGGGGAGGAAAGGGTTTATTTGAGTCACACTTCCACATCACAGTCCATCACTGAAGGAAGACAGGACAGGAACTCAAACAGGACAGGAGCCTAGAGACAGAATCTGATGCAGCCTGCCATGGAGGGGTGCTGCTTACTGGCTTGCTCATCATGGCTTGCTCAGCCTGTTTTCTTACAGAATCCAGCCCCAATGACCCAAGGATGGCAACACCTATAGCGGGCTGGGCATCCCCCCATCAACCACTAATTAAGAAAATGCCCCACAGCAGGATGCTTGTTAACAGAGGCATCTCCTCAGTTGAGATTCCCTTCTTTTAACTTTAACTTCCCTCGAGTTGACATAAAACCAGTTAGCACACTAGGACAGACGTGGTAGACGCCAGGCATGTGCAAGGCACAGGATGAAACAAACACACACACACACACACACACACACACACACACACACACACACACACTCATACTCACAGCAAGATGAGTTCTCGAACTGATCATGTTATGGATTTCACTTTCTCCATCTGTGAACTAGGGATACCAATGCTGGCTTCCACCCCCAAGCTTGGGTAACTAACATGAGTCTACCACTCTCAAGATCGATCCACTGGCAGTCCTGAGTCTCCTAGGCCTTTCTTTCAATTGTAAGCTGATCTCCACCAGTCTACAAGCTCTCACCGCTGTGTCCAAACCTGGAGGCTCTGCCTTCTGTCTTATAGATAAGGCTTGTTTTCTGTCTCCAAACCCTCTCTCTAGGGTCACAGACTAAAAGGTCCAAATGCAGACCGGATCATTTTCTCCGACCCTTTTCAATGAGGCCCTACAGGGGCAGCCACCTCACCCCCTCTAACAAGACTTGGTAGGAGCAGTCAGGTGATAACAGTGCTTGCCACCTAGTCTGATGACCTGAGTTTGATCCCCAGGACCCACATGATGCAAGGAGAGAAAGGACTTCCTTCCTGACCTCTGCATATGCTCTGTAGCATACATAAAGAATGAATAGAGTAATAAAAACTTTTAAAAAGATACGGTCAATTGAAGGGTAGTAAACATCTCTCAAAAATGGAAAGTTGTCAGATGTGATGGCACAGGCCTGTGGCCCCAGCACCCAAGAGGCTGAGGCTGGAGGAGAGTGGGGCGGGGGCGGGAGAGAGAGAGAGAGAGAGAGAGAGAGAGAGAGAGAGAGAGAGAAAGGAAGAGAAGGGGAGAGAAAGGGGGAGGAGGGAGAGAGAGAGACTCCTGTGCAGCCACTGTCCTGGAGACATGCTGAGCAGGTGGCTGCACTCAGTTCCAGCAGGCACACAGCTCCCATGGCTTCTCAGCATGCAGCAGCAGGAGGGCTGCCAAGCTGGGTGTGACAGCCAGGTACATCCTGGAGGAAGTGGGATGTCTCAGCAGTGCCAGTGCATAGTTCTCAGCCTGTGGAAGCGCCGGCTCCAATTCAAAGGTATCAAATATTTGCTTAGCTGTTCAACATTTCTTCAAATAATATACTCACAACTAATTCATATCTAGACTCGACGTCTTCATCTCTCTCAAGCCTCCCTCCTGGATTAGCTGTCTTGTCTATTCTGGGAGAAAATTGCCCTACATTCTAAAAATAGGCCCTGGAGCCCGGACACCGGCATGTACCATCAGAGAAGGCTTTATTTATTTATCTTGAGAGCTGTTCTCTGGGGACAGCTGCAGTCGAGCCTGGGGACACATTCATCAAACAGCTCAGGTACATGTAGGAGTCTGGGTCCACTGAGATCTATGCTGCTTGCTGTCTTCAAAACAGACCACGCTCTGTTCCTGAGGATGCCCTTTGACATTTGGGCAGGGCATGGGTTCTCAGAGACAGGACCCTCTCTTCTCCAAATATGGTTCCTTTTGCTCTTGGGGGTTAGAAGCCCAGGATCCAGGACCCAGCAGAAATAAAAGAATGCTTATGATGGGGTCTTGGAAAGTAGAGGCATGGGTGTAATGAGGCTCTAGGTTTGAAGGTCAGGGTTGTCGTAGGAGCTCTGATCCGACCTCTAAAGTCGGATCATTAGGGAATGCTAACTTACAGGTTTGGCTCTACCCCAGTCTCTTGGTATTTTTCTGGTCTAGCCCTCCAGAAAACTTAACGGAGCATCTACATGGGTATGTGTCTTGGTGCCTGCTTGTGGAGGGAGACCAGATAAAGGTACGTATAGGCCTCCTGACTATGTGTACCTGTGAGCCTTTAGCTGATTCCTGATAGTCTGCAAAGACTGAATGCTGTGCTCCCAACCTGGAGGCTTTGCCCGTGATCTCCTGCATTATACAGAGAGGCAGCCAGGCAGCTCCCTTTAGAGACCTCAGCACATCCTGGCCTCCTCTGTGTCTCCTTATGTTATCACAGAAGGAAGAAACAAAGCCTTCCCTTTAACCTCCGTGCCTCCTCCTTTCTGTTGCTCTAAATGAAATCAATCAGGACTTCATCCCCAGTTTCCCAGGCTCTCTGAGAACTACCAAGCCCTTATGGCTAGCTCCTAAGGCTTGCCTAGCTCCAGAGATGCTTCTTGTTATTATGTACTTCAGATGGTGGCAGAAGTTATCCCCCACTCACTCAGTTCGTCATTCAATTAGTCAGTCTTCGTAATAACTTCACCAAGGCTCTGGCATTAACCCCACAACCACAGAGAGCTAAGCCTTTCCTTTCAACAGAACTGTGCTTTGAATTGCCATCCTCCTGCCTCAGACTCTAATCCAGTTGGAATTATCTAATCTAGTTGGTGTTAAATGGAACAAAATCTCCCCAAAATGAAGAGTGTCTCTAGGAGCCATGTCCTTTTGTGGGATAACTCCCAGGACCAGTACCAGTATTCACCCAGTTACAAAGACATTTCTTCCCTCTTAATCTCATATACACAGTCAGCTAATGCAAAATGAAATTCCATGTGATTTTTTTTGCTTATTTTTGAGTCCATTGGGCACATTGTGGCTGATCGCTGCTCTGACATTTTTCTTCCCTCATTAAGGAAGATGCCCCTGGTGAGTTACCTGTGCTTGGTTCAGAGCAGAAAATAAATATCGCTGGCTTCCACTTTCCTGTGCTCTCTGGGTGTAATTAAGAAGGAGGCACCTGCAGAAGAGGGAAACAGAGAGTGGAAAGCAGGCTAGTGGGTACTGTTCACAAGATCTCCTGCATTGGATGGAGTGGGCAAGCCTCCAGAGAACTATGACATGAGTCAGGGGTTTGAATGTCTGACTTGCATCAGTAGCTCAGTCCAGATTTGGGAGAGGGAGACATGAAGCCTGCCCCATAGGGCTGTTCATTGGATAGAGCCTGTGTCTGAAACAGAGACATAAGAGGGATAAGGAGATGCAAGGATAGGAGAGTCTATGGAATACTTGGCTCATCATGCCCCCCCCCCCCCCTTTACCTTCTGGACCTTAATGTCTAGGTGGAATCTTAGCTCCCAGAGATGGAGTGCTTTCTTGTCTGCCCCATATCCTTTGGCATGGGACAGGGCTCTGAGGCCACCGATGTAGAAGTGCTCATTGCTGCCCATAGGCAATGTCACAGGGTACCTGAGCAATGTTCAATTTCAAGTCTGAGGTAGGTGAGCAACTTCACACTAGGAGCTCACCACAGTTGTCCCTGTGTTGTCCAAAATAGACTTTTTGGTCTTTAGGTCCTAAAATAAATGTGGGGTGGGAATGATAGGCTCAAATCCCAGTACTGGGACTTATCAGTGAGCAGTGTGAGAAAATCCCTCTGCCATTCTCAGGCTCACTGGGGAACAGACATCTTCTCTCTCTCTCTCTCTCTCTCTCTCTCTCTCTCTCTCTCTCTCACACACACACACACACACACACACACAGATGCACACAGACACACACACACAAAGCCAAACACACTCACACCACACACACTCATATACATCCATGCACATAAAAACAGAGAAACACACTCACATACATAAACACATATACACAAACACACACATCCATCCATACAAACACACAGACACACAAAAATATACATTTACACACACAAACAGAAACACACATGTACAAGCACACAAAATCTCACAGATTCACAAAAACACACATACATATATTCACACACAGAAACATACACTAGCACACACAAACATACACTCACATACATATACACAGAGAATCACACACACATTTACAAACACATACACACACATAGACACACACACTCACATACATATACACAGAGAATCACACAAACACACATTTACAAACACACACACACACATAGACACACATACTCACATACATATACACAGAGAATATCACATACACACAAACACACATGTACAAACACACACACATACTCAGGTGGGCTATAGGATCATGTGGTACTTGGACCAACAGTACTTTTCTACTTGACTGCCACCTCTCCATCTCTTTGCCTCTCTCAAAACATCTGGCAGTTGCCTTGTATCCATGTTTGTTAGCAGAGTATGGTCATCCCTTTCCACCTTGACTTGGGTATTGCTGAGGTACAAACGGGCATCTATTAGGGCTGAAGATGTTGTTTGGTGATAGAGTATTTGCCTGGCACACATAGGGCCTGGAGTTCTATCTATCCTGAGCACTGAAAAACGGACACAAAGGTAAATCTATTTAATTATGTGTCAAAACTGATAGGCACTAGTCAATACTCATGGAAATAGCAAATCATTTTGTTAACCTCTGGGAGCTCTCTACATCCCCCCACCTCCCCTTAAGGATCCCTCCAACCGGAGAATGAGGATCCCAGAAGCAGGTCTAATGATGTCCTCAGATGCTCACACATGACTGTTTCTGGCCTCTCCTTCAGCAGCACATCTCAACTGAGTCTGAGCCAGCAGGGGCCCTCCACCTTCCCTCAGCGCTCTCTGAGCTATCTACTAGATGGGAAGTTAGTGATTCACAGAGGCAGCTCAGTTACTCCCACCTGCAGCCTGCAAATGTGGGCTAGCTGGGAATTCCAGAAGCCCTAGCAAGTGTAGTTAGCCCTGAGACCAGAAGCCCAGTGCCTCAGGCCTGAAGCTAAGGAGCAAGTGTCAATTTAAAATCATCCATTTCTGACCTATCAGTCAAATCTCTGTAGATGAGCTTGTCCAGTCTGCCAGCTTTGCAGTTTTTTTTTTTTCCCTCAGTAAAAATTCGACCCCTAAACCTCAACAATTAGGATTAGCTGCTGGAGGCGAATTCCCTCCTCCATATTAAACTTTATTAAAATACTTTCCATACTGCTGCATTAAGGATATCTTTTTTTAAAAATTTGAGATTTGTTTATTTTATTTGAGCTGTTTGTTTGTTTTCGAGACAGGGTTTCTCTGTGTAGTCCTGGCTGTTCTGGAACTCACTCTGTAGACCAGGCTGGCCTCAAACTCAGAAATCTGCCTGCCTCTGCCTCCCAAGTGCTGGGATTAAAGGTGTGCGCCACCACAGCCCGGCATTTGTTTGGTTTTCTACTAAGTATGTATATACATCATGTGCATGCCTGGTACTTGAGGATATCAGAAAAGGTTGTTAGAACCCTTGGATCTGGAGTTACAGATGGTTGTAAGCCATCACGTGTGTACTGGGAACACAGTCAAGGTCCTCGGTCAGTCAGTGCTCTTAATCACTGAATTCTAAAGTTTATTTATTTATTTATTTTTTTGTGAAGTAAGTTTTCTCACCATAGTCCTGGCTGGCTTTGAACTCACAATCTTCCTGCTGCCATCTCCTAGATGCTGGGATTGGGAGCTTGTGCTACTATGCCTAGTTTGGAATTAATTGTTTTTGTTTGTGAAAACATGCTCCCCAGAACATGGCTTCACGCAGATATGTACACACCAGGGAGCCCCACTAAGTCCTGGATGTCCCAATGCTCAGAGCCCTTACTGAGGGCTGACTTTGCCTGAGAGATGCTGCCTTTGGAGTTTGTTCTGGTGGGACATGGATATTTCCCTTTCTTTCCTCCCTCTCCTTTCTTTTTAAAAGAACACATCACTCCCAGCAGCAGGGAGCCTGAACCTTGAATTTGCATGTCCTTTGCTCAATGCTGGAAAGTAAGGCATCATTTTAAGAGTAGGCAGAGGGCAGGGGAGCAACCTCAGACTGTGGTTTGGCTCCCAGACATTCAGGCCTGGCTCTGAATTTCCCAACGAACTCCTGCAGGCCTCTCTGCCTCCCTGTGCTTCTGAGTAAAAGGGAGTAATTCCCAACTGGTTACCAATGTGAACCTCTCCACCAAGGGTTGAATAAATTCTGGACTGGCTTTCTGGACTTCAGGGGTGGCACAGTGCCAAGGGTATTTATTGCGGTCTGAGCTGCCCCACGTTGGGTGCCAAAAATGTTGAGGACCACTCTATCAATATTGAAACCTGCACTGGAAAAAGCCTTGGGGGCTAAGTTGTTAAAGCCCGCACTGCCCCAGGCTGCTCTGGTCTGCAGGTCGGGGTTGAGGAAGAGAGAGTGAGGAAGGACGAGAGGAATGGAGACCAGAGTATGATTCAATCTTGTTTATTCTTCAGTCTTTCTTCTTCTCTCCAAGTCCCAAGTCTTGAGTTCCTAGTCCCTAGTTCCTAGTCCCTAGTGCCTCCAAGTTCCAAGTTCTTTCTCCAGGTACTAAGTGCCTAATGTCTACTGCCTAATTGTCTAATTCCAAGTTCTTCCTCCAAGTGCCAAGTGCCTAAAACCTAACGCTCTAATAATCTGTTCTGTCTGAAGTGTCTGTCTTCTGTCTGCCTCTTGTCTTTTATATGTCTCACTTCTAAGCCACGTCTTTAAGTCACTCCCTTAAGTCACGCCCTTAGGTCTTATCTCTAAATCACACCTTTGAGTCACGCCCTTAAATCTCGGCTCTAAATCACACCTTTAAGTCTCACAAACCCAAGGGAAGATCCTGGGTATCTGAAACAAGATGTTATCAGAGTGTGCTCAGCTGTTGTAGGCTGTTGTAATCAAGTCTCTTGTCAGGGTATATGGCTCAAGATGGCTGCAAGGATGATAGCCGCCTTCTGTCGGCTCCCCACAAGTATTGTGGTGTGGCTATAAAGTGTCCCTCAAACTTGGTCCCTAGCTGGTGGATTTCCTGAGAAGTGATTGGATCCTGAGTGTTCAGACTTCCTCAAAGTATTAACCTGCTGATTAGCTGGATGGGCTGACAGGTGGAAGGTTGGAACTACTTAGAATATACTCACTGGGGTATATGTTTGAAGTGTTTAATCTTGTTTCCAGAACTTTAGTTTCCTTCTCTCTGCTTCCTGGCCTCTGAGAGGTTGTCTGCCTCATCTGCCACATGTTCCTGTCACTGTGATATGCTGTCTCACCACAGGACCTTAGCAAAGGAGCTAGCCCGCCATTGATGAAAACCTCTGAAGCCATGAACCAAGGTAATCCTTCTCAGCTATTTTTGTCAGAGATGAGCCGCTAACTCATGCACAAAGGAAACATGAACACTCTAAAGTCAACTGAGCTTGAATTTTCTGCTTCCTAATGCTGGTCATGTGACCTTGATAGCATCAAAGCTCAGTTGCTTCATCTGCAAAATAGATAACTTGGATTTTTGTGAGTCTTAAATAAGTTTCATCAGTGTTGGTCAGGCCACATCCACAGGCGGTACCTTGTGCTTAATACCTAGGATATGGTCTCCAAGGTGACCTGACTAGCCCTCGTCCTCTTATCAGCTAAAGTATTTTCTCCAGCCCTTGACTTGGTCTCAGAAAGGTTAGGAGAGTCACTTCTAATATTTTATCTTTAAAAAAGAAACCCATAATTTTAGAGTAAGATACACATTTAAGGTCAACTTAATCTATTACTTATAGTATTAATGGATGCACATGGAAGCTTCTAGAAACCCTTAGCAGCACAGTGACGACAGTCTGCACTGGAGACTGATCAGGACTGAGCATCCTTGTGCCTTACTGGACCTGATTGCCAAAATCCCTGCAGCTCTTTGAAGGTGGGGGATTGGAAGTGGGTATCTGCTCTGTGTAGGTATGTGGGGAGCACTTTGTGATACGCTGGAGGCCAGGCCCTCTTTGTTGGGTTAGCCTTCTTGAGCAGTCTTTCCTCCCTGATGGCTTGTCCAGGGACAACTGATGTGTGTGTATGTGTGTGTGGTATGATGACTTGACTGTTGTGTCTGTCTGTCTATGAGTGTGTGTGTGTGTGTGTGTGTGTGTGTGTGTATGTAAGTGGTGTAATGACTTGACCATTTTGTGTGTGTGTTTATGTGGTGTAATGACTTATCTGTTTTCGTGTGTGTGTGTGTGTGTGTGTGTGTGTGGTGTAATGACTTGTCTGGTTTATTTTTCTGTGTGTGTGTGGTATGATGACTTGACTGTTGTGTTTGTCTGTCTATGAGTGTGTATGTGTGTGTGTGTGTGTGTGTGTGTGTGTGGTGTAATGACTTGTCTGTTTTTTTTTTGTGTGTGTGTGTGGTATGATGACTTGACTGTTGTGTCTGTCTATGAGTGTGTATGTGTGTGTGTGTGTGTGTGTGTGTGTGGTGTAATGACTTGTCTGTTTTGTGTGTGTGTGTGTGGTGTAATGACTTGTCTGGTTTTTTTTTGTGTGTGTGTGGTATGATGACTTGACTGTTGTGTCTGTCTATGAGTGTGTATGTGTGTGTGTGTGTGTGTGTGGTGTAATGACTTGTCTGTTTTTTTGTGTGTGTGTGTATGTGGTGTAATGACTTGTCTGTTTTGTGTGTGTGTGTGTGGTGTAATGACTTGTCTGGTTTTGTGTGTGTGTGTGTGTGGTATAATGACTTGTCTGTTTTGTGTGTGTGTGTATGTGTGTGTTATGATGACTTGTAGTTCACTGGTTTGTCTGTTTTGAGACAGAATGTAATGTTGACACAGTGTCTTGGAACTCACTGAGTAGCACAGGCTGGCTTCAGAATTGTGATCCTTCCCCCACCCTCCACCCCCTTAGCGTCCCAAGATTTTGAACACCCTATTTGTCTAGTTGTAATTTGCAGAGTCTGGAGTTTTTAAATTGCCAGTGGCTGGGCTGGAGGGATGACACAGTGGTTAAGAGCATTTGCTGTTCTTTCAGAGCATCCATGTCTGATCCCCAATATCTGCGTGACTGCTCCCAACTGTCTGTAATTTCAGTTTCAAAAAATCCGATACCCTTTTTTGACCTCTGTAGCCACTGCAGGCAAGCAGTGCACATACATACACATAGGCAAAACACTCATACACATAAAATAAAATAAAACCCAGTGACTCACCCATTATCAACCTGTCTGGGTCCAGCCTGTGTTTAAGGCATGCATATTTGATCTTCATGATGACTCTAAACCCAGAACAGAGGTCATTCCCCAAGTGGTCTGAAGCAGAGAGTGAAAGTCCAGCCCTCTAGAGCAGTAGTAGAAAAGTGACAACTTGGGGACACATATGGTAGGTGATAGAGATGGAGGTTCTTTCCAGAACTATCCAGATAACAGCAAGCATGTGGGCCTAGTCAAGCTGGCTGCAAACCCAACAGCTTTAACAGACAACCGCAGACCATGCCTTGCTGGAACATCAGTACTTGGACAATGTATGGAGTCTTTTGAACACTGCCTGAGGAAGATGCTCTGCTTGCCTTACTGAGCCAGGCAGGTGCACCTCAGAGCTCCCCATACTCTCTTCTCTGCCCCATACTGGGGAGCTGAAATTGATTTTTAATTTTCAGTCCAGGTTAGAAGGTCTCATACTCAAACACGCACAATATTGACTATATAGAAGTCAGATATAGAGGTTTACATCTATAGTCCGAGCGCTCAGAAGGCTGAGGCAGGAGGATCATAACATGAAGATCAGCCTGGGTTCCATAGTAAGACTCTGGCTTTGTTTTTTTTTTCTGTTGTTGCTACCTGAGGCTGGGAGGCCTAAGCACTGTCCAGAGGGTATCCAAAGGCTTTTCCCAGCATCTCTGGTTTCACTCTGTGGATTCTCCTATGAGCATTTTTGGTGTGGACAGGCTTGAGACTCCCTGTACCTGGCCTGCTGTCCCAAAGTCACCTGTGCTACACTCCTTCCATTCCCTGTAGTCTGGCCATACTTTCTCCCACACTTGAATACAGTTTCAGGGTCAACTTTCCACCTAAATGTCCACCTCCCAGATTCTTTCTTGGCAGGTCGAATGGCACCTTTAAAATCACAGCTCGAGGTGACAGTCCCCGCTGGCCCAGGCCTAAGACAACACCCCTACCCCCCAGTCCCCAGCTCCATTGTACTTCTCACATCTGTCACGTCTGTGCCATCCCCGGCTTCAAGAATATAAAGGGACAGCAACTGTTACAGCACCTACTGTCACTGCTGGGACTGGGTCCGTTCCCCATGCTCTTGGTAAACCCCGGGTGACAGTAAGTTCCTCTGGAAGCTAAGGATAGAGTTCATAGAGTTCGTAGGACTGACCGCATCTGCACAGAGCTCCTGTAGTAGAATCTGGGCTGCCCTCCCCTTATCATTGTGGCCTCAGGTACAACAACCTAGACCTTCCTCTGGGGGACATGTAACCATGGGACCCCACTATGCTTGTGTGTGGCAGGTGTGGGAAAGGCAGGTCACTGTCTCAGGCACTTACGTCTCACCAACAAGGGAGAAACAGCCTGACTACCTTGCCTTGATATCAGGATAGTCAAGGTCTAGTCTGTTTTGTGCCCCAGAGGTGCTCCAGAGGTTACTGTGGGGACCTACTCAGTCATGCTCGACAAGGTCCTGTCAGCCTTCCTTCTTCACCACATCCAGGAGAAGCACCTCATACTCCATGTGTGCAGTGGCCTCTCGGGGATGATCCATGCTACATGAAGAAGGTGTTCTCTCAAGATTTTTTTCTTCGGGATATAGATATCCTGAGCCAGGAGGATGGAAGAGGACTCTCTTCAGCTCTCATGCCAGGCTGCAGTGTCACAGGAATATGAGATCCTCTGGCTCCCTTATCACTTAGAAATGTCTTCTGGCCAAGGAGTGCAAGTCTCTGGGCAAGGCCAAGAGACACTTGGAGAAACTGAGGCCAGACAAATAGCTAACCTTTCTAGAACAAGATGCAAAAGGCAGTTACCACAGGAGCTGAGAAAAGTTTCCCTACATGTCTGGAAGACATGCCTTAAAATGCTTTATTTTCTTGCCAATTGGCTGAGAAGTAGAAGAAGAGGGGGCAAAAAAAAAAAAAGGGAAGAAAGAATAAGAACAATAGATTCAAGCTGAAATAATTTGCATTTATGATGAACACAAGGAATATCTACCTTGCATTTTCCTAAAAAAAGAAAAATTAAACCTCGTTTTTAATTAACTGATAAACTATTAATCAAATTTTTGCAATGTTAGGTGACACATTATTCATTTAGATAGAATGACTGTGAACTTAAACTAATCAAATCTGATTTGCCCACATAGACTTGATTGAAATACATTTTAACTAGCATATACAAAGAGAAAATCTTGGGTTTCTTACCTAATCTTCAGAGTGTACTGCTGAGTTAATAAGGGCAGCTTTTTTTTTTTTTTTTTAAATGAGACCACCATTTCTTCATCTGCATATCAAAATCAAGAGGAACTTAATTGCAAAACACATATTCCTGAAATCTAATCATTACACTGCTTTAGGGTATTTTATTGAAGCATGTTAAATTATGGACAGAATATTAATGATGGAACTAATCAAACCCAATTAGTCACTTCTAACAATAGTCACATAAATATACAAGTCAGGTACCAGTACTGTAGATATGATGTAAAAATGTTAAAATATTAAATGTATGGCGTATCTATGAAATATTCATGGTAACTTGGAAGCCAAAAAAAAAATCACTGAGTAAGTCAACTTAAAAAACACAAGTGGGAAGCTATCCTATGGTATTTTGATAGAATTCCCAAGTTTTCACTGTTTGGGTAAATCTGAATCCAGGAGATTAGGGAGCCTATAATCAATCAATCAGCAAATTTTAACAAGATGACTGCATATTCATGACTCTGTGATGTGCATGTGTGAAGCTTGCATCTAGAGACTTCTCTCAGTCTTTTGTTTTCAGACTTTTTCAAGGCCCGCGTGAGGCAGAGCTGGAGTCTCTGGGCCTGGCAAAGCTGGTGGGTTGGTAGATGAAGTTGTCTGGGTTTATGAATTTGGTCTCCACAGTCTCTCCCACCCCCTTCCATCCCCCATCCCCCACCCTCACTTCTAGGTTCAAGGGTAAAGCAATGAAGGGTGAAGCTGAGAGTGTGCTGCCTGAGGGTTCTGTGCCCACTCCTCTCCTCCTTGAAGCTGCAGAAAGGGAATGTCTGAGAGCCTGGTGGAGCCTTGGCCTTGGAGGAGACTTGGTCTAGAACATTACAGGCCTGGAAGCCGGACAGAGCAAGAAGGTCGCACAGATCTGGGGTTCTAGCCTCTCAGCAAGGCCTATCCACTGCTTTATCTCCAGCCAACAGTATGAAGCTGCCAAGCAGCACCCTAGCTGGTTCACTGCCTTCTTTTCCCCAGCACCTCCCTTCACAGGTGCCCTTCCCTGGACACTGCTCCCCACCAGACCTGCAGGACCCTGCAGGCTGGCTGCCCAGGGCCTAGATTTAGTCAGGCCTCCCAAGGAGAACCCAGAGGAGCTAAGAGTCAACACTCCACCCACTCAACCATCTATCCCTCGAATATCCCCAAACCCAAGTATCCCTGAGGCCTGTGCCGGACCAACCCTCAGCTGGGAGATCAAATAGTGAAGCCAAGCTTGCTTGCCATCTCCCACTCAGTCTACATGCTCCAACTCCAGAGGGGCATCTATATTTTCTAACACCCCCCCTCCCACACACACATACATTTTGGTTATACTGGGGAAGGAACCCCAAACAACACCTTCATTTTGGCACCAGATATTCAAAGATTTGAACCTATGGGGTCATTCTCATCCAAACTATCACATCTGTGCTAGGCAAACACCTTCCTATTAAGTATTAAGCTACACCCCTGGTGTCCCTTTCAAATTTTTATTCTTTTTTTTTTTTTTAAAGATTTATTTATATGAGTACACTGTAGTTATCTTCAGACACACACTAGAAGAGTGCATAGCACCCCATTGCAGACAGTTGTGAGCTAGCACGTGGTTGCTGGGAATTGAACTCAGGACCTCTAGGAAAGCAGTCAGTGCTCTTAACCACTGAGCCATCTCTCCAGCCCCTCAAAATTTTATTCTTGATTCTATATGTAATAATTTTGCACATTTATGGAGGTGTGCTACCATGTTTGAATGTACATACACTGTGTAATGGCCGAATCAGGATCTCCTTAGGTGTTTATATGTTTTTTGGGGGAATGATAGTAGTGAGACTTTACAAGATCTTCTCGTATTTTTTGTTTTTTGTTTTTCTGAGACAGGGTTTCTCTGTGTAGCCCTGACTGTCCTGGAACTCACTCTGTAGACCAGGCTGGCCTGGAACTCAGAAATCTGCCTGCCTCTGGATTAAAGGCTTACAAGATCTTCTCTGTATTGTCCATGATGGTGTACACCCAGCTACTTTAGAAGCTGAGACAGGAGGATCACTTGAGCCCAGGAGTTTAGGGGCAGCTTGGAAAACCCTCTAAAACAAACATTAACAACATCAACAACAATCTTAATAAAATTTTAGACATGTGAAATCCTAACACTCAGAGAGGAAGCAGGGTAACTGTGAATTCAAAGACACCCTGGCACAATGGGCACACACACACACACACACACACACACACACACACGCACACAAACAATTTAAAGGGGCTGGATCAATGGCTCAGTAATGTACAATGCTGGCTAGTTACTCTTCCAGAGGACTGGATTCAGGGCAGGTAGTACACCAAAACAAGCCCATACCTCACCATCTGTAAGGATGATTTATTTCTGCTCTAGACTTCCTAGTGGCCTAGCCTTCTTTCTAGTTCAACAAAGCTGGAAGGCCAGCCCAGCCCAGAAGCCAAATGCCGACTGTTTCATTCAAGAAAAAAGACCCTTGCAGAGGACTAATGGGATTTTCCAGGAAGTTTTATAACTTGCCACAGTTTCCTGGAACATCTGGGAGCTTTGCTGTGCTGTTAGCTGTGGAGACAGACATCAAGCAACCAAATCACAACAAGAATCATAAGAAGAGTTTTATTGAAGTTTAAAATTTTTGATAAGGAGGTTTATCTGCCTACCTCAAATCTTCCAGAAGATTTAACGTGGGTGAATTGGGCTCTCTACACTGAAAACAAAAATTTAACATGGAGTGAGGCTCCGGTAACACCCTGGGTGAGTTGATACTCTGTGTGCGTCCAAGGCTACCCTTAACTAAACTTCTAAGCCTCCCACCCATTTCCTGAGATCTAAATTACAGGTATTGCTGACACACCACGTGTGCTTGCTGGTTTTTTTTTTTTTCCCCTCTTTCTTTCATTGTGTCTTTCTCTCAAATGCAACATTTAAAAAGCAGCGGTCAGGGCTGAAAAGATGACTCAGCAGTTGAGAACACCGGCTGCTCACCAGTGGTACTCGCCTTTAATCCCAGCTCTTGGGAGGCAGAGGCAGGCAGATCTCTGTGCGTGGTCTACAGAGTAAGTTCTAGGACAGACAGGGATACACAGAGAAACTCTGTCTCAAAAACAAACAAACAAAAAGCAAAACAAAACAAAACCACTGGCTGTTCTTCCAAGGGACCTGGATTTAGTTCCCAGCACCCACATAGTAGCTTACAACTGTCTGTAATTTTAGTTCCAGGGGATCCTAGGGAATCGAAAATCCTCTTCTGGCCCCCTCATGGACTAGGTACACATGTGATGTACAGAAATATATGTAAGCGAAACAATCATACCCATAAAATAAATTTCAAAATAAACTGTTGTGTCACTTTAAAAAATGAGTGATCAATCCAGGTGCAGTGACATACTCTTAATCCCAGCACTGGGGAGTCAGAGGCAGGCAGATCTCTGAAAATTAGAGGCCAGTCTACATAGTGAGTTCTAGGACAACTAGAGCTATACAGTGAGACTTTGTCTCATATATATATATGTATGTATGTATGTATGTATGTATGTATCTATCTATCTATCTATCTATCTATCTATCATCTGTCTGTCTATCTATCTATCTATCTATCTATCTATCTATCTATCTAATCTGTGAGCAAAAGACTGGCAACAAGAAAAGTACTGCCGGGTGGTGGTGGCGCACGCCTTTAATCCCAGCACTTGGGAGGCAGAGGCAGGTGGATTTCTGAGTTCGAGGCCACCACACACACACCCTGGGTGCTGGGGATTGATACCTTGCATATGCTGAACAAACACTTTTTCTCTGAGTTGTATCCTCAGCCCTCTTCTTACTTTTTATTTTGTATTTTGTCTAGGCTGAACTTGAACCCACTCTGTGGTTCAAGAAGGCCTTGGACTCTGGCTTTTCTAACTATAGCCTCTCAAGTAGCTGGGATGACAGGCCTGTGCTACCAAGCCCAGCACTGGCCAGATTTATTTATTAAGATTCACTTTACATATTTAAATTTTATTTATTTTTTTAATGTCTTTAAAACATTGTTTTTAAAAAAATTCTTTTTATGTTTGTCTATGTCTTGTACCACATACATGCAATGCCTGTGAATGCCAGAAGAGACCTCAGATTCCCTTGTAACTGGAGTTTCCAGAGGTTGTAAGCCACTGAGTATGTTCTGGGAGTCAACCTGGGTGTTCTGCAAGGGCAGCAAGTGGTCTTAACTCCTGAATCATCTCTCTACCTCTGCTTTATAATTATTTTGAGTCCCTCTGTCTTAGTTAGAGTTTTACTGCTGTGAACAGACACCATGACCAAGGCAAACCTTATAAAGGACAACATTTAATTGGGCTAGCTGACAGGTTCAGGGGTTCAGAGGTTCAGTCCATCATCATCAAAGGTGGAGCAAGGTAGCATCTAGGCAGACATGGTGCAGGCAGAGCTGAGAGTTCTACATCTTCATCTGAAGACGGCTAGTGGAAGACTGACTACCAGGCAGCAAGGATTCGGGTCTTAAAGCCCACACCCACAGTGACACACTTACTCCAACGAGACCATACCTTCTAATCCTGCCACTCTCTGGGCCAAGCATATACAAAACACCTCTCTGTTTCTGTCTCTCTGTCTCTCTGTCTCTCTCTGTGTCTCTCTCTGTGTGTGTATCTGTGCATGCATGTGCACACTCAACAATATGCATGTACAATTCAGAGGACAACTTTCATATGTCAGTGGTGTCCTTTTCCCCCATGGGCTCCAGAGATCAGACTTGGGTGGTCAGGCTTGAGCAGCAAATACCTTTAACCTACTGAACCATCTCACTGGCTCACCGGCTGAATCTGAACTAAAATCTTTGTCTGCTTGGTGGGTTTATGTGCAGTCCCTGGAAAAACACACAGCATGATCCAGTGAGGCTCACTGGAGTTTTTGAAATAAGGTCTCCTTAAGTAGCTCAGGCTGGCCTTGAGCATGAGATCCTCCTGCCTCAGCCCAGAGTTCCAAGATCACAGGCTTGGCCACCATGCCCAGCTCCCCTTCTGCATTTGGATCCACTTAGTCTTTCCAAAGTGCCATCAAAGCAGATATTCAGATAAAATGAACTTGGACGAGGTTTTCAAATCACTGCACCACAAAGTATGTAATCAAGATCGTCAAAAATAATGAACCACATTTAATCACATTGCCACTCACTGGGGATATCGTAATTAATATTTGGGTGAGAGCAAGAAGGTTGTGTTGTTCACAAGTTATTTTAAGTATTATTTATTCTTAGGAAGCATGAAGGAGGGGAGGGGATGGGACAGGGTGGATGCTTTAGTGGCTGGCTCACCTCATCCCACAGGACCTACTGCAGAAAGGTGATTTTTGTATACATATTTGAGACAAGGTCTCTGTAGCCCAGGTTAGCCAGGAACTCAGCATCCTTCTGCCTCAGCTTCCCCAGTGCTGGGACTATAGGTGTGTACAACCACATCTGGCTGGGATAGGGAAACAGATTCTTTCCCCTGCCTCCTATCTTGTTTTGATTGAAGAGTCATCCTTGGGAGTTGGGGGCTGGAGCCATGGCTCAATGGTTAAAAGCACATGCTGCTCTTCCAGAGGACCCATATTTAATTCTCAGCACCTACACTATGGCTCACAACCATCAATAACTCAAGCTCCAGGGAACCCAATGCTGTCTTCTAGCTTCTGTGGGTACAACACACATGTACACAGGCACACATGCAGGCAAAGCATCCATACACATAAAATTAAAAAAAAAAAACCTTTTGGAGAAGAAAGTTACCCTTCACACTTGAGCTTCCTGACACTTCTGGCCTGCCTTCCACGTTGGCTGAGGTGATGGGGCAAAAACTGGTAGTGAAAATCTGTTAGTTTGTCTGGAAGGGGTTCACCGCAGTGTTCCATGAACTCAGGTAGGTGAGGGAGATATGGAGCAGGACAGGGAGGTATGGAGTGGGCTAAGGAAATAGCAGATATGCTAGGGAGATATGGATTATAGGTTAGAGACGTAAGATGGGCTGAGGAGATGTGAGGTAGGTTAGAGACATATGGAATGGGCTGAGGTGGCTAGGGTAGGGTAGGCTGAGAAGATGTGATGTTCTGTGGAGGTCTAGGATAGGTAGGTCCTGTCCTTGCTGACTGTCATTACCACATGGTATTCATTCTTGAAGAATGTCCTCTGACCCTTAGGCATAGCTTTGGGAGACAGTTCCCACCCAAACCATAAGCATTCATCTTTCCAGGCGTCCCTCTTTCCCTGTGATACCAAGTCTAGAGTGTTTGACAGGTAAATTTTGTCAAATCCTTGAAGGTTGGATCATAACTGCAATGCTTAGAGCGTACCATGACTCAGATCCTAGGTGTCCCAATATGTGAAAAGATTGATCATTGAACCGAGAGTGAGTCCCCCTGGATCCGTCTCCAAACTTAGTGTAACTCCAATCAGAGATGAAGGCAACTCATTCCATCTAAAAGTTTTATTTCTTTCTTTTAAGAACTCCTGAAAGGCCCCCCTTGATGCTTTTGAATTTTATTTTTTTTAATCAAGTTAATTGAGGTTTAATTTCCATACAAAAACCTGCATCCGTTTAAACTGTACGCGGTGATGAGCTTGGAAAATGTGTGCACTCTTGAAAGCATCGCTGTGGAGGCACAGGGCCTAGAGAGATGGCTCAGCCATTAAAGGCGAGGCTTACAATGAAAAAGGGCAGTGGAGGCACAGAACATTCCATTACCCCCCCACATTAGTTTTCCATATTAGTTTTCTTTCTCTCACCCCATTTTCCTCTTCTTCTCTCAGTCCTTGGCCACTGCCAAGGCTTCATCAGCTTTCTGATCCCAGAGATGAGTCGCACCATTTAGATCCTGTGTGAGCGAAATCCTGCTTTCTGTGGTGTCTAGACTCTTTCATGTGGCACCATTATTTTGATATTTCTCCATCTCTCTCTGTGTCTCTCTCTCTGTGTCTCTCTCTCTGTCTCTGTGTCTCTCTCTCTCTGTGTCTCTCTCTCTCTGTCTCTCTCTGTCACACACACACACACACACACACACACACACACACACACTTTCAGGGTATTTCCTGTTGCATGGTTTACCTTTTAATCCATTTACCGGATGTGTTGTCATTGATATTGTCTCCAGGGTTTCGTAAAACATTATTTATTTTTATTTCATGTGTCTTGGTGTTTTGCCTGCATGTGTGTCTGCACTAATGTGTGCCTGGTGTCTGCAGAGGTCAGAAGAGGGCACCGGATTCCCTTTCTGTAGTTATGGATCACGATGAGTGACCATGCCGGTGCTGGGAATTGAACCCAGATCTGCTGGAAGAGCAGTCAGGACTATTAGCTGCTGAGCCATTTCCCCAGCCGCTGTTTTCAGTTCTTGTTTGTTAGAGATAAACAATGAACATCTGGGGCCAGGGTGCAGCTCAGAGCAGAGCACATTTCTAGCACGTGTGCAGCCCTGTCCCCCCACTCTCAACACACACTTATGCGTGAATCTAGCCCTGAGCTTAATTTCTGCCTACCAAAGCATGCACCTGTGCATGAGTCTATTTTTTTTTTTTTTGTTTTTTTTTTTTTTTTTTTTTGGTTTTTCGAGACAGGGTTTCTCTATGTAGTCCTGGCTGTCCTGGAACTCACTCTGTAGACCAGGCTGGCCTCGAACTCAGAAATCTACCTGCCTCTGCCTCCCAAGTGCTGGGAACATGAGTCTATCTTTTCATTTTAATTTTTAGTATGTATGTGCATGTGAATCCACGTGCAGTAGCAGAAGAGGGTATAGAATTTCCTGGAACTGGAGTTACAGATAGTTGTGAGCTGCCATGTGGATTCTGGGAATCAAACCTGTCTTCTGCAACAACAGCAAGTGCTGCTAATAACTGAGCTATCTCTCCAGTCCTCTGTACGTCTACTTCTCTGGGTGTATATTAGTTTTCTTTTCCCACAATAACAAAAAAAATAGCAAAATAGCAAAATAGCAAATACAGTGTTTAGAACGATGTCTACCTGGCTCACAGTTCTGTAGTCAGAATTCTGGGTGAGGTGTGAATCTGCTGGATCATACTGGATTTACTGAGTGTTTTAGAAGGCTGCCGTCAAGGTCTTGGCTTCTATCTGAAGGTGCTGGCGAAAATGGTGGGGGAGGGGGACTTCGCCTACCATTTTCATTCATTTCCTCATAGGACTGAAGTCAAAGGACTATGTATATAGTGTATGTGTGTATGTATGTATGTATGTATATGCATATATGCATATAGTATAACACAGTCCTATGTCTGTGAGCTCCACATGGTCTTTGCTCTTATAGAATGTATTCTGATGCTTAGGTATAGTTACCTGTATCTCAATGCAATAGAGACACATTTAAAAAAAAACCTCCCTTCCCTCCTCTTCCCCCTTCTACTCCTTCTTCACTTCCCCCCCTTGTCTTCCTCTCCCCCACTTCCTCTTTTTCCCTGTCCTTCTTATAACTTTGGGTCTTGCCCTGTAACCCAGGCTGATCTTAGCATCCTCCTGAGATTTGGGGTTACAGGCACACACCACTATCCCCAGCTTGATTCACATTCTTGTGAGCAGTTTATAAGCATCTTTTTTTCCTCATATTTTCTCAACACTGAATGTCAAAATGCTTAGTTGTTATCAATCTAATGAATGAAATATAATATTGATTTAAATTTGCATTTCTTTGAACAGTAGAATTCTCTTCCATACAATCCTTGGTTATTCTGTTTTTTTTTTTTCTTATTCAAATTGCTCCTCCATAGTCTTTGTTAATCTTCATAATAGAGGTTGTCTTAGTTAGTGTTTCTATTGCTGTGAAAAGACACCATGACCATGGCAACTCTTATCAAGGAAAACATTTAATTGAGGCTAGCTTATAGTTCAGAGGTTTAGTCTATTACTGTCCTGGTGGGAGCATGGCAGCATGCAGACAGACATGATGCTGAGGAAGGAGCTGAGAGAGCTACATCTGGATTGGCAGGCTGTAGGAGAGAGCTGACTTGAGCTTCTGAGACCTCAAAGCCTTAGTGACTCCTTAGTGACACATTTCCTCCAACAAGGCCACACCTCCTAATACTTGGTCTCTATGAACCAAGTATTCAAACACACGAGTCTATGGGGCCATTCCTATTCAAACCACCACAGGGATTTTATTCTGTGCCAATTATTTGAAGATTTCTTTTTTTCAATGCAAATATTAGTGTATTATTTATTAAAAGTATCACAAATGGTTTTCTTAATTTTAAGGTTCTCTCCCTTCTTTTTTTTTTTTTCTTAAAAATAGATTTGATTTTTAGTTTGTGTGCACACATGTGTGCAGGTGTCCAAGGATGCCAGAAGGAGGTTGTCAAATCTCCAGTAGCTGGAGTTATTAGGCAGTTGTCAGTTGCCAAACATGGATCTGGGAAATGTACGTGGGTCTTCTGGAAGAGCAGTAGGTGATAACAAGCCCTCTCCCTGGTTCCTTTCGTTCCCCCCTCTCCTCTCTTCCTCTCTTCCCTCTTCTTTTCTGTGATACTAAAGATGGAACCCAGACTTTGAGCCAACTAGGCGAGTGCTGTTCCACTGAGTTATACCTCTAGCCGTCAATACCTTTTATTGTAGAGAAGGTCCATGGTTTTATGTTTTTTCTTTATGGATCTGTGTTTACCTAAGAATATTTTTTCATTCAAAAACTATTGCAATTGATGATATTTTTTTACATTGTACTACAGTCAGTTATTATTTTGAGACAGGGTCTCATTGTGTAGCCCTGGCTGCTCTGAAACACACTTTGTAGGCCAGGCTGAACTTGAACTCACAGAGGTCCTCCTGCCCCCTGAGTACTGGGAATAAAGGCACGTACCACTATTCTCAGCTCTTGCATTATATTTACAATATTTACTGTTGGGGGGGTCTATCTTTCATTTTATTAATTTAGTATTCATTATTAATTAATTAATTAATTAATATGAGTACACTGTAGTTGTCTTCAGGCACACCAGAAGAAGGCATCAGATCCCATTACAGATGGTTGTGAGCCACCATATGGTTGCTGGGAATTGAACTCAGGACCTCTAGAAGAGCAGTCAGTGCTCTTAACCACTGAGCCATCTCTCTAGCCCCTATTTTTTATTTTAAAATTATGTTACATTCCTGAAAATATCTTACATGTATACAATCAAATATCATATTTAGCACCTATTTCCACCTTTTAGTTCTTCCCTGTACCTTCCTTCAACATGTCCTCCTCGAAACTTTGTTTGTCTGTTTGTTTGTTTTTTGAGGCAGAGTTTCTTTGTGTAACCCTGGCTTTTTTAATAAGTCACTATATCCAGTTAGTGCTGCTCATATGTGTGGGGGTGTGGGGCCTTCTGCTGGAATGTGGGAAACCTTTCATCTTGTTCAGATCTCATGCAGGTAACCACAGCAGCTGTGAGTTCATGAGTGTGATTAGTAAATCAAGTCCAGGAGACAGCATCCCATAGCACTTCTGCCCAGCCTCTGGCTCCCACGTTCTCCCAGCCTCCTCTTCTGAGATAGTCCTGGAGCTTTGGTGGATTGGGAAGGTATTTGATCTACAGGTCCCAATTAGGGCTGAGCACGCAGTCTCTTAATCTCAACATTTTTGACCAGTGTTATGTAACTGCTGCCCACTGCAAAAGACAGCATCTGACACTGATTCTCAGATTTTTCACTTGTTTTGTGGTGCTGAAGTTCAAACCCGGAGCCTCCTGCACAAGTGCGCTACCACTGAGCTATGCCCCTGGCCCTATTTATTTTAAGTAAAAGATTCTTTTCCTAAAACAATAGATAATTATTCCAACCGTGTTTATCAAATACTCCATTACTTCTTTTTAATTTGAAATGCCAAACTTAAACAAGACTTTAATTAAGGGCGTTTCTGGAGTTTTTGTTCTCTCCCACTGATCCCCACGGCGCCGTGTTAATGCTATGTTGCCTGACTGCTGATGTCTTAAACTACATTTTGTGTCTTCAGGCAAAGCGCTCCCAATTGCTCTTTACACAAATTTTTTTATTCTTGGCATTTACTCTTCCAAATGAACTTGAGAGTATTAACAAATTCATCACAAATTCTATGTGGATTTTGTTGGGATTGCATCAAACATATAGATTAATTCGTAGAGAACCACACTTTGATAGCACTGATTTATGCTTTGATTTTTAGAAGTTACTTTTAAATTCTTTTCTTTTTTAAGCGATTTATTTTATTATTTTTATGTAAGCAAATATTTTGCCTATATGTATGTCTGTATACCACGCATGTGCCTTGTGCTCAGAGGAGTCAAAAGAGGATATTGCATCCCCTAAAACTGGAGTTATAAATGGCAATAAGCCAGCATGTGAAGCTGGGAATTGAACCTGGGTCCTCTGAAGGAGCAGTAAGTGAACTTAACCACAGAATCATATCTCCTGCCTTAGCTTTTCATGTCTTTTTTTTAAAAAAAAAAAAAAAAAGATTTATTTATTTAATGTATATGAATGCTCTGTCTGCATGTATAGCTCCATTCCAGAAGAGGACATCAGATTACATTATAAATGGTTGTGAGCCACCATGTGGTTGCTGGAAATTGAACTCAGGACCTGGAAGAGCAGCCTGAGCTCTTAACCACCGAGCCACCTCTCCAGCCCTAGAAGTTCATGTCTTAATGGTCTTACATAAAAATGACTGGCTTTCTTCATATAGGTGTCATACCATTCTTACCAGGCTTGACTCTACAGTTTCTTTATCTAGTGAAGTGAATATATTGACTTAAATTTTTTGTGAATACATTTAGACAAAGAATTAAGTTAATAGCAGTTACGATTAATTTTTACTTTTTTGTAAAGAATACAACTACACTGTGTTAAAGAGATGGCTCATTGGTTAAGAGCACTTGCTGCTCTTCCAGAGAAACTATATTGGGTTCCCATCACCTACCTCTGGGTAGCTAACAGTTGCTCATAACTCCACTCCAGGGGAATTTGAAAACATTTTTCTGGCCTCCATGGGCATCCTCCATCCAACACACACACATACACACACACAAAAAAAAAAAAAAGGAGGAAGGGGAGAGGGAGGGGAGGGGGAGGGGAAGGGGAAGAAGAAGGAAGAAGAGGGAGGAGGAGGAGGAAGAAGCAGCAGTAGCAGCAGCAGCAGCACGAGTCCTAGGCATGACTGCAAACTGGTAGTTTGGTTGTAGCTTGGTTGTCCATTTAGATTTCAGAGGTTTGTGCTGTATAAAATAAAATTCTTTGAGGCCTTCTCCTCCTCCTCCTCCTCTTGCTCTTCCTCTTCTTCTTCCTCCTCCTCCTTCTTCTTTCTGCTCTTCTGTGCTTGTGATGTTCTGTGCCAACCTATGAGCCAGGTCTTCATCAGAGCTCTTCCATAGCTGAAAGGATTAGAGGGAAGCTGGGAACAGCAATTCCTTAGTCCTTGAGATGGTCTTGTACTGGATGATGACATAGGACATAGCAGCCGGGATGCTTGAGTGCATTTATGTGGAGGGCAGATCTCAGACCCCTAGGGCTGGAAACGCCCCAGGTCATAATGTATGCATCTGGCTAGAGAGAGCATCGACCTCATTTCCTCCCGAGAATAGATGACTGAACCCCAGAGCTCTGGCTTGCATGCAAATGATGAGAATAACTGCTGGACCACTTGTGCTGTGGAGGACCAAATGAACAGGAAGAGAAAGACAAATTAGAAAACTATGAGGTCATTCTTTATGGATCGGTGTGAGGAGGTGCAATTGATGAGGTTAATTCTGCTTCCTAGCCAAGGTGCCCAGCACTTAGCATTTCTATACCTGAGGCAAAGCAATGGAAGGGTAATGACATGGTTGGGCATGTAAGACCACCTGTCTTAGGAATAGGACCAGCATGTAGCGCAGGCCTTGGAGCCACTGACCCCTGAACAGTTTCATCACAGATGATCTCACTGAGCTGCCAATGCCCCAGGAAAGACACCAAGGGTTACAATCCTGGGAAATTTTGGCTGTCTTTCTCTTTTTAAAAATTTTTATTTTTATGTGTATGAGTATTTGCCTGCCTGTGTAAACATGCACCATGTTTATGTGGTGCCTATGGAAGCCAGACAAGGGTATCAGATCACCTTGGAACTGGAGTCACAGGCAATTGTCATCTCCTGTGCGGGTGGGTGAACCAAAGCCAGGTCCTCTGTAAGAGCAGCTGTTGGATGGTAAAACCATGCCAAGAAGTTTGGTAAGTTAGAGCCTGTTGAGACCCAGAGACTTGGTGGGCACATACCTGAGATTTAGGTGACTCTCTGCCTCCTGCCAGATTCTTGGACTAGAATACATGCCATGCTTCTCACATTAAAAAAAAAAAAAAAAAAAAAAAAACATGTATTATGGTCACATAGTCCCAAACCAGAGTTCTCCATACTAATGAGGTACCTAGAGGTCCTGAAGGTTTAGCCAATAAGCTTCCTTTCCCAGACATTCCTCCCTGCAAAAGGTATTTAATCTAGGGTCAGACCCCAAGAAAAGGGTTAAGATTCATTTCCCCCCATGAACAACTATTAAATGATACAGTTAAACATGGACTGTTGCCACTTTCATCAAGATCACCCATGGGGAGCCATGGAAATGGCATTTACCTATACAGCTGCAGCTTAATTCTCCCGTAGAAGGCCTCTCTGCCCTCCCAGCCAAAACTGCCACCAAGCCTGCCTCTGCCAAGCTAAAGACAATAACTGCTGGGACAAGCCAAAACCAGCTCTGGCTTTCCCACCTTTCAGACTGTGCTTCCCCACCCCTGGAGAGGTGTTTCGCAATGAGTTCCTGGGTACAATGCTTCCCTACAGTAGGCATGGGGTAAGCGCAGTCAAACTCTCCAAGTTCCACCTCCCCAAGAGGCCCCGCCCAGCGATGGAGCAGATGGACCCAGAAGCAGCCAGTGCTCTTAACCACTGAGCCTCTCTTCAGCCCCTACGCAGTTTTTCCTAAACTTGTTTATAGTCAGCATCCCCCACTCCATCTCTTTGTGTTCCTTTGAGACCTCTTACTGTGTAGGCCAAGCTGGCCTTGAACTTTCTATCTCCCTGCCTCAGCCTCCATTACAGGAGGTATGTGACCATACTCCTGTCATTACAGGGATGTATGTGACCTGATTTGCTTTTTAAAAAAACATCGTCTTGGGTTGGTGTTGTAGAGGAAGTCACCTGATGCCAAACCTGATAACACTCATTCAATCTCTGGGGCCCACATGGTAGAAGGAAAGAATGGACTCCTGCAGGTCGCCTTCTAACTTCTCCACATACTCTGTGGCATGTGCACATGTGTGTGCACACACATAAAGAATGATATACTTTTGGGTGTTTTGGTTTTGGCAATTTCCTACATCACACACCATATCTTGATCATATCTACTCCATCATCCCTCCTGCCTTGCCGTCCTCTCCTATCTCTTCTCTGTAACCCACTGAGTCTGCTCAGTTCTTCTCAATGAACTCCTGACAGATCTGTGCGTGTGACCATAATCACGATGAGTTCCTGGGTTCAATGGCATGTCGTGTTCGGAAGACAGCATTTCGAAGCCTTCCTCACACCCTCCTGCTCCGGTGTTCTTTCTGCTCCCTTTTCTGTGCTCTAACTGGTTGTGAGACTCTACATCAGCTGCTACCCACCACAGAAGGAGACGTCTCTGACAGAGGCTGAAAGCCTCACTATTCTATGCCTATTAACATAAATGTTCAGAGTGAGAACATGTTTGCTTAGCAAAACAACAGTGTCATAATCAGCCAGGCCCTGCTCATGTTCCCAACCCAATTTGAAAAGAACTTTAAGATATATTAACCAGACAAAAGTTTAGGGAAAGATTCCTGACATAAAATTTTAGTATAGGATGTTAATAGCCATTCGACTGGGAGGAGGATGTTGGATTAAGATGTTTTGGTTCCAAGCTGAACATATGTCTGTAACCCCACTGTTCCAGAGGCTGAGGTGGGACGAATACAAGTTAGAATCTACCTGTGACTAGATAAAGAATTCAAGGCTAGCCTGAACTATATAGCAAGACCCTGTCTGTAAATAAATAAACATTCTTCCAAATTCAGTAGTACATAATGTAAAACTGTTTTATAGAGGACTGGAGAGATGGCTAGGCAGTTAAAAGCACTTGTTACTCTCACACAGGCTTGGGTTTGCTTCCCAGCACCCATGTGATGATTCACAACCATCCACAACTCCAGCATAAGGAGAGGTGGCATCTACTTCCGTCCTCTGTGGCTACCAGGTATCCCTTTTACAGTACATACATACAACTTATACACATAATAAAATAAAAATTAAAAGTCTAAAAGTAGAGGCTTTTATAATTGCTTATGATAATACGAAGTCAATGATAATATCCATTTCTTAGTGAACTCCTGCTAGTAACTCTGGTATGTGTGTGATGGTACACAGATAGTGGATATGGGCAAGATGTTGGCATCAATGCCTCTGAGACACCTTGCAACACGACCAGCCATTGACTTCTTCTTCACCAGTCACTCATAAGCTTTCACTTCCGAGCATCACTAACAAGGACACACCCTTGAGATGTCCATGTGACATCTCAAACACACCGCTGAACACAGTGCTTACCAAGGGAAGTGAGTGGTACAGTCCTTGGACCTGTGAGCTGAACTAGTTACATTTATTTGTTTTGACTCAGGGTCTCACTATGTAGCCCTGGCAGTCTTGGAACTTACAAAGATTCACCTGCCCCTGCCTCTTGAGTGCTGAGATTAAAGGTGTGCACCGCCACACTGGTTAAAATACTACTTTTTTATTATATTTTTTCCCTGGGTGCTAGGAAATGACCCTAGGACTGTGTAGATGCTCTATCACTTAGCTATACCCCCAGCTATTATTTTATTTTCCATGTTTTACCTACATAAAAGTATACTATTTATATACATAATGCCCAGAGAGGTCAGGAGAGCATGTCAGATCCCCAGGAACTGGAGTTGCAGGTGGTTGTGAGCCACCATGCAGTTGCTGGGAATTGAACTCAGGAATTCTGTAAGAGCAGTCAGTGCTCTTAACTGCTGAGCCATCTCTCCAGCCTAAGTATTGTACTTTTATTGTTGCTGTGACCAAACACCTGTCAGAAACAACTTAAAGGAAAAAAAGGTTTGTTTTGACTTCTGGTCTCAGAGGCCATCAGGGCAGGAAGGGCATGACTGAGCTCAGCAACTTACATCATGATCTGCAGGACTCTGGCACTTCCCACTTCCTCTTTGTCCTGGTTAGTTTTTTATAATCACCTTGATACAACCTAGAATCTCCTGGGAAGAGGGAGCTTCAAATGAAGGATAATTCAGATTAGACACCTGTGACCAGGTCTGTGAGAGATTATCTTGATTCTGATTGGTTTGGGAGAGCTCAGCCCACTGTGGGCAAAACTATCCCCTAGGCAGTTGGCTCTGGAGCCTATAAGAAAGCTAGCTGAGCATGAGCTAGTAAATGAGCCCTTAAGCAGAGTTCCTCCAAGGTTTCTCCTTCAGTTCCTGCCATGGCTTCTCTCAAGGATAGACTATGAGTAAGTGGAAGCATTACTTTCCTCCCCAAGTTGCTAAGTTGCTTTTGCTCATGGTGTTTGTCACAGTCACAGATGATCAAACTAAAACATTCTTTTCATTTTCTCTGGGCCCCCAGCCCATGGGATGATGCCAGCCACGTTCAAGGTATGTTTTCTCTCTACAGCTCCTCCTCTCTGGAAATAACCTCACAAACCCCGCCTCCAGAGGTGTGACTTACCATCTCCTATATGAACTGAAATCCAGGCAGGTCAACAAACAGGATTAATCATCACTGGTGTTTAACAGACATTTATTTTTTAAAAGATGAACAAAATGAGCCTGTCATTCCCAGGAGAACAACTGCCAGTACCTGTCACTGATGACAAAATGCAAGCTCTCGAGAATTACAATTTAGGGGATCCTTTTATCTGCCACTATAAGCTTGACAGACTCTCAATATTTAAAGACTTTTTTTGATGCTGTTAAACATTAGCAGTGATGTGAAAAGATGTGATTAAAATAATTCTTTAGATATATTTTCATTTTATATTTTGTGCATATAAGTATTTTGCCTGCATATGTGTCTGTGTACCATAAGTATGCATGATGCCCAAGGAGGCTGGAAGGAGTGTTAGATCCCCTGGAACTTGAGTTACAAATAGTTGTGAGTCAACATATGTGTTCTGAGAGTCAAACCTGGGTCCTTTGGAAAAGCAGCCACTAAGCCATCTCTCCAGCCCAAGGATACCATTTTTGATGTTATGCAATAAAAATGACTCTTGGAAGCTTTCCATAGCTCTTCATTTTCCAAGTGACTAGTGTATTTCTCTTACCTTAATAGAAAGAGATGGGGGACCTACAAAAATCAACCTTTTCTTGACCTTAGTGGTGAGTGGAAACTTCAAGGCAACCAAATCTGAGGACCAGGTGTTGCCAAAGAAGGACAGGGCAGGGCACTACTTTACCTATGATAGTCATGAGACAGTCCAGGTGCCATGCAAGCAAGCAAGAAACATGATAGCCTTTTTTTTTTTTGGTTTTTCGAGACAGGGTTTCTCTGTGTAGCCCTGGCTGTCCTGGAACTCACTCTGTTGACCAGGCTGGCCTCGAACTCAGAAATCCGCCTGCCTCTGCCTCCCAAGTGCTGGTATTAAAGGTGTGCGCCACCACCGCCCGGCAGCCATTTTTAAAATTATATTTTAAAAGAGAATTGTTAGAGTCTGAGTGGGACTAGCATAGGAATCCAGAACTCTGGGTGCTTCTGACTCTACAAGAGTCACCCTGGATTGCCAGCACTGATTATGAGAAAGATTAGGGGAGACCAAACAAACAGTCAAGAAAAGGTTCTAGACCTGCACAGACATGAGGAGTTGCCCATCCATTGTTGCTCTTTCAAATGGCCTGAGACTGAATAATTTATAGAAAATGAAGTTTTTTTTTTTGTTTTTTTGTTTTTTTAATTCACATTTCTGGAGACTTTGTGAATTTAAATTCACATTCCAACAGTGCAATGTGGTTATCTGGTAAAGACCTCAATACATCAGTACATGGCTTGGGCATCATAGGGAGGCAGAGCAAGTGTTATCAATTTCCTCTGAATTGAAAACTTTTCTATGAACTGTCATTCTTGGCAGGAAGTTCCTTTATCCTGTTGCTGTAGTAAGAAATTCAACTTCTGCCGGGCAGAAGAAGTTGAAATTCAACTTCTCCCAGCACTTGGGAGGCAGAGGCAGGCGGATTTCTGAGTTCGAGGCCAGCCTGGTCTACAGAGTGAGTTCCAGGACAGCCAGGGCTACACAGAGAAACCCTGTCTCAAAAAAAAAAAAAAACTGGAAAAAAAGAAAAAAAAAGAAATCCAACTTCTTCAGGATTCTAGGGTAGACTGAAGACCAGAAGAGCTCCAGGGATCCTTTCAGGACTCTAGCACCAGATTTTGGCTGCTGAGACATCGAGCCACTGGAACTGAACAACTATTGGATTCTTAGCTCCTCTGTTGTGAGATAGTCATTGTTGAGCTACTCTGTCCACAACGTGTAAGCCAATATAAGTGTTAGTTGTTCTAAGAAGTCCGACCGACCGCAGTTCAGAAGAGACCACTCCAGACCACAGGGTTCCAAGGGGGAGGAGGTTTATTCAGGAGATAGGGCAAAGGTGGGGAGAAGAAGGTGGAAGGATAAGAGAGAAGAGAAGTAGAGGCCGGCCATGACCACGTAGAGAGAGAGGAAGGAGGGAAGGGGACAGAGAGGCAAAAGGGTAAGAGAGAGGGTAAGAGTAAGAGAGTAAGAGAGAGAGGAGGGGGCAAGCAGCCCCTTTTATAGTGGGCCAGGCCTACCTGAAGGTTGCCAGGTAACTGTAGCGGTGGAGTTTAGACAGAATACTAACATTCCTCCATTTTGGTTTAATTAAAAAAAGAAAAATTAGAAAGAGGTGACAGTGAAGCAGGAATAGAGTCGTTGTGATATCTGGCTACTTCCTGCTGACAGTGGGGGCGACATGTCTCTAGGGGGAACCTAGAAGAATGGGTATGGGGAATGTTTGTCTGGTCTTAAGAGAGTTGGCTGCTTCCTGCTGTCCAGGGTCTATGGAGCCATCTGAGGATAGGTCAGAAGGAACAGGTCCAGTAGAAGCAGCTGTGTATGTGACAGGAGATGGAGCATCTGAAGGTTGCTTCTCTGGAGCTGTACAATAAGAAATCCCATACATCTGTTGTCATGTCCCTATCTGAGCTGAGTAAGCGTTTGTTCTTGTCTCCTTAGGAAGAGTACTACACAAGGGTGTTAGAGAGTCTCAGATCAGCTGAGCTGCCTGGAGGAGGCTGACCAGTCCACCACTTGCCTGTAGTTTTTGTGAGCTACTCATTCCAGGGTGGTGTTTTGGTGATACAACTCACCCATGCTCCTGTTGATAACCCCTCACACATACCACTGTAAACAAGTCCAATAAATTCATTGGTTCAACCAATTAGCCTTTGATAGAATTTTTAAAAAACTTTTTACTGGTTCTTTGTGAATTTCACATCATGCACCCCAATCTCACTATCTCCTCTTCTCTTCACACCCACACTCTACACTTTCAACCTCCAGTTGTAGTGTGTCACAATGTGTCCCACAGTATTCCCTTTTTTGATAGATTCCTTACTGTGCCTGTTGGAAAACCCCCACTGCTAAGGTGGAAGTCTAACATTACCAGAAAGTCCTGAGCTTGGTGCAAAATGGCAGACTTCCTTTGTCAGCAGGGCTTCTCCTTCTCTGACCTTATCTGGGAATCTTGAAACCACCATACTCTCTACCTGCAGAAAGTCACACATCCTTGGTGAGATGACAGGTTCAGCTTCCTTTCTCCTGATGAGAAACCTGTTTTGCAAGCACCTGAGATTCCTGGAATGCCTCCCCATGCTAATGAGGCATCTCAGTACCTCAGCCTTCAGTCAAGGACCTTTGCCCACCCTGGATATCCTACTCCCTTCCCTAAAACTTTAAACCCTTGATTTGACCAAGTCAAGTTGATCTGTCTCCCTGAAGCTGATCTGGAATGTCATCATCTATTTGCCGACTCTGCTCCCTTTGTCACTGTGGACCAGTGGCCAATGACCCCAGGGAGAAGGGAGACTCACAGTGTCTTTCCTTGGCTCTCTATTTGTGTGGGTGATTAGACATTTGTCAGCATCTTCCCAAGAAAAGTTTACGTAAGACACCTTTCTTCCTCCATCCAGGTGAGGTTTGGCACAGCTCTCTAATGAGAAAGCCACTAATGCTACTATGGGGGCCTCGACCTCACTAGTTTATTTAATCCCAATTATCTCCTAAAGGTACACCTCTAATACCATCAGCCTGAGGATTTGAAGATTAAGTGTTTGACACTTGAATTTATGGGGGACACACCCAAACTACAGCAGCCATTTTTACAGGATCACATAAAACGTCATCCAGATGGGTTTATGGCTCATCCCTCTAACCCTAGCACTCAGGGGGCAGGAGCAGGAGGAGTGCAAAGTCCTCTTGGGCTACTTAGTGAGTTTCAGGGCGGTTTGTACTGCATAGTGATATCCTGCCTGCAAAGATATGAAAGCAAGGACCAGAGAGATGATTCAGTGGTTAGGAATACATACTGCTCTTCTGGAATGTCAGGATTGAACTGGATGATATGTGAGTATTGTTGTGGAAAAAGGTAACACATATTTAGTGTTAGGAAAACTGCAGATTCACCAAACAGAATCTTGGCTCTAGACAAGGTAATAGATATTTGTAGGAAAGGTAAAGTGGAAGGTTTACATAAAAGTTTTTTTTTTTTTATATATATAATTACCTAGATGATAACTGACTACCTCTAGTTAAACAATAGTGGCTATTTATTGAGAGTTTATAGTTTACTATTAAAATAAAATGTATGACAACAATAGTTATTAAATAAATATATGGTAATACTGAATATGGGCAGGAGAAATTCAGAAGACAGTGCTGTAAGGCTTTCTCATTCCAGTGAAATAATGATACGATATTATTTGAGGACAGACTGTAATTAATTAGAAATATACTTGTGACCTTGTATTAGTTACATTTTGTTGCTCTGGTAAAACACCAGGACCAATGCAACTCACAGAAAGAAGATTTGGCGTACAGTTCAGGAGGAATAAGAGCCAATCATGGTGAGGGAGCTGGCAGCAGGTGGCCGGAAGGATGCTGAGAGATCTCACAAGACCGCCTGCAGAAAGAAGGAACTGGAAGTGGGGTGGGACTATAAACTCCCAAAGCCCTCCCCTACAACTACCTCAACTACTTCCTCTAGGACGACACCTCCCAAAGTCTCAGTAGGCTCTTCAAATAGTGCTACTATGTATATGAGTCTATTGTGTACATTTCTAATGCAAACCACAGGAGGAGGGCTCGAGGCAAGCAGATCCACTGTGAGTTCAAAGACAGCGAGGGCTACATAGTTACATCTTGCTCAAACAGAAACAAAGACAACAGATAAAATCCTGCAAGTCTTTAAGAAAAGGAATAAATAAGACACTAATAAAGAAACTTAGTAACTAATGTAAGTAAATTTAACTAACAAAGGAAGTAAACCAAAAGCTGAGGGGAATCAAAAGAAAATTAGTATACGAAGTGTCTCTCATAGGCTCATGCTTTGAATGAACACTTGGTCCCTAAATGGTGGTTTTATTTTGGGAGATTCTGAAAACTTGGGTTATGGGAACCAGCCAGAGGAAGTAGGTCACTGGGGATGAGAGAGTTTTTTTTTTTGGGGGGGGGGTATATTATCCCTGCCTGCTCCTTTCCTGTTCTCTGCTTCCTGATGGTCAAGAAGTGGACAGCTCCCTCTGCCACATACTTTTACCCAAGTTTTACCCAAGTGCATGGTGCCAAGTGACTCTGGAGCAGACCCAGATAAACCTGACTTCCCTTAAATTGCTTCTTTCTGGTGTTTTGGTCACAGCTCTAAGCTGATGTAAAGTATAAAGGATCTAAGCCCACTCATTGAAAGAATGCAATTGTCAGACTGTGTGTCTTAGTTACTTTTCTATTGCTGTTAACAGACACTGTGACCAAGGTGATTTAAGTATTTAGTTGGGGACTTGCTACAATTTCAGAGTGTTAGAGTCATTGACACTGGAACATCTGGTCCATAAGATGGAAGCTGAGAGAGAGGGGGAGAGGAGAGACAGAGAGATAGAGATAGAGATAGAGATAGAGATAGAGATAGAGATAGAGATAGATAGAGAGATAGAGAGATAGAGGAAAGGAAGGAGAGGGAGGGAGGTGAAGGGAGGGAGAGAGAGAGGGAGAGAGACAGACAGAGACAGAGAGACAGAGACAGACAGAGACAGAGAGACAGAGACAGACAGAGACAGACTAGGGAGTTGCTGTGAGCTTTTAAAATTTCAAAGCCCACATCCAGTGACACAACTCCAAGAAGGCCATACCCCTAATCCTTCCCAAAACAATTTCACCACCTAAGGTCCTAGTATTCAAACATGAGCCTAAGGGGGTCATTCTCATTCAAACCACTACTACACTGAGGAAAAGATCAAGAGTTGTCTACAAAGAAACCCCACTCTGCAGTGCAAGATGGGATGATAAAATTCAACATCCTTAAAAAATGATTTTTCCCCCCTTTGGTTTTTTGAGATAGGGTTTCTCTGTGTAGCCCTGGCTGTCCTGGAACTCACTCTGTAGACCAGGCTGGCCTTGAACTCAGGAATCCACCTGCCTCTGCCTCCCAAGTACTGGGATTAAAGGCATGTGCCACCACCGCCCGGCCGAAATGATTTTTTTTTTTTAAATTTACTTATTTTTTTTTTATATGAGTACACTTTAGCTGTTTCAGACACACCAGAAGAGGGCATCTGATCTCATTACAGATGGTAGTGAGCCACCATGTGGTTGCTGGGAATTGAACCTCTGAAAGAGCAGCCAGTGCTCTTAACCGCTGAGTCATCTCTCCAGCACCCAAGAAATGATTCTTTTAAGAAATAATTATTTATTCAGTTTTGGTATAGGATCAGGGACTAACTATGATTACATGAAAGAGCTATTTAGAAACACATCTCTTCCAGGTAAATACCCACGAGGGTCTAGATTTTGGTCACTTTCTTCTTTGGAAGAAAGTGAGAAGTGTGAGACGAGATTAAGAAATTAAGCAGATCCAAGAATCTCTTCCCTGAATTTTCTTTCTCTCTGCTTTCCATCCACCATAAGGAGAACAGCCTTGTTCTCCGTGGACTCCCATTGCCATGATGTTTATCCTCAACAGAGCCAAGCACTGTGGGTAGAGCCCTCTGAAATCGAACGCATAAGGAATGATTCCCCCTCCCTTCTTTTTCCCCTCTTCCTGGCTGTCCTGGAACTTGCTCTGAAGACCAGGCTGGCCTTGAACTCAGAGATGTACTTGCGTCTACCTCTCAAGTGCTAGAATTAAAGGGGTGAGCGAGAGCCTCTCGGGGCTTGCCCCCCCCTCCCCGCCTCACCGGGTCAGTGAAAAAACGATGAGAGTAGTGGTATTTCACCGGCGGCCCGCGAGGCCTTTTCTGTAGCTGCCTGCAGCCACGATCACCAGGTTCTCCTGAGATGAAGCCTAGAAATTAACGGGAAGGAGGGCGAGAGAAACGTGGGGCCTTGATCAGAATACTTTGTCTTGGCCCCACGTTTCTCTCGCCCTCCTTCCCGTTAATTCCTAGGCTTCATCTCAGGAGATCCTGGTGATTGTGGCTGCAGGCAGCTACAGGAGTGAATTGCTACTGCCCAGCGTACTTCCTCTATTTAAATAGCATTTTAAAAGATATTTTGGTGATAGCCACACAAAAGCAACTAACACAGTCTTCAGGATGGGCCTTTGTTTGTTTGTTTAAAATTTATTCATTTTCAGTATTCAGGGTTTTTTATTGGATGTTGTCCCCCTTTCCCAGTTTTCCCTCCACAAACCTTCTATCCCACTTCCCCTCTTGCCACCTCTATGAGGGTGCTCTCCTATCCACCCACCCACTCCTGCCTCACCACCCTAGCATCGCCCTATGCTGGGGCATTGAGCCTCCACAGGACCAAGGGCCTCCCCTCTCACTGATGCCAGATAAGGCAATCCTCTGCTACATATGCACCTGGAGCCATGGGTCCCTCCATGTGTACTCTTTGGTGATTTAGTCCCTGGGAGCCCTGTGAGGTCTGTTAATTGATATTGTTCTTCCTATGGGATTGCAATTCCCTTCAGCTCCTTCAGTTCTAGTGGTATATTAGTTTGTTTTCTATTGCTGTGATAAGACACTATCACCAAGGCAATGTATAAAAGATAGCACTTAGCTGATTGTAGTGACGCATACCTACAACCCAGCACTCTGGAGGCAGAGGCAAGTGGATCTCTGTGAGTTCTCAAGGCCACCTGGTTTACATTCCGAGATCCAGAACAGTCAGAGCTATGCAGAGAGACCCTGTTGGCAACAAACAAACACAAAAACAAAAAATAAAAGAAACAGAAAAGAAAAAAAGTACTTAATTGGGCTTACAGTTTCAGAGGGATAGAACTCACAATGGCAGAGCAAAGGCATAGCAGCACGAACAGCTGAGCTCACATCGTGACCTGAAGTCAAGAGGCAGAAAGAACACTCTGGGAATGGCAGGAGTCTTTTGAAACCTCAAATCCCAACCCCCAGTGACACATCTCCTCCAATAAGGTCACAGTCCTCATCCTTCCCAAGCAGTTCCACTAACTGGGGACCAAGAATTCAAATGTATGAGGGCTATATGTGTGGGGGGCTATTCTCATTCAAACTATTACAAGCGGGTTGGGTATACAGTGGGCAGGACATCTGTCCTAATTTTGCTGTGACTTTTTGGTTAATAACTATTACGAAGCATTCCTTCCCTCCCTTAATCTCTCTGTCCCTCCCTTCTCCTTCTTTTCTCCCTTCATTCTTCCTTTTGGCTCCATCTTTTTAAAAATTGACTACAAAACATCACTGCTAATATGTGTGTAGGGAAGAAAGACCCACATGCTCACTGTCCTGTCTAGTTATAGAGTTGAGTGTGGTAGCACATGGCTTTTACCCAGTTCTTGAGAGAAGGCTAAGGGTGAATGAAGTAGGAAGAGGATTGTGAATTGTAGGAAGCCTGGCCTACATAGTGAGATCTTGTTCCAAAAAACCAAGGGCTGGGGAGAGAGAGAGGGGGGTGGGGGGAGACAGGCAAGGGAAGGGAGGAAGAGAGGGAGAAGGAGGGAGGGAGGGAGGTCCTTGCTGGGCAGGTTCTTACTCAGAGGAGGGAGAGGAAGTTGAACTTGTAGGTCTGCCAAGGACTGCTCAACCTTCCCTAAGTTAGCGGATGTTGGGGATTGGGCACCTCAGACAAGGGCAGAGAAGGGGGAAGTCCTGGTATGGGGAGTCCTCCAGTTTGCACTGAGCTCAGAGAAGCTATCTGGTCATGGTAGACTTCAGCCTTAATTAGTAGGGTTTTGTCACACAGAATCACAGATGTGAGAGTCATTTTAAGTTGATACCAGATACAGGTGATAGTTTGCTTGATTGTGGTCTCTTCATATAGGGCCTCATACTACAAATGTCCTACTCTGATTTATTTCCTTTCCTCAACAATAGGAATATTTTTTTTTGTTTTAATCATGAATCTCCTGTTCATTTTGCTGTGGCATTAGAGAAAAAAACACATAATATCCAATACGATGACTTCATGAATATTATTGCTAAGAATACATCCTTTCAGTAAGATTATGAGTTGATTGAAACAAAAATATCAAGTAAAGCTTAGTGCAGGTGGAAAAAGGATATAGCTCCCTCCCTCTATAAAAAAAAAAAAAACCTCAGTGAAGTTGAAAATTAATGGTTGAAGATATGCTAGTTCTCTAAAAACAGATACATGCAAAGTTGCCCTGGGTTTGGAATGGATCTGAGCTGGCATGGTCCTTTACAGCCCCCAGGACTCTCAATAGCTCTTTCTTGGCACAAGGAGAAGGGGCTGGAGCCCTGTTCTCTGCTGCTTGCTTCAGGCCACTTTCAGTCAGCCAGCTTGGTGGCTCCTTGCCTCCCTGGTCCAGCGGTTCCTGCCCTCAACTCTGCTTCTCCTTGGCTAGTAGACCTCATCCCTGGCCCATTCGTTATCATTCTCTGTATTAGTGTTCTGTTACACATACCTCTCGCTCTGTCTCTAAGCTATGAGACAGAAGAAGGCTGACATGATAGTATGCTAGTTTAAGAGACATGTGCATCTGCTTGTGAATTACTGTCTTGGTGAAGAATAATCCAGCTGGTTCTAGGGAGGGAATGAGACCTGTGGAGTGGAGCTGCGCTAGCTAAACATATCAGGATAAACATATCACCTTTAAAGTCACAAAGAATGATGCATTATTGTTCTTTTACATTATCGAGCACTGGGGGGCTTGTTACACAGTAGTAGCTGACTGATGTATGGACACAAAGCAGCATGCAGATCCCACCCTGGGACTTACCTAGACCTAGAATGGAATTATTACACAAATGAAATTGATCATGTCTGACTTTTCAGAGGCATGCTCATTGTTGCGCTAGTAAATTACCCTGCCTAGCGCTGGGGAGGGGGGTAGTGAAGGCAAATAGAATCGAGGGAGCAATCTAGAGTTTTCATTCACATGCTGCACTATCTCTCTCCTCCTACCCGGGGCGGAGACAGGATGAGATTTAGAGATGACTACTGTCCTAGGGTCAGTGGGTAAATACCAGGTCACACGTCCACACTAGTGGCAAAGCTTAGAATTCTCATGTCTCTGGGACTCTAGGCTTCTCTTGTGTGTCACAGATAGCAATAGTCTCCACATTCTTTCCAACAGCCCTGCTGCTCTTTGCTGACTCACTGGAGCTCTTCTGTCAAGCTCATGTAACTTTCTTTCCAGAAAGTCAGGATCCCGAGAGGACTCTCCAGCTTATGTCTTGGTAAGCTGACATATGACACTGCTAGTGCTTCTCATGTGGGTGACGCGCGAGAGTTTTCAGTTCAGCTACCACATAGGATTCTCCCAGAAGGGGGCTGGGGGGGGGGGGGGGAATGGGACAGACTGGTTCTGTATAGACACATGGAAATGGATACAGAAGCAGGCATATACAGTTGGGGGTGGCTCAGGCAGGTCACAGTTTGAATTAGAAACGTCTCCCACAGGCTCATGTATTCATGGTTTGCTCTCTAGTTGGTAGTTGTATTTCGAAGGCCCTAGAGCTTTTAGGGGGTGGAGCCTGGCTGGTAGAAGCACTTCACTAGGACTTGGCCTTTGGAGGTTATATTTACCCTCAACTCTGGGCAATGCTTCAGATTTCTTCTCCTCCAGCATGGAGTAGTGACACCATGGGCTACCTCTGTGTATTCCTCATAATGGACTGAGAAACCCCTGAAACCAGGAGCCCAGACCAACTCTTTCTTTCTAAAAGTGTAATGTAACTTATAAAGTTGTGAAAGCTGAAAAGTCTTAAAACGGGCCACCTCAGGCCTGAGAACCAGGAAGGCCAGCCAGTGGCATATTTCCGTGTGAATCAGAATCTCCAGTGTCCAAGGGCAAGAGAAGGCAGATGTTTGGGCTTAAGAAGGGAGAGTAAACTGGTCCTTCAACAACCTAGGAATGGAGATCAACGTCCTGTGTCAACTCGACTACATTTGGAATCCTCATTTTCTTGTTTACAACTTTTGTGGGTGCTGGGAACTGAATTTGGGTCCCCTGGAAGATCATTGCTCATTCTTACCCACGGAACCATCTCTCCAGCCTTCCTTTCATTTTTAGTTATATGTATGTATTCTGTGTGGGGGTTTTGTGCACGTGAAGAGGGTGTTGGAGCACTAGAGCTGGAGGATTCAAAATCGTCACCTGGAAGACCAGCAAATGCTCTTCACTTCTGCAATGTCTCTTCTAGCCTTAAGGGACACCCGCTTTTGAGTGAATGTTTGAGAAAGTTTCCAGAGAGGTTTAACCGAGAGATCTGTCCTAAGAGTCATATGGAGTGGCGTTCTAAACTGGATGAAAAGAGGGAAAGCCAGAAGCCAGTTGGGAGCCAGCACTCTGTTTCTCTGCTTCTTGGTCTGTGGAGGTGTGAAGATTTGGTCCCATGCTTCTGCTGCCATGAACTCTGCCATGCCTTCTCCCACCAAGAAGAGCTGCCTAAAACACACATTGCTTTCTACTTCTTGTCCAAGGGTTGGATTCTTTATGGAAGTACTGATAGAACGAAGGAGAACTTTCTTAGAAGCCTCCAATAACCTGCATTTGTGTAATGTGATGTGCCCTCTTTACAGCAGCCACTTCAGATACAAATCCATGGCCCTAGATCGGAGCTGGGGCTGGGGGCCAGCCTTCTGCAGCACAGGGGCTGTGTGATCTGGTGCTAATTACATTGAAGAGGAGTGGAGGGTAGGGAGCTGCCTTTGGGCATTGCGGGGGTGGAGTGGATCGAACCATACCAGATATATTTTTTACTTTTGGGTTGCTGTGACTGACAAAAACAATGTAACGGAGGGAGCATTTGCTTTGGCTCACCATTTATTCTGTAAGTGCTGGTGGTAAACTGCATGTGCTGCTTGCACTCGCTGAGGGCTAAGTCTAAGAGCAGGACAGGCTCCCCTTACCTTAGATTCACTCAGGTTTATCTCTCTTGTCCTTGGAGACACTTTCTTGGGGCAGGCTGGCCTCCTGCTTCTGTGACAGGGAGAAAGAGGAACAAACAGATATAATAGCACCCTTGAGGACAGATAGAGGGTGAACCATTTCTAACGGAAGTTACTATTATTTATCCTGTGATATAAAATGCCTGAGGTGGGAACAAGAAGTGGGAAGCTCACCAGTGGAGAGAACTCTCTGCTCTAGCTGGAACTATTTCTTATTTATTTATTTATTTATTTATTTATTTATTTTTTGGTTTTTCGAGACAGGGTTTCTCTGTGTAGCCCTGACTGTCCTGGAACTCACTCAGTAGACCATGCTGGCCTTGAACTCAGAAAATCCGCCTGCCTCTGCCTCCCAAGTGCTGGGATTAAAGGTGTGTGCCACCACCAACCGGCGCTGGAACTATTTCAAACAGAACTCCAGCCTTTCTGACAGACTCAGCCCAGTCTATCTGGGGCATGTTGTAAGTGCTCAACTTGCTGTTATCTATCTGCTATTTGCTACTGATTTTATTTTTGCCTGCTATTTGCTACTGATTTTATTTTTGCCTGCTCTCCCAGTCTGGTTACTCTAGTTAGTTCTGCTGGATGATGTAAGGGCCTGATTTATTTTGTTATCTATCTGCTTCTTGCTATCTGTTCTTTTGCTTTTGCTTGATACGATGTGTTTAAAAACTCAAAGAATCTATCATAGATCATTTTCTGTATGGAATGCTATTTCAGAGGGTTCAGTGTATTATGGTACGGAGGCGTGGTCTGTTTACTTCACAGCTGAACAAGAGATAGAGAGTATCTCTTGTAGGTAGGTAGGTAGTACTCAGGGATGCTATACCAAAGACTCACCCCACTGAGCTACTTCCTCCTCTTAGGTTCTACATCCTAAATGACATACTAAATTTTATCTCTCTTTTTTTCTTTTGGTTTTCTGAGACAGGGTTTCTTTGTGTAGCCTTGGCTGTCCTGGAACTTGTTCTGCCTGCCTCTGCTTTCCGAGTCCTGGGATTAAAAATGTGAGCCACCACCACCTGGTACATCCTAATTTTTAAGTATCCTTACAAATTAGCATTACCTGTTAGGGACCAAGTATTGAAACACATGGGATCAGTTCATATTCAAAACCCACCACTGGAGAAGCAGCTACTGCGGTGCCTGAGGATTCAGGGATGCTGCTGTTGGCAGGAGGCAAGATGAGTGCTTGGAGTTTGACTGTGTTTCAGAGGTTGCTGCATCTGCAGGGAGAGAAATTCACATTTACCATCTTCCCCAATCGTCCCCGCTTTTTCTTTTTTGATGCAAACAATAAAAAGATGGATGTGGACTTAGCTGGGACAGAAGTGGAAGATAGGGGCAAACAGATCCACAGAGGGCAAGAATTCTGCAGGTACCCACCAGCCTATTCCTATACACACACCACTGAGGTAACAGGATCCAGCCTACTGTCTGGGCTTGTGATAGAGTTAGGACAAGGCCACAAGGTAGACTAGAGAACTGCCACAGAGGCTGCACAAAGGGCTGGAGGAGGAAGTGGATCTAAGAGATTGATTCAGTTCTGGCTGGCCTGGAACTTGTTATTTGAACCAGGCTGGCTTCAAACTCACAGATATCCCCCTGCCTCTGCCTTCAAACTGCTGGGGATTAAAGGTATGCTTTCCCTCCCGCTTCCAAGTTTTAAAATACTGAGTGGAACAGGGATGGGGATTTAGCTCAGTTGGTAGAGTGCTTGTCTAGCAAGTCCAAAGCCATGCATTTGGTGTCCCCACTATTAAACAAAACACCAGAATTATAAAATTCGAGGGATAGAGCAGCAGCTAGTCTTGAAAAATGTGCTACACAGTGCATATGTGGTAACATAGTAATATTAATACTGCAGCTTAATATATGTAAGGAAAATTGTAATGTGTACAGTAATTAATACACACGCAAAATATAGTTGTATATTGTGCATTTTAGCTCATTAAACCACATTAGTTCATTAAAAGGCATGGGAAACAGCTGAATTTGATAAAATTAAATGAGCTTATGAAACAGTCTCAGTGCTCATATTAAGTCCTTACAGTTCTTACCACCACAGGCAGCGCCAAGTGAATGGGGACCCACTATCTCTACGCCTCTCATCCTGAGCGCGGGTCCTGAACCTCTCAGCCTCCACCCCGCCCTGTCCCCACCATAGCTCCGCCCACTAGGGCGGACCTTGAGAGATTCCCAGCGTGCTGCGCGGGCGGGGCGAGGGGCGGGGCGTGCGCGAAGGCGCGGAGGAGGCGCGGCTGTCGCGGGACGCTAAGCTGGGCCTGCGGGAGAGGAGCGTGGCGCGCCTGGTGTAGGGCCTGCTGCTCCGAGGCGGCAGCAGCGGCGGCGGCGGCGGCATGCGCGTGTGAGATGCGGCCGCGGGTAGCCGGGACGCGAGCGGCGGCCCCCGGGGCAGCGGTGAAAGTGAGCGCGGCCTCTTCAGAGAGAGGCGTGCGGTGCATGAGGGCGAGCGCGCGGGCTTTGGGCATCCGCCGGCCACGCCGCCTCCATAAACACTTGTTTAGGACTTGTTCGCCTCGCTGAAGCTGCGGTTCCGGGCATGGAGCCCCCGTCCGAACCGGAGGCCGAGCCCCAGCCCCTTGCAGAGGCCTCAGCCGCCGCTCCGCTGCGCGCACCAGAGGTGGCGCGGCTTCGCGAGGAGCAGGAAAAGGTAACAGGCCGCGCTTGGTTCCGGTCCTGACCGGCTTCCGCATGTGGCCGCGACTCTGAGCAGCCTCTAACGCGGCCATCCCTCTGTGTAAGACCGAGATCCCCACGCTCGAGCTGCGCAGCCTCGGGCCGCGGGGACCACGGGAGAAACTTTTTGTCACGTGCATTTGTTGTCTTTTGTCAGTAGCCCTTTGACCTTCCCCGGAAGGGATGGAGGATGCGGGGAATACAGAGGATGCAGGGAATAGGATAGTCTATTGACCCTGAACTGAGAGCAATTGTTGGTACTAAATAAAAATACGCGGTGTTTTTTTTTTTTTTTTTTTTTTTTTTTTTTTTTTTGAGGGGATTACACTGTGAACAGAAGTGGTCACTCCCTTTACCCCCTAGCTCTTTATTGCCTCAACGTTGCTAAAATACACGCGCTCTTGAACGAACACACACACACCCCACTAGATATCCATATTTGATTGAGCGTCCAAGTTTGACTACGTTGGTGATGATGCACTTCCTGTGCAATCCCAGGTCTGGGGTTTAGTAGTCGACAAGAGAGAAGAAGGCCTTTGTTAAATATTAACTTCAAACTTATATTAAATGAGGCTTTTTTTTTTCTTTTTTCCGTTTTCTTTTTTTAACTACCAGAGGAGAGGAGAATGCTTTGAAACTCCAAATGGGATTTTTTTTGTATAAGGAAATGTTCTGTAGTTAAGAACTACAGCTCGATTGTTAAATGTGAAAATGACCTGTGGATTCTATAGCTTTTCAAATTGATTCTATCTCCTGAAGTGCCTTGAAATTCTTTGAAAATTGACATTTAATTTTCTTAAACGCCCTATGTTGTAGTGTCAGAGGGTCACGTGTTAATAAAGGTTTAGGACGTTGCATCAAAACAGCAAGAATTTGAGAAGCTCTGTTTTTCTATATTTAAATATTTTTGTGTGTAAACTTTATTTGGAATTTACTCCTTGAGAATTATGCACGTATACATTTAAATATATTTCCTCTCTTCACCTTACGTCCATCCTCTCCCACACATTCCCCTTCCAACTTCATGTTCTTTTTTTTCTTGATATCTCAGTCCAGCTAGTGCTGCCTATATGTGTTTGGGTGGAACCATCCATTGGAGCATGGGTAACACAACCCCGTGCTCAGTCCTTCTCCCTCAGCTGCTGTCAAGTCCAGTAGCTCCTCAGTTAAGGGTGGGGCCTCCGGAGCTCCTATTTCATCTAAGCTTGAATTTTTGCTGTGAAACCCAAACTTTTTTTTTTTTTATTAATATACCTATGTAAACATTTTCACGAAACATTGTTACAAAAATGTGCTGAGGTTAACTACATGAAAGTTTTTCCTAGATCCCGAGAAATCCCTCGTGGCTTAGAAACCACCTGTTAACAGGTTGTCTTTCATACTTTGGTTGGCTTCTGCTGCTGGTGCTGCTGGTGCTGCTGCTGGTTTTTCTTTCTTTCTTCCTTTTTTTTTAATTACCTTTTCCATTTTTCCCTAATATATAATACAAATGTTGGGTTTTAAACTTGTAGTTCTTAAAGATGGGAGTTTAAAAGTTAACTTAGTTAGTGCAATTTAAATTACAAGATGCATTTGCTTGCGTTTATTTATTTATTGTTCTATGAGAGCTATATTATCAGCCAACTTTTTCAGTTTTGAAACAAGTTCTTTTTAAATTATCCAAACTGGCCTTGAACTCCCACCATAGCCCAGTCTGGACTTAAAGCTGTAAGCCTCTAGACTCAGCCTTCCAAGTAGGTGGGATTACCTGTGACATAATACTTGATTTCATCTTAATTTTCTTTAAAGGAGAAACAGAATTTTAAAAAAGAAAATAGAGGAAAAGCAGAAAGAAAGAAAGAAAGAAAGAAAGACCCCCCTCCAACCAAGCCCTACATATTTCCTCATTGTTACTTTTGACAAAAGAATTTACTTTTCGTGAAAATGTGAAGTGGACCAGGGTAGCTGGTGTTATCACTGTCTTTAGTCCATATGGAAAACACTTGCTTTCCTAGTGTAAGATGTGAGTAATGCTGACCAGCATCTTTCCTCCCCTGTGTCATTTTTTAAAAGGGAGAGCCTGGGTTTTATTCTGATGTAAGGGTGAGTAAAATACGAAGGGTACTTTGGGGTGTTCTGAACAGCTTCTTGTGGTTAGTGTTATATTTGAGCTTGTTTTGGATGCTAAACCCAATAGGAGACTGAATGTTTTCATTGGTTCTGGACCTCAATACCTTTGTCAGTCCTGTCTTGTGTTAATGTTAATTTGGCATATAAACTAAATGTGCATTTCTGTTTGGGTTAGGCAAAATGCCTCCCAGTTCATAAGAAAGCCCTTCAGTATTTACTTAACAGACTATTTACTTAATAGATAAATCTATATTGGTAGACAGATTCAAAAGGCCTTAACAAGTCACACTGGTTATATAGCTGTGTTTTAGAGTTTTGGACAGGAAAGCTTTGTAAGTAGTGAATTAGTAATTTTGTGAGGGACTTTACTTCGGTTTTAAATCCAACTCATTTTAACAGTCCTGCAGTCTCTGGTATGAAAATAGAAGCATTTGACATTCTGAATGTTAAGGGGAAAAGTGTCATAGTAGCTTTGTATGAGTGGACACTTACATCCTTTATGTGAGCCATAGCCTTTCCCTGTTCCCTGAGAGGGAATTAAACTGTCAACAGAATGACTTGTTGGTTTGATGGTGGTATCTACTTTGCTGGCTTTAGCTGCAGAAAGGGACCTGAGTTCCTACATAGAGGCTTAAGGAACAATTCTCAGAACCTGGCTTGAGAAGGACTGTAGATAATGCTAAAGCATTGTTACCCTTGAAATCCCACTAAGTGGACCAGGTTTTATTCTGGTCTCTCCTCATTTGGTTCTGGTTGACATTAGAACATTGAATCTGAGGAGGAAGATTTGGCAGCTTGAAGAAAAGGGTAAACACAATATGAAGGTGCACCGTGGCTAGTGAGTGACAGCATCTGAGGTGAACGAGTAGGGTCAGGGTAAAGTATATTAGCACCGTTTTCACTTTCATGGATACAGTTAGTGGTGAAACACTCTCAGCACCCCCCCTTGTTAAAATTTGTGTTTATTTCTTTTTCCCTTTCTTTTTCTTTTTATCCATCCTCTTCCTCTTTTCCTTCCTTTAAAAAAAAAAAACAAAAAACAAAACAACCAATGTCTCAGGAGCCTTGCTGGCCTTGAGCTAGTGTGGCAGTGAACTCTTTCCTGATCCTGTTGCCCCAGCCTCCCTGTCTGTGTCACTGAGACTTGCTGGACTGAAATTAAGGGCATGTACAATCAGGGAGTTTTTATTTTTTAATTTAAACTGTTAGGTTGGCATTCAAAGTCATGATGGGCTTCATTATGCCATTTTTTATCCTGCCCCTCCATCCTTTTTTGATCTGACAAGTCATGTAAGAAGAGTTTCTGTTTTTAGAATGTGAAAAAACTGAAGTCCTACGTTGGAGAGTTGGTTATCATATCTTTTTTTTTTTTTTTTTTTTTTTTGGTTTTTCGAGACAGGGTTTCTCTGTGTAGTCCTGGCTGTCCTGGAACTCACTCTGTAGACCAGGCTGGCCTTGAACTCAGAAATCCGCCTGCCTCTGCCTCCCAAGTGCTGGGATTGAAGGCGTGAGCCACCACCGCCCTGCTTGGTTATCATATCTTAAGCAGGCATGCAAACTGTAGAATAGTAGGTGTGATGTGGATCCTGTTTTGTATAAGCACTTATATATTCACTTTATTTAAAAACTACTATAGATGGTAGTATTTTACCTAAAAATTTGTAAAATTAGAAAATTTCAGTTTTCCAGTAAAGGTGTTGAAACTTAATTTTTGTGCAAACAAGTTTTCATAATTTCCTTAATTGCTAACCAATTTCTAAGCAAGAAAAATAAGTATTGGGTAGGTTTTGAATACCAGTTACACTTAAGTTTATTTCTTAGTTACTGTAATGCTCATTAAATTTACTGAAAACATTTCTCAGTTAGTTTCTTTTTAATTTTTCTTTTTCTCCTTAAAGATTTTGCTTAATTTTTCTGACAAAAGATAAAAAAGAGAAACTCAGATTATCTTTTGTTTTATATTTTATTTTACTTTTTGAGACAGGCTCTTAGTATATAGCCCTGACTAGCTTTTCTAGTGTAGTCCTTTCCCTCAGCTTCCTCAGTACCGGAATTCCAGGTGTGTTACCACACTGTGTAGATAAGTGTTGTGAAGTACTTAACATAACATTTTGCTAGAAAGATGTCCACTTTATGGAGTTTATAAGGACTGGGTTCCCTCCTCCCTAGCATTAGTGACAAGACTGTAATGAAGTAATTTGAGCTCCTCTGTGCTGCTCCCTACCCCCAGACATCAGTGATAAAACTCTGGCGAGGTTACCTACTCTAAACAGGTTTCTTGCATGAAAGTCTTGTTAAATATACTTTCAGAATTGGCATTATGCTGAAATTTTGGTTTCTTGGCTGAGGCTGTATTGCTTGCATAGCTGATTCATATCTCTAGGTACTATTACGTTTTACTAGTGGAGCTATAGTGAAATTTATAATCTGAAAGAGCTAGGGTGCAGTGTGATTCCATAGGTTCATTTTCAGGACAGCAGTAAGATTGGGAAGATCAGTAGGATAATTTCTTTACCACTGAGGGCCTGAAGTAATTATTGCTTGGAATTTGAACTAGTTAATGCTCTTCTTATACCAGAATCTTGGAGAATTAAATGCAGCAGAAATAAATATTTTAATCTTTTCTTAAAGCAGAACATCTATTTTAGCTTAGTGGAAGATTTTCACTTTTGTCTTGATAAATTCCTGTTGGTTTAAGGAGCTGTCAGCCAGGTAGTCCAGTAGTTGGAACGCAAGTCATAGGATTCAGTCACCTAACACTTGTTATGCCAGCATGTTGTGCTGAGCTCAGAGTTTCAAATGAAGAGGTCACTGTAGTGAAGACATGCAGAAGGCGTATTTACATGTTTGATGATAAGTGATTGATAAGGATAAGCAGGAAGGTACAGGGAGGCAAAGACTGGTGGGGAATGCTCCTTATATAAGCAGTGTGTCAGTGTGTGGTGCAGTTTCATTAAAGCAGAAACCTCAGTTAAGTGGAGGTGAGCCTGTGTGGAAGATATTCTTGAGTAGAGTTTTCTGCAGATGAGAAAAAGTCAGACTGAGAGCACTTCATTGAGAAGGGTTTTGAGTTTTGTTTTTGCAAGAGGAGAAACCATTGGAACACATTTGAGACTTGAGTTGTAAATCTCCTTTTGTCATGCATGTGTGAAGAAGGGAGGCCCAGGCTCACATTACAGGGAGTCCATTCTCTTAGGCCAGGCATTGTGTTGGATGTCTATACAGTTGATGTAGGAGTTTTCATGAGTTTCCTAGGTGAATCATTTGGGCTGTTTGTAGTTTTTGCCTGGTCCATCTCATGGGGGTATTTGGTTCTGCTTACATTGCTCTTTGCAGGAGTAGTTATACCAGTTTACATGCTTGCCAGCTGTGGTACATGGTCCAGCGTCTCTACAGTCTTAATTATTCAACACCTTTGGTGGTGTCCATCTCATTCATAATTGCTAGTCAGTCTAGTGGTGACTGAGGTTGATTATCTTTTCAAGTGTATTTGAGCAGTTTTGATTTTTAGCTTCTTCAAAGGAAAATAGCTACTGGTTGCTTTTCTACTTCCTATGGGGATAGTTTTCATATTCTAGTTGATTCGTATAGTAACTTTTGATATGAGTGCATTTTCAGTTACAGATTGTAAATTTCTTGCTGGTTTGAGGCTTGAGTTATCATTCTGTAATGTTGTCCTTTGATGACCTTGAATTCTCGATTTTATTTCTTCTGTTGTTAGTTTGATTGGGAATGGACCCAGGACTGTGCCCACGTAGGCAAGCTCTTTACTACTGAGCTCCAGTTCTGTTTTTAAGACATCATTTCTGCTCATGTTCTGGGCATACCCCTTTAATGTACTACCTTGCATTGAGACCAGCAGTCTGCTCATTATTGATCTGAGTCCTCTCAGGGATTGAGGCAGTCTCACTTCTGGATTTAGGGGTTTAGCTCACTAGGATGATTGTTTGTTTCCCCCACTTCCTTGTCATCTTTGTTATGACAGGTGATGAATGTAATTTGTTTCTCAAGTCTGTTCTGATGCCTTTGTTACTCTTGCAGCAACAATTATTCTGCTGTAATCATAACTTTCTAAGTTGTCTTCTCCCAAATTATTATTGCTCTGTGTGTATGTGTTTGCACATGCGTGTTCTGATGTGTATGTTAGGTAAGCACTATTGTGGAGTCGGTTCTCTCTGTCTACCTGTACAGTCATTTCCAGAATGGAATTGAGGTGGTCTTGCTTGGCAAATGCCTTTAGTCTGCTGAGCCATCTTGATAGGCCAAGAAGTTCTCTTGATACTAGTATAAATTCAGTGTTAGTTATTCAAGATTGCCTTGTCTTGTAAAGTCATTTTGCTTTTGTTTTCCTGCCTTTGGCACCATTAGGCTCTTTATGTAAGAGCAATTATAATTTATGTAGTGTTTTTTTTTTTTTTTTAGATTTATTTTATTTTATTTATATGGGTACACTGTAGCTGTCTTCAGACACATACCAGAAGAGGGCAGCATCTTAAAGATGCTTGTGAGCCACTATGTAGTTGCTGGGAATTGAACTCAAGACCTCTGGAAGAGCAGCCATTGCTCTTAACTGCTGAGTCATCTCTCCAGCTCTTGGGGAGTTTTTATATGCAGTATTTCAAGATGGGAAAACTGCCATTCTCATTGTATCTATATCTTCTCTAAATTAGAACAAAATTGGTTTATGGCCCTATAATGTAGGAGATGAAAAGTAAAGGAGGTGCCTAGAATCTGTTTGGTGGTTGTATTTGGTTTCTTCTTTGTTTTTCATTTGGGTTTGAAAATGGGGTCTGGAATGTTTGAAAAAGTGTTCAGCTGTTAAGAGTATGTATTGCTCTTGTAAGAGACAGGAGTTTGGTTGCATTCAGGTGCACACACACACACAGAATCAAAGATTAAACAAATAAACTTCTATACAGTTTGCACATACACATAGAATCAAATATTATGCAAATGAACTTCTATATAGTTAAGAGTAGCCATTCGGTACAGAGGCTGTGGAACTTAACAATTTAAATTTTTTTTGAAAAATATTTTATGTGTATGAGTATTTTGCCTTTGTCTATGTCTGTGCACCATGTGTATGCCTTGTGTCATACACCATGTGTATGACACATTGGATCCCCTGGAACTGGAGTTACAGATGATTGTGGGCTGCCATGTAGTTTCTGGGAATCAAACTTGGGTCCTCTGGAAGACTGGCCAGCATACTTACCCTTTGAGTCATTTCTATAGTTCAGTATTGGCTTTTATACTTTCATTATCAAGTTGTTTTTTTAATGTACATATCCATCACTGGGAGGAAAAACCCCTGACAGTTAAAACTAGGAAGGTAGATAGCTTCTTATCCTCTTCCATGGCTCATGTTGCTTATCTGCGTTCAGTCTTTTCTCATCCCCTGGGTTTTAGCCTTCTTTTGTTTTCTGTTTGTTATACTGTAACTACAAGATTTTGTTTACATACACACATAGATGGGCTAGATTCCACATTTGAGGGAGAATGTATTTTTCTTTCTTTCTGAGATTGTGTGACTTCAGTATAATACATTCTAAGTCCATGCATTCTAAGTCCATACATTCCCTTGCAAATTTTGTGATTGCATTGTATCACATATTCCATTTACACACAGGCACACCACACACACACACACACACACACACACACACACACACACACACACCATATTTTTATTGTAAGTATGTGTAGGTAAGTTTTGTCTGTTTTTGAGATGGTTTATTATGTAGCCCAGGCTAGCTGTAGACTGACAGCAATACTTCTGTCTTAGCCTTCCCAGTTCTGGGATTACGGGCCTGGTAAGTTTGTTAGTTTTTGTGCATGTGTATGAACAGGTGTGTGCCTTTTTAAATGTGGGGTTGGCCCTCAAACTTAGGTCTTCAAGTACTTCACCAACTGAGCCATCTTCCAAGCCCTATTCTAAGTAAGTTTTAGTACACAAGATTTACTTTTATATTTAAGAATACTGCACATACCATTTTAGAAGAAAGGATAGTCTAGGTGTCTGAATGTTACTACAGGATGAAGTCTTCTCTGAGTGACTGGGCTGGTCTTCTTAGTTCTGTGCTGTTTACTCATTTATTTTTCCCCTTCCTCATTCAGGACAGTTAATTTGACTCTAACTAACATCCACTATCTCTAGATCTATAGTTCTTCCTGCATTAGAGTGGTCATTTCTAGTATTTAGTGATACAAGATAAACCCTTGGCAATTCCCTGCATTCAAACCCATTTCCTGTCTTTAGGGTTTTCAGCTAGCCTTGGTGTCAAGGAACTTAAAAACTTTTTGTTGTTGTTGTTGCTTTTTAAAGTAGAATTTAGAGATTTTCATTCTGACAGTCTTATGTTTTATGTTTATTTCTTATGTTCTTAGTTTTGCCATCTAAACCATTTATACTTTAGTGATACTCATTGTTCTGTGGTTGTTAGCATTGTTTCTCAAACCTTTCGACTTCTGCTTACAGAGGCTGTAGTCATAAGTATAGCTGCTTTATGCTACCTTCCTGCTCTGGCATCTCTCAGATCTCTTTTAGCAATCTTGAGCAGTCTTTTTTAGGATTCATGTATTCTAGGTCTGTCATACAATTGCAATCATTGTATTTGTACTAATAAGGCTTTGGCATATTTCATTTGCCACCTTCGCCAGGTTTGTTTTGGGTTGAACTTATCCTATTATATTGAGTAATGTTCCATTGTACATCCGTGGGCCGTTTGGTTTGCTTTTTGTCTGATGGTCCTTTTTACTTTTTGGCTCTTATGAATAATGCTATTCTGAATTGTGTAAGCATCTGAGTCTTTGTTTTTCAGTTCCTGTCTTGTGAATCTGGGAATAGAGTGGTTGAATCCTATAGGAACAGGAACTTCTATACTGTCTTCATAGGAGCTGCCCAATCGTATTCCCACCAGCAGTATATGAAAATGCCAGTCTCTGCACGCCTGTGCCTTTTCAGTTATAGCTGTGTTAATAAGCGTGAAGAGGAATTTAAGTGTGCTTGTGATTGCTGTGTCTCTAATGTCTAAGGATGTTACCCAACTCTTCACATGCCTGTTGGCCATTTATGTATCCTCTTGTGGAAATTTCTATTCAAATCCTTTAACCATGTTTTAATTGGTCTGTCATTTTGTTGTTGAGTTACAAGAACTCTATATATCTGGATATTAAACTCTAATATGTAATTTCACAGTGCTTTTCTTGATTTTTTTTTTAAGCTTATCTTTCTGATATGTCCTTTCATGCACAAAAGTTTTAAATTCTCTTTAAAGTTTCCATTTACTATTATATGCCTGGGTACCATGGTATGTACATGGAGGTCACAGTATATGTTTTTGATGTCTTTTTTCTCTGTGGATTCTGGGAGGATTCTGGAAATTGAATTTGGGTGGCCATGTTTGGTTATCATGCACACCTTTACCCACTGAGCCACCTTAAAAACCTAAAATGCAGGATTCTCTCTGTGGTTTCTTTAGCTCTTCCATAATTAACTCTTTTGAGGGGAATATTTGAATTGTGTTAAATTTATTAATATTTGCTTCTTAATCTCACTTTAGTTTTATGAATATATAAAACATTTACATGGCTCAAAATCACAACTATGTAAGAAATTTATTTCCATCCCTGTTTCTGTCTGCCATTATAGATAACTGTTTTTAATTTATTTCTGGTTTACCTCATTGTATTCCGTCCTTTAAACTAAACAAGTATATCTACTCCTTCATCTCCACCCTGCTTTCTCACACAAAAGGTAGCATAGTCTATTTTGCCTCTTGTTTATCTTATTCAGTGAAATACCTGGTAATTTTCTAGTTTCTTAGCTTATTTTATAGTTGTCTAATACTCCACTGTATAGGTAATTCTCATTTTCTGTTACTAAACTTTTTAATTTTCATGTTGTTAATGTGTAATGTTATCTAAAGTTGTAAAATAACAGGTTTCATCATCCCGTTTTCTTCCTATATATAATGTACTTTCATCTTACACTTGTGTGCTTCCATCCCTTTTCTCTTCCCCAATAAGTCTTCCTTCTGTTTTTGTGTCTTCCCTTGATCCCAGTCTGTATTCTCCATTTGAAAAACCCAACCCAACCCAACCCAACCCAACCCAACCCAACCCAACCCAACCC
>JANHMN010000003.1:37627867-37643003 GCA_030674055.1 Rhabdomys pumilio | reverse complement strand
TTTCCTAAAATGCCTTTGAAAGTATAGAAAACCTAAATTGATGCAGCAAAGGCTACAGATTAATTAAGTAGAAGCTGGTACAAATATTCAGACGAAGAGATAATTCTCTTCGTTTCTGATACGTTCCTCCCTTTAACTCATAATGGGAACATGTATCAGTTATAGGAAGTCAGGGAAATGAACAGGGCATAAAAATTACATGTACATTGGTGACTTGAGGATTTCTTTCAAAGACCAGTATGCTTTTATGTAATTTTAGAGCATCCCCCTACTTTTAATTCACATCTGATTGTATTCTTAGAGCAAAGTATTAATTATGAATGGAGAAACAGGCGTTTAGGTTAATTGATAGCTCTCAAGTCACATGTCCATGTGGTGGCTGTAGAGACAACATGGGAACACATTGTCCCTTGCAACTTCACTGTGTGTGTCCCTTGTGTTGGGGCCACCATGCAAAGTTAAATGGAAGGAATTTAGTAGTTGGATCCACCTCTCAATTTGTTAAACTAATTTTAAAAAATCATTAGCTATTTTCTTAGATTATTTTTAATGTTTTTGATGATTCATGAAATCATGAAACACTAGGAACATGTGTTAGGTTGCCAACATATTCTGATATGAGGCAAGCTCTTAGGTATGATGCAATTATAAAAAAGTATATGTCTCCATTTTGCCTTAGTTTTTTTGGGGTAGATTTTAATCATTTAAGTGAAGTCACTAAGCAATTTGCCATGACCATTTAGGAAAAAGGGTAATGATGCCTCTGATTTCATAGAAATATATTTAAATTGTGAATGAGCAGCATTCCTTTCCCCACTAGTTTGAAGGAAAAAAAAAAGGTTCTTTCTTTCAAGAGTGTTCATATTTTGTCATGTATCTTGACAAATTCCTTAGACTTAAGAGGACACTGAAGAAAGTTGTCGTTTCTTACTGTAGCAGTGATAGAGAATATCTCTGCCTGTATCATGCCTGAACTGAACTTTTCTTTATTTTCTTAATTCTAGAGGTGGCCCAGGGACCCTTCAAGCCAGTGGAACTTTAACGCAGATGGATTGTGAATTTTAGAAAGGCCTGCTGGATTTGAGTGCTGGCCTCTGTGATGTAGCCCAAGGCTCTGTTGCAGAGGAGTAGTGAATATCTAGTGAACTGAATTGAGAGTAGGCTTTCTTAAATGTTCATGGAATGGTTCTAGAGTGGTGACAGTGAACTAAATAGCTTCTGTTGACTCCTGTACATTTCAGAAGCTTTAATGGTTTCTTAGAGACAGCTTTTGACTATAGATTATAACCCACATATTTGCAGTAATATAAAACCCTTTTTAAGCACCTCATGGTGTTTTCTACTTTTTCGTTTGTTTAGCAGGTTAGGTAAAGGGAAAGAAATGATAGGAAACTTCCTCCAAGAAGACAGTTTAGTCTAGTAAACTGTGCTAGTATTTTCTGCCAGTTGTCTTGCAACTTAAGTACAGTTGGAAGATTCTGCTCTTCTAAGCAGAGATTTCATTTCATCCCTTTAAGGTGGAGATGAGAGCCCGTCACTTGCCTGGAACAAAGGATGTAGTGCTTACTTCCTCTTTACAAAAGTGGTTTTCCCATAACAGAAAGATTAAAGTTGTGGATTATTTTTATCATGCTCTTCTGTATCCCTTTAAATAATCAGTTATTGAAATCTTTACCTTCATAGAACAATTGGACTGTGCAGGTGAACCCTGATTATATATCACCGTCTCACTCAGTAATCTGTTCTTTCTGATGCACTTCAGAGCCAGTCATTGGCATACTTCATCTTTTGTCTCTCTGTCTCTCTCTGTCTCTCTCTCTGTCACACACACACACACTTTGTTTAGCTTTAGCTTGCTCTCTCAGACTTGTTATACTTCTATGAAAATAAATATCTCCCATAGGGTCTGTCCTGATCTTAATGTTTTAGGACTATTTATATACGTTTATTGCTGCTGCCTTTTTAAAAAGTTAGGTTATAGTTCTTATTTCTTATGAGGAATAGTGCATGAAGCTATTTGGTACGAAGTAGGCTTCTTGAATAAAACTTTGAAGTTTAGAATTGAAGGCTGGTAATCTTGGTGGCACAGGCCATTTATCCGAGCTACTCAGGGGGCTGAGGTGGGAGGATGGCAGGTTCAAGGTCAGCCTGGGTAATTTAGTGAGACCCTGTTTCATGTAAGTCAGTGGTAGAACCTTTGCCTAGCATGCATAAAACCCTTGGTTCTATCTGTGAAGCCAGGAAAAGGGTGATGGTTGTACTGAATGTAGTCTTTGTCAAATACACTGAAGACAAACATAGGAGAGGCTTGCTCTAACTAGACCTAGGCTTTGTTTTCCATTTGAAGAAACAGTATTTTAGGTAATTATATCTTGGTTGCTATATTTTAGTAAGACTAAAGCACCTAAAATTTATGTTTTCAAAAAATAAAGTTGCCGGGGCGGTGGTGGCGCACGCCTTTAATCCCAGCACTTGGGAGGCAGAGGCAGGCGGATTTCTGAGTTCGAGGCCAGCCTGGTCTACCGAGTGAGTTCCAGAACAGCCAGGGCAACACAGAAAAACCCTGTCTCGAAAAACCAAAAAAAAAAAAAAAAAAAAAAGAAAAAGAAAAAGAGAAAGAAATAAAGTTGACAGAGATCTGTTAATACTTGAGGTGCAAATAAAGACTTTGCTCATCCTCTCTAATCTTTAACCTTAGTCACTAAGACAACTTGTATTGAGGCTAGAAAGATAGCTAAGTGATTTAGAGCACTTGTTCTTCTTACAGAGGACCCAAGCTCAATCTCCAGGACCCACATGGTGGCTCACAACTATCTATAACTATAGTTCCAGGAATCCAGTTTCCTCTTCTGACTTCTGAGAATACCAGGCATGCATCATGTGGTACACAGACTTATATTAAGGCAAAATGTCCATATTTAAAGTTCTGTGAGTTTGAGGCCAGCATAGTCTACAAAGTGAATTTCAGGTCAGCCAGAGCTGCTAAACAGAGAAACCCTGTCTCATAGGGGGAAAAAAAGAAAGACAACTTGAATTTTTATGGCTAGAGACATGGCTCAGCAGTTAAAAGCTCCTACTATTCTTGTACAGACTTGGGTTCAGCTCCCAAAACACATATGGTAGTTTATAACCGTGTTTAACTCTAGTCCCAGTGGATCTGATACACCATTTTGTCCTCCTTTGGTTAAGAAAATTACATATATGCTTCATAGGCATGTGATGTTTTAAAGGGATCATTGGTCTTGTGTATTAGAGGGTTGTGAGGATCACATTTTGCTTAAGTTCTTGGTCCTGAACATTTTGATGGGAATGGTCTTCCGGGATTTCTTCAAGGTACATAGCTAGCCTCTCTTCAAAAAAGTATTTGTGCATTGCTGTACTCTAAATTATCTTCCACTTTCTTTTTCTGCTTTAGAAAATAACTTAAAATGTAGAAATAGCAACTCTAGTCTTAGATTAGATTTTCTAGTTTGTCCACATTTTTGTTCTAGAGAGAATTATTAATGAAGGTTAAAGCTGAGTATTCATTTGGAAATACTGATTGCTGACATTACCTTGGTTGAACTTTCTTTTCTCTGAGGGCACACGAGATTTCTTTTTTTTAAAAGTCTCTTTTTGTAGGTATGATTACCAACGTAAGACATGCTGAATGCTAACTTTAATTGGACCTAATCAGAAGCATTAGCTAGTGGGTGGATAGTCCTTGAGCTTTTATACAGTCTCAGTCTGAATCACAGAGGCTGTTAGTATTCCATAGATTAATGAGCATCTGTGATATGTTGGTACTATATCACATCTTCTTGTTTATTGCTCATATTGACTCTCTCCAAAATCTCTGAATGGTGACATTCAGCTGTTCTGTTATCTCTCAGTAAGTCACACTATCCAGTTGAATGACTAAGTTAAGCGGGACCGTATCTTAGTGCTTAATAATCTTTTCTAAAAATTATGCTTTTCTGAAATTACGAACCTGTGAACAGGTTTTTTTCCAGTTTTAACTTGGAAGAAGCCAAAGATAATTTGTGTAAGTGGAGTTGGAGGGCTGGTATTCATGCTCTGCTTTGACTTTAAAGCTGTGGTCCTTCTGGTGTCTGGGCCTGGTGTATAGTCCTATGCATGAAGGCTTTTTGCCATCTTGTCCATATAAAAATGTACCCCAAAGGATAATTTATTTAAGAAATACAATAATAGGGTCTTGGAAGGCGGCTGTCAGTCAAGTGCCTCCTGTACAAGCAGGAAAGACCTGAGTTTTGATTCCCAGTACCACATTAAAAAAGCAGGTGTGCACCCATAGCCCCAGTTCTGGGGCGTCAGAGTCAGGAAGACCCCTGGAGCCTGCTAGCCAGCCAGTCTAGCTGAATTGAAAAGACCCCATCTCAAAAGTAAGGTGGAAAATGATTGCAGACTTCATTGTTGATCTCCGGCTTCCATCTGTGCCTGTGCACTCTCTCACATAGACATACACAAAAGAAATACCATAGTAGACAGTTTATGTGTTTTTTTTTTTTTTTGATAAGAGTTTTGAGGAGAGTTTATACAGAGTATTTGAACTTTAGAAAATAGGAGTTTGTGTGAGACTAAGAAGATCTCAGTTAGCTGGGTGTCTGCTTTGAGAGGATACAGGAGATTGGTTCTCTCCAGTGTTCCTTTCCTGTTTTCTTTCTGTGTTGTATAAGAGAACAATGTTGAGTGACATTACTGCAGGAGTTTTTGGTTTTTTTTGGTTTTTTTTTTTCAGGATAAATAGCAACACGTGAAATTTCCTGAGATCTTAAGACTGAGTGGATAATTTTTATTAATTGTGCTCCTACTGCTGTAGTGCAGCAAAGGAGTAAACTTATGCCAATGCCACGGCTTGTAGCAGAGTCATTTTTATTATTTGGGTGATTACTTATATGGCACTTAGGAACAATTTTAGTCTGACAGTATGTGTTCATTTAAATTACTTGGTGAGCTTAGTGTTTTTGTTATCTTTTAAGGGGATCGTTCAATGCTCTAGAATTATTTGCAACCTCCATCCTAGCAAAGTCCTTAGGAAACTTGACCTCCAAAGAAGTTTCATCTCAGTATAGGCAAATGCTTCAGCTCAGGAAGAGGAGTGATTGATCCCAGTAGGCTGAAGCCCCGTGGAGAAACAATTTGGACACATGCTGCTCTCTGCTGCAGCAAGGTCACATTGAGTCACATCTTAGGGTTGTTTAAATGAATGCCCCAATCCCTTTTTCCCTTATTTTCTTTGAGACAGGATCTCATGTAATCCAGCAGGTTGCCTTTGAACTCACTATGCAGCCAAGAATGACTCCTGATCTTCCTGCCTCCTATACCCTAGTTTTGGGGTCACAGGCATGAGCCACCATGACTGGCTGGTAGCTCTATTTTGATACACCCTGAAACAGATTTGAGAGACTAGTTGAAATGCCTTTTGTATTACTGCTGCCTAATATTTTTCTGTTCTTGGCTGAACTTCTTACCTTGTTTACATCAGAAGAATTGATGACACCAGGTTTTGAGCTTAAGTTTTCTGATAAGGACTGAAGCACCTGATGCCATCTTGTGCTCACAGGCTTTACTGTACAATTTATTTATTCACTCAGAAGGTATACATATGATGTGTCTTCTCAGTTTGAGTTTCTAGATCCCTCTGAATATTAGCCTCCTTCACATTTCCTTAATTTCGACAGTGTATTAGACTAGGCCATCTCCTCTACCTTAAGAAGCTAATTGTCAAGATGTGAGTGTTCTGTTTCAGAGTGAGTTTTAATTTCTGTGTGAATGTATGTGGAAGCAATGCCATTGCTGGACCTTGTAAACTTTTAGTGGTGTAGACTGCTAGATGCAGTCAACAGGACTCTGGTCTTTGCACTCACTTTATGTTGGTGTTTTCCTCACCAGGGAGAAAGTAGACAATGACTACAGTGCTCTTCAAGAGAGGCTGAGGACCTTGCCTGACAAGTTGTCTTACGACATCATGGTATGCTCACTGTGTTCCTTTTAGAGTTACATGTTGTTTGTTGCAGTCAGTGTAAAGGTGAAATGCAGGATTTCCCCTTGCTGTGTATGACAGACAGTTCACAAACTGTCATCTGGTCTGCTGTCAGAGGTGGGTTTTTTTTTTTTTTTTTTTTGGGCCTTGAAACAAAACCAATACAATCATTTGTATATAATTATTATGGTTTAATAGCAATTATTAGCAAAAAATGTGACATATTTGGTATGCAAATGTATTTTTATATATAAACTAATTATGGTAGGAATATGGCATTCAGTTATTTTCTGTTAGCCAAAGCAAGAACAAGCCATAATGTCTGGTAAGTCATAGAATTAAACCCCAGAACATTAATTTTTGTATGAGAGTTGCTGATAGTTTCTTTTTGAATGACCTTCCTCATGACACACAGCCTGTGCTAAGCTCTTGGCTGCAGCCGCCTCTGCATCAGTGTGCTTCAGGAGGATTTGTTCTGCCGTACTAGATTAGGTGTGGATAGGTAGATAAATACAACTGTTAGTTCCTACATTCAAAACATAGTTTTAGGAACCAAAAAAGTATTCACTGACAGTAGTTCATTACTGTTTTGGTTTCATTTAGACTTAAGGACTAATGAATTGTATAAACATTCATAGACAGTGCTACTTTCTTCTAAGAGCTGTCTTGGAAGTATGCTGTGGATTTATTTTCCTGTTTTAACATGGATTTATTAGCCTAATACAATTTTCCATAGAAAATTTTCCTGGTAAAATTTTATTATAATGTTAGATTTCTGGGAAATTGACATTTTAGTTTTCCCAGGGCATAGGTAAGACCTCAGTAATATAGGGTTTCTCATGCTAAATATTTTAAAAATGTATGTTAAAATTTTGCTTTTCTTTTTCTGTCTGTCTTTTAAACCAATAGGTACCATTCGGCCCTCTTGCCTTCATGCCAGGAAAACTTGTCCACACTAATGAAGTCACTGTTTTACTTGGGGACAACTGGTTTGCAAAGTGCTCAGCAAAGCAGGCTGTGGGTTTAGTTGAGCATCGGAAAGAACGTAGGTACCTCCTATGAAGATGTTCTGGTCTCTCTGTGTTTGCATCAGTTTGCGGGCTCTAGAGCTGGGCCTGCTCTGATCCAAGCAACTGTCGGGACTTGCTAGTCGAGGCTGTTTGCTGTTCTGGACTATAGGGAATCTAAGGACAAGCAGTGTTTGAGAATGGAGGTTGGAAATACTTCCCACTTGCCATGTTTCCAAAGGTCTGAACTTTGAATAAAGGCATTACAATGCTCTGCGGATAGACCTTGAGACAGGAGTTAGGGGCATTTTATCCTCGTCTTTGTTGTCTTGTTGCTTCATATGCCTCTGCTTATTACTCTGGGACTCAGGAGTAATTTATTTTCTTTGTCACGAAATCAGAGAAATTCCTCTTTATAAGTTAGGACATTTTAAATGTGGTTTTGGTTTGTAGGAAATCTCATTTTCATTTATTAAAGAGGCCAGATGTGGAAAGATGCCCCTTGTATGTAACTTGAGGTCTTGCTGCATCTTGTATGGCCATTTTGTTTTCATTTACCCAGTTTCCTATTCTGTATACATACCTGGATGCATGACTTTGAGCTCTGGTTTGGTTGCATTATGACAGTAAGCTTATTTAATTTCTAGTCTGATATTATTTTTATAATAGCATATGTAAATTTGATATATCATCCTTATCTGCTTTCAACCTTCTAGTAAATGTATATTTGAAAATAAATTTGAGGACTCTCCTGTATAAATGAGGTCATTATACTAAATACAGTTGACTTTTATAAAGCTGAAGTAATTTCAGTTATCCAGGAGTGGGACTAGTTGGAAAACTCATGTATTCTGTGAAACGTGCAAACTATTGTTGGAGACTAATTGCAAATCAAGTCCAGGTTTGTAATTGGGATAGATATTTATCTAAATTGTCAGGGCACATATTTAAGTATATAGAGTCTAATAGGATAAGAAAGCTAAGAGGTTTTCACTAGTGTTAGGGTAATTTATAATAGCCGAAGAGATTGTCTTAAGTGTATTGTAATAATAAAAGGTGCATATGATTCAATTCCTGGTGGCTGATCCAGATCCCCCTCACTGGGAGCCTTCCATCTTAACTAGCATGAGTGGTGGTTGGAATTTTCCTAGTTGAGATGTGGCTCTAGAATAATGTGGGTTTCTTTTTCTTTGCAGTTTTGCATATAGATCTTACAGATCTCAACAACTTCAACATACCATTCTTTTTCTTTTACATTTAAGATGAAGATTCATCTTTTTTCTTAACCAAATCCCTTTGTGGCCTTTCCACTATATGGCATCATTATTCTTATGCTCTGAGCCATTATTAAAACAAGGAATGCCTGAACACAGCTATCCTATGCCATTTGAGTTGATGACCAAACAGGCTAGGTGACAAGTGTTCTGTCCAGAGGGAGGCTTGATGGCGTGGGTGGCCTGCTCAGCATGAGATTTCATCATAGGTCTCAGCCTGCATGCAATTTAACATTTAGGAATTGTTTTTTTCTGGAATTTTCCATTTCATATAAGATGGTAGGTAACTGAAGCTGATGCAGGACTCTAGATAGGTGGGACTGCTCCCTTGTGCTTTTCTTAAAGCAAAAGAAGTAACAACTTAAACATGCAGTCAGATGCTTCATTGTTGACCAGGTAATGGCAAAGTGGAAAGACATCTTGACATATAGAAGTTACAGCTTGTCCTCTTGATACAGGCCTGTGATCCCACTGCTTGAGGGGTTGAGGCAGGGCAGGTCTTGAGTTTCTGCCACCTTTCATTTCCCAGAAGGCAGTCATAGTGAGGAACAGAGTGGACTTGACAGTCACAGCTCAGGGACTGGAACTGTGGGAAGAGGAAAAGCTCAACACCTTCCCTTTGTGTTAACTTTCTTTTTGCCATTTAATAAGAACATATCTTTTCATACTTCTTTTAAAATTTTGTTGGGTATACCGTTCTGTGAGCTATGACAAGTACATTGATTTTCTTAACCATCACCACTATGAGTGTGCATAGGTACTGAGGTCAGGATGCAGGATTATACCACATGTTGCCTCATGATTACCTCTGTGTGGGCTCACTCTCCATCAGGCTTGACAATCACTGATTTGTTCTCCATTAATATTAATTTGCATTTTCCTAGAATGTTTTGCAAGTAGATTTTCATTTCTATAGAGAATGGCTATTTCACTCGCTCTAATGTTTTATCTGAATTGTTTGTATCAGAGCTCATTCGATTCTGTTGCTGAGTAGTAGTCTCTGATATCCATACATAGATTTTCTTCTCAGTGCTTTGGAAGGACACTTGCAGCAAGTGTGAATGGAGCTGCTGGAGAATACCGTATATAGACTTAACCTGCACACACCTCTTGTTGTGCTGGGTCTCATTGTGAACATGTGTTAAGGTCATCAAAGATGAGCAGACTTTTCCAGGATATTTTTGTGGGACAGTAGGGAACAGCAGAACCAATGTCTGCACAACCTTTTCAGTTCCACCTTTACCTCTCTACTGACAATGGTGAGAGCTCTAGGGGTTTTGTATCCTTCTAGCTACTCTAGAGCTGGAAAGAGTTTGATTGCATCTCCTTAATGACTGGTGATGTTGAGTATGATGGACATACTCATCTGTAGTCTGGATCCCTGTACCTGGTGCAGTTTTTAGCCACTTTTAAAAATTAGGGTTGTAATTTTAAAAAAAAAATATTTTATTAAAAAAGTTTTAGATCGATTTTTATGTGTATAAGTGTTTCACCTGCATGTATATATGTACACCACAGAGGCCAGAAGAGGGCATGGTTCTCCTGAAAACTGATGTTTTGAGCCACCATGTGGGTACCGGTAATTGAGTCTGGTTCCTCTGAAAGAACAGCAAATGCACATAACCACTGAGTCATCTCTCCAGCCCCACAAGGGTTGTGTTTTTCAGGAACTTGAGAAGGTTTTGAAAGTTTGTTATACATGTTGAATCTGTCTCTTCCTTTGAATATATGATTTGCTTACGTTTTCTCTTGTCTATACCCTGTCTTTTCATTCTTTGTTGATTGTGTTTTTTTCAGAACAGGTTTTAGTTTTGAAGTCCTTTGTCGCCTTTCTTGTTAGAATGGTTGTCATATTTAAGAGTTCTTCACCTACCTTCAGTATCTATGATTTTGTTCATGTTTTAAGTTAATTTTGCTTTAGGTATTTGGTTTAAGTCAAGGCTCACTTTTCTTATGAGTGAGCACATAATTGTTTTAACATTGTATTTGAAAATAGCATCCTTTCTCTACAATTGACTTTCCACTTTGACAAAATGAATTGGTAACTTGAAACCACAGGAAGTGCCCTACCAGGGTGGTTAGAATAAAAAGAATATATATATTAACAAAATTGTGGAAAATTTAGAACCTTTTTATGCTACTAGTGAGAATGTAAGCTAGTATATGTCAGAAAATTAGAAATTTAAAAAAAATTGTAAGCACTAGATTACTATGGGACTTAGCGGAAATAGTGTTATACACAAATGAAATAAAAATGTGCATCCACAAAAGAACATGTACAGACCCTAGTGGCAGCATTATTTATAGTAGCTCAAAGTAGAAACAACTCAAGTATCAGCTAAGAAATAGATAAAATGGATTGTCTTCATCCAGTGGAATGTAGTTTGACAATGGAGAGAAACATGTCTTGAAAGTATTATTTCAAGGAAAAGAACCAGTTACACAGGCCCCACTTCTTTCTATGCCGTGTTTAGTATGACAAATTTAGAAAATAGAACATGAGTTAATATCTGTTTAGGGCTAGGAAGGTGTGAGGAAGAATGGACAGTGTAACTGCAGGGCTGTGAATATGAAAATATCCATGTGTAATGAAGCCTGCACAGCCCCAGGCACATGTAAAACATTTAAGTGGGTAAATTGTATGGCATGTAAACTGTATCTTCACTAAAATTATTATAAAATGAAGGAATTGGTTATTGGCTTTCTTCGTATATTTCACTCATCTAGACCATTTGTTTTATTTCTTTGATATGTGTCCATCTATGTTTCAATTACTGTAGCTTTGTAATATGTCTTAAGATTAGGCACTGTGTATCAGTGTGTGCTTTATTCGACTTAGGAACCCAGGACTTGATAAGCTCTAGTTTTGTTCTTTCTGAAATTTGGTGATTTCAGTTCCTTTATCCTTCCATCTACATTTTAGAAATAACTTGTTTTTATCTACAACAAATCCTGGGTATATTTGGCTGGCATTTCCCTAAGTCTATGCATCAGTTTAGGAGGAATTGACATCTTAACTATACTAAATCTACCAAGAACTTATACTGTACTTGGTATTTAGGACATCTTTGACTTTTTAAAGACTGTGCAGTTTATATTGTACCATGTAACCATGTAAACCCTTGTCAGTTTATGAACTTCTCTGAATAAATACCCTAAGAGTTTGACTGTAGACACTTGTGTCTTTGTAAATGGTGATTCAGTTTCCATATTCATACCTTCTATTTCTTTTTCTTGCCTTACTGCACTGGCTAGAGCTTTCAGTATGGAATTGAGCAGAAGTGCTGAGAATGGGCATTCTGGGCTTGTTTTGTGTTTTTTTTTTGTTTTTTGTTTTTTTTAACATTCTGACCTGTTTTCCCTCCTTTCTTGCCCCCCAGTCCCCCTCCATCATCTCCTCCCAAACCTATCCACTCTTCCTTCATTTCTTTTCAGAAAAGGGAAGGTTTCCCATGGATATCACCCAAACATCATATCAAGTTACAGTATGACTAGGCACCTCCCTTTGTATTAAGGCTGGACAAGGCAAACACTTTGAGGAAAAGGGTCCCAAAAGCAGGCAAAAGAGCCATAGACAGTCCCTCTCCCACTGTTAGGAGACCCACAAGAAGCTGGTTTTGTCATTTTTCTGCCAAGGAAGGCATTTGGTCTTTTCTACAAAATGCATTGGTTGTAGGCTCGCTCTCTCTCTCTCTCTCCCCCTCTCTCTCTTTCTCTCTCTCTCCCTCTCTCTCTCTTTCTCTCTCTCTCTTCCTCTCTCTCTCTCTCTCTCTCTCTCTCTCTCTTATATTAAGGAAATTTATTTCTAATTTGTGCAGTTGTTTTTTTTTAAACATAATGAATAGATCTTGAATGTATTCTTTCTGTTATGTTGGTACTGTGTTCGTTTTGTTAATGTACTAGATTATATTGATTGATTTTCTTTTTCTGAAAGATTCATATTTGGCCATGGTATATTATTATTGTATATTACCAAATGTTTTGCTAATGATTTGTTGATTCATAGAGTGATTTGGGAAGTGTTCTGTCTTTGTTTTTATAAGACACAGCATAGGATTGGTGCTGTGAAGTAAATGGTAGCATTTACCAATAAAATCACTTGAAGGCAGAAGGGAGTTGACTACAAGCTCAAATTCTTTACAAGGTATTGCACTACTTAGACTATTGTTTTCCCCAAGGAGAGTGATGCTTTCTGACTTTTAAAGACTTGCTTGGCTTCGCCTGAGTTCTTAAATTTATCTATTAAAATTGCTTATAGTTTAAGTACTCATTTCTGTTAAATGAATTTGGGGCGACAGTCTTATTTTTAACCTTGCTTTTGCTAACATATTTCTTCTCGTTCTTTTGTGTAGCTAGATGTAGTGGTCCTCAGATGGACAGGTATTAGTTTTATGCCTCTCATTCCCTAGGAGCTTGCTGATGTATCAGTAGACACTTTCTGTCACAGGTGTGTATTGAGTGCCATTGATAACTAGCTGGTAGAAGGCAACAGAGTTTTTAACCATCGTAAGTCCCCAAAGCTTCATTACTGGTGAGGCTGAGGGGTATATTGATCTTGGTGATCCCAGGACTCAGCCTTTGGCTTTATTGATTATCTCTTTTGCTTATTAAAACGTATTCTGCTTGTTCTTCTGGGTTTACTTTATGGTTCTTTTGTGGTGCTTACTCTCTGCTGTTGGTGTTGTAGCGATGCACTCACTGTTTTGACACTTGGTGTTTTCACTGTCAGATAAGTCCTATGTCTTGGAAAGTACTTACTGACTCACTAATTGTTTAGGGTAGAGAGGATAGGCTGTGACCTTTGGGCCACATCTGGTTGACTCCAGCTTTTATGTTTAAATGTAAGCTTATTAATAAAAGAAAAATTGAGAGAGGGGGAAAAACAGTAATATGAGATGGAGACCAAGTCTGGCCCTCAAAATCTAAAGGAAGTACATGCTGGCCTTTGACAGAAAAAGTTTACTAATTTCAGAAATGGACATGTTTAATTTTAAATGCTGGGAAGGTTTCTTTCTGTTGCTCATTCCTAGCTTTATTGTGGTTATGGAATGTATGTATGATGGGAGGTTTTAGAGCACAGTAAGATTGGTGCCATGACTAGGATGTGCTCAGTCTTCCTGAGCTCTTTCCCTGGAGAAGAGTATGCTTGCTGTAATGGTACAAGCATGCTGTACAAATGCAGTCATGTGTGTTGTGGTTGATGGTGTTCACTACTGCAGCTGTTCATTTGTTCTGTTCAGTGTGGAGAGAAGAATGAACTCTCCACGTAGAATTGTGGCTGTGGTCGTTTCTTTTTTCAGTTCTGTCAGTTTTTGTTTCATGTGTTTTGAGGCTTATTTTTAGGTACTGCAGACAGTAGATGTTTCTGAGCTTTGCTAAACTACTCCTTCATGATTGTATAACTTTCTCCTTTATTCCTGATTCTTTCAAGGTTTCTTGCTTAGTGTTTGCTGGGTGTGTGTTTTCTCATTCTCACGCCTATGCTAATTATAGCATAATAAAGTGCATTTCTTGTACACAGCATAATGCTTTCCTTTTTAATCTCTCTGACAGTTTCTTTCAGTTGTATATGGACTGTTTACATTTAATGTAATTTTTAATATATTTGGATTCAGGCTTAGGGTTTATTTTTTCTTTCTAGTTGTTTTTTTCTTAGTTTCTTGTTCTCTTTTGGATTATTCAATAGTTTTTTTGTGTGTTCTGTTATTGCCGGTATACACTTTTTCTTAAAGATTTATCATCCCTAGTTATACGTAGGTGTATGTGTCTGCATGTGGGTATGCACACATAAGGGCAGGTGTCTGCAGATGCATTCGATTGTCCAGAAGGTCGTTAGGCTGCCTGGGTGCCAGAAACTAAACTCAGGTCCTCTAGAAGAGCAGCAAGTGCTGTTAACCATTTGCCTATTTCCCTATCCCTCCCAACAGGAAATCTTAAAGGATTTTTTTTTTTTTTGAGGAGGGCATAGTACTAGTTTAGGTATTATTGATATTTTTACATTAGGATTTGCTTTAAGCTTGTGCTTGAGATTTGCTGAATTTACTTTTAAGATTTGAATTGTTTTCTACTTGATCTTTGAAATGAATCATCTTTCATTCCCAAAAGTTTTTCTCCTGCTTTTGAATGTTTTTTTTGTTACAACAACCTGCCGTTTTGTTCTTGCTTCATGGTAACTTGTCTTTTTTGAGACAGAGTCTTTTAGCCCTGGCTGTCCTGGAACTCAACTCATTCATGTGCAAAACAGGCTGTTCTGGAACTCAGAGAGATCCACCTGCCTCTGCCTCCCAAGTGGTGAGACAAAAATGCCTGGCATTTTTTTTTTCCTAAAAAATATTTGGATTACCTTTAATTTTTTGTTCTTTTCACTTTTTTCCTTCATCATTTTTTTCTTTGTCCTTTTGCTGTCAGTAATATTGAAGACTGTTTTCCAAGGGGTGTTGATTTTTGGCTAACCATTCACAATTCAGAATTAAACACTGTTAGGAAGTCTCAGGCTGGAGATATTGCTCAATTTATAAGAGAACTTGAGTTCAGATCCTCAGAACCTGCATAAAAATCTGGAGGTCGTACACTCCTTTAATTGAGAAGGGCTTGGTGGAAATGGATCACTAAAGCTTGTTGGTAACCAGTTTAGTTGAATCGTAGGCATTTCAGGTTTGGTAAGAGACCCTAAGAAAAATGAGGGGGAGAGCAATGGAGGAAGGACACCTATCATAGACTGTGGACACCCACGCACACATTTCCACACCTGCACTGACAAATACACACAGGTTAACACCAGCTTCCTCCTTCATCCTGCCCGCACACCCCGCCCCCCAATCCTGCCCCCCACTCTGCCAAGAACAGTGAGTGAGCTAGATTTTTGATTGACT
>JANHMN010000003.1:37620367-37622867 GCA_030674055.1 Rhabdomys pumilio | reverse complement strand
ACCATGTAGAATTAGTACTGTCCGAAGAATGAGTCAATCACCTATAATTTCAATGTTTTTAAATTTAGAAACCTTCAGGTTAGTCAGCCATGGGTGTTTAATCCCACCGCTTCGGAAGTGGAGGCAGGATGAATCTGTGAGTTGGAGGTCAGCCTGGTTTATATGTTAATATGTTTCAGGACAGCTAGAGCTACATAGTGAGACCCTGTCTTAAAAAAAAAAAAAAAGGAAAAGGAAAAGAAAGAAGGAAAAAGAGGAAAACTTCTGGATGTGTGTCACATTTTACATAAGAGCTTATTTGTTATTTGAGATGGGAATTTGAACATAAGACAGATAGGGTTGAGGTCATCTGGTAGAACAAAATTTCATAATCTCATAATCTCATACTCTAGACTTCTCATTACCGCCTTCAAAACTTTAATTTGCTTTATTAAGAAAAATCTGTTTTTAAATGAAAAGCAGATAGTTTTGCGTTCATATTTGATCTATCTCCTGCCACCACATGACGGTTGCAAATAAAATAAAGCAATTTAAAAGACAGTATTGTTCATATATAAAATTATAATAGAACTTTCCAGAGATTAGCCTCTATCAATTTCTCCTGGGGTATGTATTCTTCACGGTGCCTTAGGGTTTGAAGTATCCCATGGCAGGGCATTTTATATCATTCTCATAAATAGATCTCTTGAGTTTGGATGGCTATTACTCCGGCAGATTCTGTATCGTGACTTTGCACTAGTGTGGTTTTGAAGCCCCGCAGAAGCTCTTCCCACTGCTGTCGTGACTGCTCTTTGAACAGGGTGACTGAGCAGGTTCAGGACGCTGAGCTGCACTTGTGAGGGGCCCTATCTTTTACAACACTTTTCCCAAAAGACAGCTTCATCAGCTGTAGTCATTGACTACATGTTAGTCTACTCATGTAGGTTAACAGTCGTGTCTTTTCCTTTTTAAATAGGAAAACAACGAATTGCTCATAAACCTCATTCTAAACCAAAAACTTCAGATATTTTTGAAGCAGATTTTAAAAATGGTGTAAAATCCAAGGATACATTTGATGATGATGAACTGTGGGCTCGACTTGAAGAGCTGGAGAGACAAGAAGAGTTGCTGGGTGAACTTGAAAGGTGCTTAATGACAGATTATCTTTCCAAGAGAATATGTACTTTTGTCATAAGATGGTGTGTACTCACTGAAGACACTGCAGAAAACTGTAGAAGGCTCAGCAGTCCTTTTGCCCTTACATGAATATTTTTGTAGACTGTTTCCTTTTATGTAAATACCTACACTGAAAATCACAATCTCCATGTTACTCATATCTCATATATGATATATAATGAAGTAATTATTCTTGATAGTCAGTGATTACATTAATACTAACAAAAACTTAAAAGTGACCAAAGTTTGTTTTTTGAGGTGCTGGGGATTGAATAAGTTCTTCTGTCCTGCAAGACAAGCATTCTACAGTGCCATTGCCACCACTTCTAAATAACAAATTTTAAGTGATATAATTTTATACTTTTCTCAGGATAATGCTCTATGTTCCAATGACTTGTTAAAAGAAAAAATGGCTTTGAATTTAAATTTGATACTGAAAATGTTTGTCCTTGTATTTTATTTACAAACTTTCTGTTTATTGAACAGGCAGTTTGTAATCTGGTCAGGTGGGTCTATGTATGACAAGCTTCACCAAACTATCTGAGATAGGCATAAGCACTCACTTAGAATTGTCAGAGTGCTATATGACGCTTGCTACTACAGAAGTCCTATATTATTTTGCTTAAATGATGTACCATATGTAATAGTTTTTGTGAAAAATAGGACATAAAATGAAAATGACTTTCCCCTACCGTTTCACTTATGTCCTTTTGATTAACTATTTCATTTTTTTCATTATTTCTAGCTATTTCATTTTTTAAAACCAGTGCTGGATTTAGGAGTCTTAGTCATGATTCCCTCTGTTTTTGCATGATGTCATTTCACTTCTGTTGCATTTTTAGTTTGGTTATTTTTGTAAGGTCCTCAGATCCTTTATGGAACGAAGCATGATAAATGTGCATTTGTGTGTAAATATACATTCATATGCACATGTAGAAATCTTTTATCTTACAAAATCCCAGTCCATGCTGTCACACAAATTTCTGAGGTCAAAATTAGAAAATAATAGTGTATCATGGTTTGTGGGTATGGAGGATGAATTTTTGGTCTTAAAAATAGAGCATCTATTTTTAAAAATTTCTTTTTTAGTTTTAGAAGCTTTATTATAAATTTATAGGTTGAAAAAGAAAAGGAGGTGGTGGTGGGGAGAAAGAGTGCATGAGCTAGAACTCTTGTGTAGCAGGTAGGAGTGGTCTCAGGAAATAGAGGAGGCACCCTTCTAGAAATTTCCTTTTTATTTCTTTAACCTGTGTGTGTGTTTGTGTGCGCGCGTGCGTGTTCATTCTTTTCTTTTTCCCTCCCTCCTTCCCTCCTTCCCTCCTTCCCTCCTTCCCTCCTTCCCTCC
>JANHMN010000003.1:37595205-37611277 GCA_030674055.1 Rhabdomys pumilio | reverse complement strand
GTTGTGAGTGCAGGCATGCAGCACAGCCCATAGCTGCTGTTGTGAGTATAGTCATGCATAGCTGCTATTGTGAGTGCAGGCATGCAGCACAGCCCTAGCTGCTGATTCCCCCTGAAGTGCTGTGGGATGGAGCCCAGGGCCTGTATATGTCATTGAGCTGTAGCCCCAGCCCTTTGATGCTTTAAGTATTGCAACATATCCCTGTCTTTTTCTCTGTAACTTCTCCAGACAGAACCTTGGTATGTAACTTAGGCATGACTTGAAGCTCAGTTTTCTGAGTGCTGCTGGGCTTTCTTGGCTTCTCTGTGGAGATATTTAGTCTTAAAATTTATGTCTATTGCTTTCTTGTGGTTCTGTTGGTGTCTATTCTGTCTTTTTCTCGTCCTTGACCATGCATTTTGAGTTTGGAATTTAACATTTGCACCTTGTGAATAGCATTGTGGTTAGGGGCAAGGGAAGAGCCAGGTATGGTGCTCCTGCCTATAACCCCAGCACTCAGAAATAAAAGCAATTGGCTTTGAGTTCGAGGCCAGTCAGGACTATATAGTGAGTCTTACAGAGACTTAAGTGCTGACAGCCTCATTTATGCTTCATTTACACTTGCCACTTTCCTGGCCATTTTTGCATCTGTTATCTACTTATTCTCAGTATTTTTTTTTTTTTTTTAATTAACCTTCCAGTTTCTTAAAATTAAAGCAATTTTTTTTTCTCCTAATTCTGGGAATTGAACTTTGGGCCTCACATGTGGTAATCAAGCACTATTGCTCTGAACTACATAGCAGCCTTCTTAACATTGGAGTATATTCACAGTTTGGGAGGCAAGGATTCAGGTTCTGGCCTCTGGTTCTAGTTAAGGACACTCACTCTTCCTGGAGTACAGTTAGACCAGATCCTTGACTCCAGCCAGCAGACATAGTTACAGAGGCTTTAACATTGCTCCACTGCAGAGTGGTACGGGATTCCAGCCAAATGTTGAGACTTTGCTCCTGTATGATTCTCCTCCCTTCCTGTCCTGCTACTGTAATATACTTCAAAACTATACACTTATTTTTCTATGTGATTATCTTTTAAATATGAGAAGAAAACTTTAAAAATGCATTTACATTATCTTTCACATTTACCTACATAATTACTTTACCGGTGTTCTTAATTTTTTATGTGGATTCAAGTTACCATCTGGTGTCATTTCCTTCAGCCTTTGAAGAAAATTCCGTACCTGTAAATTCTGTCTTATCTTAGTTTATGTTCCTTTGGAAGCAACTTTACTGGACACAGGGTTGTTAATTGACAAGAGTAGCAGGCACAACCATTTTCTGGTCTGAAAAGCCCTTCTGCTTTGGTCAGGGTCTCCCTGTACCCCATGAGCCTATCTTCTTTGGCTGTGTTTTACGTTTTTCATTTGTATAAGAGTGGATAGATAAGTACTTCCTTGGATTTTATTGAACTTGGATATACAGTAATGCTTTTTATTAACTATAGAAGGGTTTCTGACCAAGTTTTTTTTTTTCTTTTTAAATTAAAAAAAAAATTTTATGGCCCAGATTTAAAAACTTCAAACCCTTTCCTAGCTCTTAAATGTCCTTTTTTCCAGTACTTGAGCTATGCATGTTCTCTCTCTCTCTCTCTCTCTCTCTGTGTGTGTGTGTACTTGCAGGCATGCATACACATCTATGCTATGTGCCCACGGAAGCCAAAGGGAGGCAAATCCTCTGAAGCTGCTGTTAGAGTTAGCTGTGAGCCACCTAACATGAGCTTTGGGAAATGAACCTGGGTCCTATGTAAGAACAGGGCATGCTCTTACCTTCTGAGCCATGGCTACCTCTCAGTACTTTCTCATTTACCTTTCTCTTTGGAACGTGTGATTCCTGTTGACTTACCTTGCACTTTCTGATTCTCCCTTCTGTGTTCAGATGGATTCCTGGATCCTTGTAGTGAAGTTTTTACTTTAGTTTTGTTCTTCTCAGCTCCAAATAATCCATCTGATTGCCTTTTTATAATGTTGATGTCTTTATTGCTGTCCTCTATTAGATTAGACATTGTTTGTATTTTTCCCCCCTTCGTTTTAAAGGTAATTATAATTGCTTCTTTCAAGTGTATTTGCTAAACCCATAGATATTCTTCCAGAAGCTTCTGTTTATATTGGATATAAGCCACGATCTCCAGTTTAAAACAGGACACTTAAAATAACAATTGCTCCATATTCTGATCCCTTCCTATATATGACTTCATTTTTATTCATTTCATTGGGTTGTGTACAGTGATTTTGCAGTATGCAGCCTCTGATATCTTTTGCATTTTTATTTTTAATTCTTATTTTTAATCTGATTACTTACCAGTGACCCTTCAGCCAGTATATCTTAGTGGCATAGTCAGTGTATGTTCTTTAATTTCTAGGTCCAATAAGCTCTTCAGGTTTGTGAGTGTCTGGTTTGGAGCACACATCCATACTTTGTAACTTAGCAGTTTTCCCTAGAGTCAATGCAGCTGGTACAATTCAGCATGTTCATAGTCTGATATACTCCTGCATTGTGAGCTATGAAATTACAGAGGCCCATCATTGCCTTGTGCTAGTTCCTGATGCTAACCTTGGAGCAAGTGTGATTGGGCCAGGCAGTATTGGAACCTCAGAGCTGTATGGGCTCTTCCCATCTGTTTGCCACTGAAATTTGGTGCTGTTTTCAGAAAAATCTGCGTGGTGAGTTTTCCCACAATGTTTGAAATATAGTCAGTGTCTTACTTACGGTTTCTATTCCCATAATGAAACACCATGACCAAAAGCAACATGCAGGAGGAAAGGGTTTGTTTTGCTTATGCTTCCAGATAATAGTCCATTACTGAGGGAAGTCAAGATAGGAACTTGGAGGCAGGAACTGAAGCAGAGGCCATGATGGGTGCTTCTTACTGGCTTGCTCCTCATGGCTTGCTCAGCCTGTTTTCTTATAGAACCCAGAAACAACAGGCTAGGGGTTTTCTCAGCCACAATGGACTGGGCCCTCTCATATTAATCACTAATTAAGAAAGTTCCCTTTTAGCTTGCCTACAGCTTGGTCTTACAGAGGCAACTTTTAATTTGAGGTTCTTTCCTCTCAGACTATAGCTTGTGTCAAGTTAACATAAAATGAACCAGCATAGTCAGCCTCCCTCAACATAAATGTTCTGATTTGATGAACTGCCCCGGCTTGGAAGGAACTGCTGTGAAAGAGGATGTCTCTTATAAGAGACACGTCCCCAGCCTCCTGCCCAAATTTTACTGTTTTTCTTGAATAAACGCTTACAAAGTAGGGCTATACTTCCAGAGTCTTATAATGGTTGTATTTTGACAGTTTTGTCCAATTAAACAACAACAGCATCAACAAATAGAGTCTGGAGAAGATGGCTTAGGGGGGTTAAGAACACTCACTGCTTTTGGAAGAGGCTCCAAGCTCACTACCTAGCACCCGCATGTCAAGTTAACATCTATGTGTAACTCCAGTTCCAGAATATCCTCTTCTGGCCTTCATGTGCACTGCACACATACAGTACATATACATGTAGGCTTAACACCCATACATATAAAAAAAGGAGAGATGGATGGCTTCTGACTTCCAAGGGCACCAGGCACAAACATGGTAGATATATATATATATATTTTTTTATATATATATATATGAAGGTAACACACTTATGCACATAAAGTTTTTTAGACTGTTTAAGATCAGTTCTAGATTCATAGTGATATGACCCTCATGTGCTCAGGCCCTTCACATGCATAGCAAACATTTTCATCATGCCCCACCAGAGTGATACTTTCATTGCGATTGTTAAATCTGTTTGCATACCACCTGAAGCCCATATTTTAGGGGTCAGCCTTGCTGTACAATTTATGTTGTGCCCTAGAAGCCCTATGCTGGTGCCTACTGATTGTCTCCACAATTTTGTCTTTTCCAAAATGTCAGTGGTTGGAATCATATAGCATGTAAGCTTTTCAGGTCAGCATCTTTCACATAGTACCTAATATTTTAAGTCTTTATGACTTCATGGCTCTTGACATAATGTTCCACTTACAGAGGTGCCATGGTTTGTCCATTCACTACTAAGTAAGGGACACCTTGGTTGCTCCCAGCTGTTTGTAGCTTCCAGAGTTCCCATGACCATCAGGTTATGGGGTGGGTGTATATTCAGCCCCTTTTGATAAATGCCAGTAGGCAGGATTGCTGGCATGTGTGCTAGGCTGCTTTTGTAAAGATCTACCATGCTGCTTTTCAGAATGAGAATATGACTGTCTGTTCCCAGCAGTAGTGGCTGAGAGTCCCTGTCTCTCCCCATCCTTGCCAGTGGTTGGTGTCTACTGGATTTGGCCTGTTGTGATAAGCTTGTGGTTCTGACTTGTTTGTATTTGCATTTCCTGGGTGGCATAGAATGCAAAACAGCTTCCAAATGCTTATTTGATGTCTGTCATTTTGGTGTGGTATGTGTTAGAATTTAGGTTCAATTTTTAAAAAGTGTTTTTTTGTTTTTTTTAATAAGGCTTAAGAGTTCTGTGTATATATCCTTTATCAGAGAAGATGTATTTTGTTTTTATTGTTTATTTTTTGAGACAAGATTTTTCTGTCCTGGAACTCGCTGTATATAGATCAGGCTGGCCTCACTAGAACTCAGAGGTCAGAGTGTCTCTGCTTAGCAAGGGCTGGATTAATGTGTGTGCCACCGCCCAGCTAGAGATGTCTGTTGAAATTAACAACCTCATCTCTTCATTCATAGGGTAAATGTTGTCACTGAACTCAGTTTCTTGAAGATTGTCTTCGTCTGAACGTCTCAGACTTACAGGTTTGCACTTCTATTTAGGTCTGTGAACCATTGTGAGTTAAATTTTATGAAGAGTTTATGGTCTATTCAGGGTTATTTAAATTTAACTTTCGAAGGATGTCTTATTCCTCTGTGTTAAATTGCTTATTAATGGAATATCAGATTTCTTTAATTTTACATCTCTCATTTCTAGGCGCTGTGTGCATTCATAGACTCACGACATTTCCACTAACACTGGGCTGTCCTGGTTGTGTTCTTGTGAACCTTGAGTATGGAAAGTGCTAGTGCTTTTCTTTTAATAGTTTGTTCTTTGAAGATTCTGTTGGCTCTTCTGGACATTTTGCTTTTTGCAACTTTTAAAATAATTTTGTTGACATTCCAAGTTAAGTTCCTATGATTGTGACTACAATTTACTGACTAAATTGAGGAGGGCTGATAACTTGACAGAATTGTCTTCCTGTCCATGAGCATGGGCTGCTTTCATTGTTTTGTTTTTTGAGGGGGGTATTATTTTCATCATATAAATGTTATATGTATTTTATTTGATTTATACCAGGTAAATTTATTGGGGGCACAAATTAGTTAATGTTTGTACAGTTTCATTGCTAGTGTGTAGGGAGGTTATTCATGTTGGCTCTTATGACCTTACTATAATTGCTTATTAGTTACAAGAGGGTTTTTTTTTTTTTTTTTTTTTTTTTTTGTCAAATTTTTCAGCTTTTCTCCAAAGATAAATATGTCATTCATGAGTGAAGATCATTTTACTTATTTCTTATGATAGATATGTCTATGTTTGGTTTTTCTTTCTGGTCTTACTACATTAGCAACAGTTTCTAGTAGAGTTAAAAGGGAAACCTAACATCACGTCATCTCTGATCTTGATGCTTAAGGTTGTCACTGTTAAATGTGTCAGCCAGGGGATAGTTCTTTATTTCGTTTTGAGATAGTCTTTATCAAATGGAGGAAATCCCCTCTTACTAGTTTGCTTAGAGACTTTTTTTTTTTTAATATGAATGGATGTTGTATTTTACCAGTGCCTTTCATCAGTTGGTGTGATCTTTTTGTTCTGTCTCATTTGATGTGTTGGGCTACATTAACGTATTCTCAAATACTCAGTGAGCATGCTCGAGATAAATCTCACTCAGTCCTGGTGTGGTGGATCTCACTCACTTCAGACATTGTTAGACTTCGTTTGCTAATGGATTGTTGAAGAGTTTTGATCTCTGTTCATGAGGAACTTTTGTAGTTTCTATATCCTCTGGTTTGGGTAGAGGAACTCATGGATGGCCCCTGAGCACTCTCCCTAGTTGGTCTTCTGAAGAGGCTGGACAGACTTCTTTCTTAAATGCTGATGAATGTACCCAGTTATCCATCTCAGCCCCATGCTTTTTGTCCTGGACAGTTCCTAATGGATGTCTTTTTAGATCTGCTGGAGTAATATCCACTTCCCTGAACAAGTTTTGGTGGATTATGGCTTGCAAAGAATTGCTGTACTTTGTGTGAGTGAGCTCATGGTGTTTCTTGGTTATTATTTTAATCCTCCTGGGATTTCTATGAAGTTTCCTCCTCTCCAACCTGTGGCCTCTTTATTCTTGTCTGGCCAGAGGCTTATCAATTTTACTATTAAAACCCAGCTTTTAATTTGGTTGATTTTTCTCCCCACCCCATCTACTGATCTTTTATATATTTGGATTATATTTTATATTTTACTGATTTTTTGCTTTACTTCTGGTATGAGAGCTCAGAGTGCTCACCATCACACCACATAGCCCTCTAACTCTGCTTTGATTTATTTCCTTTCTTCCTTTAGAATTAATTTGTTCTTTTTCCGGTGTTCTTAAGCCTGAAGCTTTGGTGATGGGGTTGGTTTTACTGCACTTCTGAACTTTGATAGGTTGTGTTTTCTTTTGATTTAGTTCAAAACATTTTTAAATTCTCCTGAAATTTTTTTCTTTGAGCCGTGTATTATTTTAAGAGTTCTGCTTAGGGTTCAGGCTGTTGTATACTTTCTAGAAGTCTTAAGTGGTTTCTGTTTTAATTCTATTGTGGTTTAACTTAGTCCAATAAGGTGAGTTTGTTTCTTTTCCCAGTTTTTTTTATTGGCTGTCACAAACCCCACAATACATCTACGGCTAACCTAATCAGCTATTAGCTCTGTTCATGTCATGGGTTGTGTGATGTCACAGAGAAGACAGGCTACCCTCCTCCCTGTGTAGTCAGAGGCTTTCTGTCAGTCCGAGGAGTCTCTGCAATGTCTGCACCCACGGCTTCCATTGCACTCGCTCGCTCACTGTGGAGATGCCCGTTGTTGAAGGGTACTGTTTGCCATCTCCCTGAGGAGCTACTTCACAGGCTTCCCGGCAGCCAGTTCTTTCCAGTTCTTGTTAGAGAATGTATATTGTCCTTCAGTGTGAGAGTGTTTCTATGATACAGAATTCTGAGTTGGAGAGTTCTTTCTCAGCACCTTAAATACCTCACCCTGTTCTCCTTGCATGATTTCTGAGGCACCAGATGTGGTTCTTAGCGGTGCTCTCCACAGATGTCTGTTTTCCCCGGTGGCTTCTTTCTGGATCTTTATCTTTGTTGTTTGTTTGGTTTATTCTATTTATTTATTTATTTTTGTAGTCAGAAAATGAGATAAATCATTTACCCTATATAGTAGGTCAAACAAAACAAAACAAAACAAAACTGGTTTTATGCATTTATCCTACTTGCTGTTATTTTTCTGTGCTTCCTTTTTGTCCTATAACATGTGTGTGTGTGTGTATATAGTATGTGTATGTATAGTATGTGTGCCTTTGTATATATGTGTCTGTATATTTTTGTTTGTTTTGATGCTAGTGTTTTATAGAGCTCAGGGCTTTGCATATCCTAGAACAATATTCTGCCACTGAGCTATCCCCAGCTGTCAAGCATTCTTGATTGTTTTTGAGATAGCAATTTCTTACATAGCCTGGGCTGCCCTTGATCCTCCTGCCTCAGCTTCCCAAGAATTGGATTTACCTACCTCTTTTTTTTCTCTCTGAACATGAGTGTATGATTCAGTGGCTTGCATTAAATTTTCACTCATTATCGTCAGTATTATTTTTTTCTGTTTCTTTTTCTCTTCCTTTGTGAATCCCTGCTTTGTGCATGTTCATAGTTATCCTTAACTCTTGGTTTTTCTATTGATCTCTCAGTTTGCTTTTCTTTTTTTATAATTTTTTTTCTTTTATTTATTTTTTTTAGCAATTATATATTTTTTATTGGATATTTTATTTACATTTCAGATGGTATCCCCTTTCCCCATTTCCCCTCCTTAGGGAACCCCTATTCCATCTCCGCCTTATCCTTTTTGCTTTTATACAATGTTTTTTAATGTTAATCAAAGGCTTTATAAGTTTGGTAATGCTCAATAACAAGATGCCCATGCAATCAGAAGTGTAACCCAATATCCAACCTAGATACATCAACTATCTTTGACTGGCAGAAACACGTGAACATCTGCCTCCATGTGTGTGTCCCCCCCCACCCCTGTCACCTAGCTCCTCCTCTCCTTCTCCTCCTCTCCTTACTCCTCTTCCTTTTACTCCTCCCACCTTAGCTCCTCCTACGTATCACTCTTCCTGTAAAAATAACTTTTCTCTCAAAATATAATTAGAGTATAACTATGCCAATTTGTGTCAGTAAGGTACAAGATAGACCTAATACCCAGTCCGTCATTTGATTGACTAAACAGAATCTCTGTCATCTCTCCTAACTAAAACACTTAGTTCTGAACCTGGCTTTTTTCTTGGCTTTAGAATGAATGTCAGCTGAAAACCATCCACTCAGATCTTTTCTCTCAAAGTAAATAGCCAGGATCGGCTATGAGACTATAAGTCTTCAACCCCGTCAGAAATCCAGAATGACTGAGTTAACTGAAATTATGGGAAGCACAAAGCATAGCTTCTAAAACTTAGCCAATTTATAGAGACCACTGAACACCTGGACAGTCCCTATACTACAAAACGTTGGAGCATCTGATCTTCAGCCTTCTGGCCCAGGATCATCTGACAGACCTAGTGATGAAGAATTATTAAGGGCTGATTACTCTGTATAGGCAGATATAATCAGTCGACTATTCTGCAAGTGTGTCCTTTTCTGGACAGAGATTTGTCTGTAGATGAAAAGAGGCAATTCTTGCCTAGTGACTGTCTCACAACAACTGGAGTAACTCCAAGATGCTCAATTTCTTCTTAGAATCTAAGACAGGAAGCTGTCAGGAGCAGACAGGTCTCTAATCAAAATGAACATTAATACAGAAATGTTTGTAACATCAATTCTGTGGACTCCTGACGTTTTGAAAACCAACTATCCATGTAAGGCAATCTGGACTGTTGTCTGTTAACTCCTCTCAGCTATTTCTAAATAAAATATAGAAAACACCCTAACAATAAACTCAGAGCCATGAATTTGCTATAGGCTCTTAACTCACAGGCTAACCATCTCAAATCAGTTAGAAAAGTTAAAGGACTGGGTCTAAGCCTTGTATTCCTGAATGTGTTATAGAGACACAATGCCTATGAGAGTAACAATATTCATCTCACTTTTATTTCAATGAGAAGCTCATACCGATGAAAACCTTAAATTTGAGATCAAAGTAAATTTTGTACCATTTAAGAAATTATAACTTCATCTTAATAACAATTATACATATTTCTACCAATAGGTTATGGCTATGCAATAAATCCTAGCTAATCTTCCCTGTTCCAACAAAACCACTACTTTTCCCTAGAAAGACAGCCCAATATTAACCATCTCAGTCCCCAAGCCCAGGGAATAGGGGCCCCAACTCTTCATTAACTTCTTCAAGCTGATTATGTGTGTTGAGATAGTAGAAGATGAGCAGGGGGAAGAGTAAATTGATAAGCCTCTGACGCTGTGTTTTCACTGCATCCAGCTGAAATTCCAGGACATCAGAGGTTCCAGCAGGTCTGCTCAGCTTGCTTGATGAGTAGATACACCAAGGCTGTGTATTCTGCAATATACAATTCTCAAAACAAATTTTAGTATCAAGATAATTTTTTGTTTGAATTCTGGAATCTAGTCTTCTGGCAGCCTGCCTCTTTTATGTCTAATCCATATAATTCTGGGAGTTTCTATGAGGGTGGGCTCCCACCATCCTCCTATTCCCACCTCCCTGCTCTCGAATTCCTCAACACTAGGGAATCCAAACTTTAAGGCACCAAGGCCCTCCACTTCCACTGATGCCTAACCCCTTACCCCATCCCCCCTCCTCCAATTACTATGAGGGTGTGCTCCTATCATCCTCCCATTCCTGTCTCCCTGCTCTTGAAATTCCCCAACACTTGGGAATCCAAACTTTCAAGCACCAAGTCCCTTCACTTCCACTGATTCCTGGCAAGGCCACCCTCAACTACCTATACAGGTGGAGCCATGAGTCCCTTCCTTTGTGTTCTCGGGCTGGAGATTTTAGAATGGCTACACCAGCTTGTTTCTTAGGACCATTTGCTTGAAAAGAATTGTTTTTCAGCCTTTTACTCTAAGGTAGAGTCTGTCTTTGTCACTGAGGTGGGTTTCCTGTATGCAGCAAAATGCTGGGTCCTGTTTATGTATCCAGTCAATTAGCCTATGTCTTTTAATTGGGGAATTGAGTCCATTGATGTTAAGAGATATTAAGGAACAGTGATTGTTGCTTCCTAGAGGTGGAATTATCTTTGTGTGGCTATCTTCTTTTGGATTTGTTGGAAGAGGATTACTTTTTTGCTCTTTCTCTGGGGTATAATTTCCCTCCTTGTATTTGAGCTTTCCCGCTATTATCCTTTGTAATGCTGGGTTTGTGGAAAGATATTGTGTAAATTTGGTTTTGTCGTAGAATATCTTGGTTTCTCCATCTATGGTAATTGAGAATTTTGCTGAGTATAGTAGCCTGGGCTGGCGTTTGTGATCTCTTAGGGTCTGTATGACATCTGTTCAGCATCTTCTAGCTCTTATAGTATCTGGTGAGAAGTCTGGTGTAATTCTGATAGGTCTGTCTTTATATGTTACTTGGCCTTTTTCCTTTACTGCATTTAATATTCTTTCTTTGTTTTGTGCACTTGGTGTTTTGATTTTTATATGATGGGAGGTATTTCTTTTCTGGTCTAGTCTATTTGGTGTTCTGTAGGCTTCTTGTATGTTTATGGGCATCTCGTTCTTTAGGTTAGGGAAGTTTTCTTCTATAATTTTGTTGAAGATATTTATTGGCCCTTTAAGTTGGGCATCTTCACTCTCTTCTATACCTATTATCCTTAGGTGTAGTCTCTCATTGTGTCCTGGATTTCCTGGATGTTTTGTGTTAAGAACTTTTTGCATTTTGCGTTTTCTTTGACAGTTGTGTCAATATTTTCTATGGTATCTTCTGCACCTGAGATTCTCTCTTCTATCTCTTGTGTTCTGTTGGTGATGCTTGTGTCTATGACTCCTGATTTCTTTCTTAGGTTTTCTATCTCCAGGGTAGTCTCCCTTTGTGATTTCTTTATTGTTTCTACTTTCATTTTTATGACCTGGATGATGTTGTTCAATTCCTTCACCTGTTTGGTTGTGTTCTCTTGTAATTCCTTAAGGGATTTTTGTGTTTCCACTTTAAGGGCTTCTACCTGTTTACCTGTGTTCTCCTCAAATTCTTTGAGAGTATTATTTATGTCTTTCTTAATGTCCTCTATCATCATCATTAGAAGTGATTTTAAATCTGAATCTTGCTTTCCTAGTGATATGGGGAATTCAGGAATTCCTTGTGTGGGAGAACTAGGTTCTAATGATGCCAAGTACCCTGGGTTGCTGATGCTTATGTTCTTGTGTTTGCCTTTTGCCATCTGGATCTCCTTAGTGCTACCTGCCCTGTCTCTGACTGGAGCCAGTCTTTCCTATTATCTTGGTTGTATCAGAACTGTGTGGGGTGGGTGTTACTACTGGGGTTAGAGCTGGGGCCCAAGATCTGCTCAGTGCTCAGGCGCAGACTGGAAGGAACCAGTGCTCCTGGCCAGGAGTGACTTCCTGGGTCTTAGTGGGTCCCCGCTACTCCTGGCTGGTATTGCTGTCTGCTTAACTAAGATACTGCCTGGGGTTAGAACTCCTGGGAGGCCTGCTTTCTCTGGGTTCTGTGAGATTTGGGGCAGAGCTGCCACTTGGGATCTGCTCAGTGCTCAGGCCCAGACTGTCAGTTTGCTTTTCAAGTTTGAGGTTTCTGTCAGGGTGTCTTTGAGCTCAGCTTGTTGTCCATATCAGTTTATTAATGGATCCAACAGACATTCTTTGTCCTTATGAGTACTGCATTTCTGCTCATTTTTGGTACCTTCGTGTCTGCTTACATTTCTCAATTTCTTCATTCATCCACCTTACCCATTAATACCTTTAGGATGTAAATCCCACGTTCAGATTCCTGGTCTGATAATCCAGCATCCCTTACATGTCTTTGTATTTCTGAAGATGCCTTGTCTCTTCAGAATGTTTGGTCATTCTGTGTCTTGTGGTTTTTGCTTGATAGCCAGGCAAGCTGTCCTGGGTAAAGAACTTGTATAAGTAAGCATAAGCTTTGTGGTGCTGTGGGTGAGACTTGGGAGAAGGGGAAGTGAGCTTTGCCTGCCTTTGCTTCTGCCCCTGTTTTGAAGTAAGATTTGTTGGTGTGAATTTGGGCATTTCTTCTCCTACATGGAAGGCTACAACAGTTGGCTGTTTGTCTTCTTCTAAGTCAGTCTGGGTCTCTTAAACCTTCCATGTCCTGTGTTGTGGGAAGAAGTGTCTGCAGTGAAGCAACATAGCACTGCAGCATACTCCATACACTGGTCTTTTACCCGTCTTATGTCTGGAAATGGGATACCCTTCCTCTTCATCTCTACCACCACCACCACCACCACCACCACCGCCACCACCACCACCACCACCACCACCACCACCACACATTTGTTCATGTCCAAAACTAGGTCATAGAGCTTGGGAGTGAAGCCTGCACAAGGGTGTAGTGGGGAAGGCATCAGCTTCCTGCTGTCAGCTTCCATCTAGGCTTCCCACCTGGGCACTGGTTTCTGTGGAGGGCCTCTGGTCGGCTTCTGTGCTGGTAAGTTGTTATAGTGTCAGCCTGTACTTCTCCAGTCTGTAGGGTGGGGTTGGGGGATGGGACTGAGGTTCTTCCTGTGGTGACATCTTCCACCTTTCAGACCAGGAGCTGTGTATCCATAGTGCTCCAACTTTATCATGGTTTGGAGGTGGGGACATTTGCGGAGGCTCTCATGTTGCCATTCCCGTTGTCTTTTTAAAGAAATTAAAATGTGTTAAAATCTTGATCTACCCATGAATTTAGTATTTCTATTTCTCTTCATTATTTTCTGTACCTTGAAGTAAAGTTTCTACCAGGTTTGGGTCTCCTACCCTGAAGAACTTAGGACTCACAGTGTTGCTGGGAAGCACAAAGTCTGTCTGTCTGTTTTCCCTTCTCAACCCAGTATGTGTCCTCCACTGCTGTCCACCTATTCTTGAGACAAGGTCTCGCACTGATCTTGGAGCTTGCTGCCTTGGCTGCATTATCTGGTCAGTGAGTGCCTGGAGTCTCTCTTTCTGTCTCTCACTGCTATCTGACTCCGGCCTCTACCCCTTCCAATGCTGGGGTTATAGTGTATGCTGCCACATCTGGCTTTTATAGGAGCACTGGGGAGGTCTGAATTCAGGTCCTCTTGTTTGCACAATAGACACTTAACCAGATACCTCCCCAGTCCGTGCATGCATATATGCCTATGTTTGTATACATATATATATATATGTATATTTTTGGAGACAGTGTCTTATAGTTCAGAGTGGTCTCAAACTCACATCCTGTTTCCTTAATGCTAGGATCACAGATATCTATCACTACACTTTGCTATTGCCTTTATGTTTTGAAAACTGTTTTGCTAGGTATAGAATTCTAGTTTGATAGATTACTTTTCCTTAATGCTTTGGAGATGTTTCTCCTTGTGTCTGTAGGTGATACGTTTTCACAGCTACACTTTACTATAATGGTCATAGATGTCTCTCCAGGGATAGTTCTGGTTCTGAGTTTTTAAAGAAACCACACTGATCACTATAGTCGCAACAGTTTACATTCCTCCTAACAATGAATAAGGGTTTATTTCCCCACATCCTTGCCAGCGTCTGTTGTCATTTGTTAATGTCATTTCTTAATGACAGCCATTCTGACTGGGGTGAGATGGGATCTCAGAGTAGTTTTAATTTCTATTTCCCTGATGGCTAGAGATGTTGAACATGTGTTAAAGCTCTTCGCTGGGCCATTTGTGTTTCTTTTGAGAATTGCCTGTTTGTTTCATTAGCCTATCTGACTGGCAGATTTGTTTGTGTGTTTGTTGGTGTTTAATGTTTGCAGTACTTTATAGATTCTACTTTTCGTGCGTGTCCATGGGTGTGTCCATGTGTGGAGGCTAGAGGAGGCTGTCAGATATGCACCTCTGTTGCTCTTCACCTTATATTTTGAGAAGGTGTCTCTCACTAAACCTAAAGCTCACCACTCTCACAAGACTGTGGCTGGCCAGCAAGCTTCTAGGATCTGTCCTCTGCTGCCAGTGTGGGGTACATACAAGGCTTTTCACATGATCATCAGGGGTTTGAACTCAGGTCCTCTTGCTCACAGAGCAGGTTCTCTTACCCACTGAGCCGTCTCCCCTTCATATTTGATGCTAAGCTCATCTCTGTGTGGAGAGTAGCCAACAAGAGAGGTGCTCAGCCTGTAGGTGCTGTTCACCCTACTGATAGTTTCCTTTGCTGTGCTCAAATGTCGTGTCCCATTTCTCATTCCCTGTGCTGCTGACACCCTTGTCAGGAAGTTTCTGTCTGGCCTTGTATCTTGAAGCGTTACCCTCTTGTGGTTTCGTGTTTTAAATTACGATCCTTTAGTCCACTTTGAACTGATGTTTGTTCAGGGTGAGAGATATGGATCGCATTTCTTCTTCTATCGCTGGGTCCCTAATTTGGTCAGCACAGTGTGCTGAGTGGGCTTGCTTTCTTTGCAGTCTGGGTGTAGTTCTGGGTCTTGTGTTCTGTTCCAATGGTCTATTATTGTACCTACCATGCTGCCTTTGTCATTTTATATATAATGTAATTTCGGTCAGACATGGACATTCCTCAGCTAGTTCTTTCCAATAAGCATAACTTTGGCTACTTTCTTGTGTTTACGTTTGAGTTTTTGGATTAATTTATTCTTTTCTAATTCTGTGAAGAATGTCATTTTGGTAGGGACTGTATTGAGTCTGTACATGACTTGTGATAGTGTAGACGTCTTCACAGCATCAATTCTGCCGGTCTGAGGGTGTGTGGTGCTTTTCTGTCATCTGATACCTTTCTTACTCTCTTCAGGTTTTTATTGTAAAGATCCTTCATGTCCATGGCCACGTTTATTCCTAGATGCTTTATTATCTTACTGGTTGTAGAATTATTGTGACTGGGATGTTTCTCCCAGTTCCTTAGTGAGTGCTGCTGGGTTTTGTATATTGGTTTTGTATCCTGCAACTTCGCCAGTGTTTGTTGAACCTAAGAGTTTTCTGGCAGAGTCTCTGAGGTTTTGAAAGAATCCAATCATCTGTGAATGGAGATAATTTGACTTCTTCCTTGGCTTCTGCTCCTCCTGTGGATCTTCCTCTTGTCTTAGGGCTCTAGCTAAGGCTTCAGGCACTGTGCTGAGTAAGAGTGGAGAGAGTGGGCACCCCATCCCAGTGCGGTCTGTGATATATTGCTGTTGTTGTTTTGAGGTATACTCCATGTGTCACTAGTTTTCTAGGATGTCTGTCACCAAGGCATGTTGAATTTCTCAGATGCCTTCATCATCTCTCCAGGTGATCATCTGATTTCTGTCCCTAAGAGTATTTATGTGGTGTAGCATGTTTTGCTTTGTGGATGTTGGAAGAATCTTGCAATCCTGGGATGAAGCCAACTTGGTCATAATGTATGGTTGTCTTAGTAGTTCTTGAATTTGGTCCACAAGTGGTTTCTTAAGAGTTTTTATACTTGTGCTAATTTTTGCACTTGGCCTGTGTTTTGTTGTTGTTATTGTTGTGTCTTCATCTGGTTTGGGTAGCAGGATGATTACTGCCTTTTTTTTTTCCTGTTTGGTGGAATAGTTTGAGAAAAGTGTTGGTATTATATCTTCCTTAAAAGTTTGATAGAGGCCGGGCAGTGGTGGCACACACCTTTAATTAATATTAATATTAATCTAGATATTTATCAGTTTCTTCCTTTTTTTTTTTCTTTTTTGCTTCTTTCTGAACATACATTTTCTTTTTTT
>JANHMN010000003.1:37567288-37595105 GCA_030674055.1 Rhabdomys pumilio | reverse complement strand
TTTTTTTTTTTTTTGTTTTTTCGAGACAGGGTTTCTCTGTGTAGTCCTGGCTGTCGTGGAACTCACTCTGTAGACCAGGCTGGCCTCGAACTCAGAAATCCGCCTGCCTCTGCCTCCCAAGTGCTGGGATCAAAGGCGTGCGCCACCACCTCCCGGCCCGAACATACATTTTCAAAGTACCCCTAATGCTTTTCTGGGTTCTACTGGAGTGGATGAACAACCTTATTTTTGTCTCTTAGTTTAGTCACTTGGGCCTTGGGTCTCTTGTTGCTTGTTTGACTAGGAGTTTGTCAGTCTCGTCAGCCTTTCCAAAGTACAAACCCTCTTGAGTCTACATATTGTTTTTTTAATCTCAGTTTTACTAATTTCTGCCTTCGTCTTAATTATTCCTTGCTGCCACTGGGTTTTGGGGTAACTTCTTATTTTTAAGGCACATCATTAGGCTGCTTAGTTGAGGTTTTTTTCTTTTTCCTTTTCTCCTTTGTTGTTGTTTGTTTTTAAGACAGAGTCTCAATATATAGCTCTGGCTGTCGTGGAACTGAAAGACATCGGCTGGCCTCCGACTCCCAAATGCTGGGACTAAAGGTGTGGGTCATCACACCCGCTATTTTTAGTTACTCTGTTTTTATTGATTTCCCTCCTCCCTATGGGTTACAATTTTTTAAAAGATTTATTTTTATTCTGTGTGTGTGGATGTTTTGCCTGTGTGCCATGTGTATGGATGTAGTGCCCACAGAGGCCTAAAGAGGGCATTGGGTCTTTGGGGCTAGAATTAACAGATCATGAGTTGCCATCTGGGTGCTGGGAACTAAGCCCGGGTCCTCTGGAAATTCTCTTAGCCATTGAGCATTCTCTCTAGTCCCTAGTTGAGATTTCTTAATATGAACACTTAGCAGCTACTCACTTCCTTCTTAGGACTGTCTTAACTGTGTCTCAGAGGACCTAGTAGGTTGCTCTGTCTTTTTCACTTGTCACAAGGAATTATTTCTTCCTTGAGTTGGTGACTCAGCTGTTCATTCAAAAGTATATAGTTTCATCTCCAGGTATATTTTTACTTTATGAAGTTTCTCTTGCTGTTTTTTTTTTTTTCCTACATTGTGGATTACAAGGAATAATCTATGCCTCCCTTCCTCCTTCTGACCTCTTCCCTGCCCATGTCTTTCTTTCTGCATTTGCCAAGGATTGTTTTGTGGCCTATAATGTGATTAATTTTGGAAATTCTATGTGCTGCTAAGAAGAATCTCTTGACAACCAGATGGAATAACCTGTGGATATCTGTCCATTCAATTGGTCTGTGGTATATTAGCTCTGAAATTTCTTGGTTGCATTTGGAAGACTATATCATTTTTTATCATGATAAAATACCTCAGCAACAGCAACTTCAGGGAAATAAGGCTTATTTTGGCTCATAGTTCCAGGGTAGAGTCCATTATGGCAGGGAATCTATGACAGTAGGAACCTGAGGCAGCAGATAATGTTGCATCCCTGGTCAGGGGACAGGGAGAGAAATGTGCTTAAGTAGCTTTCTCCTTTTCCACGTAGTTCAGGGCCCAAGCCTAGGAAATGGTGCAACCTTGTTTGAGGTGAACCTTCATACCCCATTAACCCAGATAACCCCCCATAGGCATGCCAGGAGGCTTGTCTCCTAGGTGTTTCTCAAGTCTATCAGATCGATGAGAGTAACCATCACAAAAACCTCTCTAACTCCAAGAGTGGAATGTTGAAGCCTCTCACTACTATTCTGCCAGGGATTATGGCTGTTCATGCTTCTCAGTATTTGATGAAATTGAGAACTCTGGTGCTTGGTGCATAAATGTCTATCATTGTTGATGGATTGTTCCTTTACTAACATGTGATGGCCTTCTTTATCTCTTTTGACAAGTTCTGTGTTGAAGTCTACATTATCAGCTATACTAATAGCTATGCCTACTTGTCTAGAGTTTCCTTTGGGCTGATTTCCATCTTTTGACTCTCAGTTTGGGGTCATCTTTGCTGTTACTTGTGTTTCTTAGAGACAACAGATAGTTAGTTTTTGTGTTTTGATCCAGTCATTCAACTTATGATCTTTTATTGGTGACTTGAGGCCAGTTACATTTAGATTATTACTGAAAGAGACTGTCACTTCCTGTGATTTGTTAGGCTGGATTACTGATAATTCTTTTTATCTTCCCTGTTAGTTTTGGAGCTTATGCATTTGCTATGTTGGACGAGATTAGTTGTCTCTGGCTCCTCTCTGTTCACCTGCCCCCCCCCCCTTTTTTTTTCCTTAGCTCTTAAGGATAAGGCAGTCATTCTCCTTTTATAGGATTCTTTTTAAGAGTTTTCTGCAGTGCTGGATTGGTTGTCATGATTGCTTGATTTGTGTTTGTCTTGAAACATCCTCATTTCTCTGTCAATTTTGGAAGATAACTTTGCTGGGTATAATAATCTTGGTTGGCAGTTATTTGCTTTCATGTCTCAAAATATATCATTCCATGATTTTCTATCATTTTTTTACACCCCCACCCCATCCACTGAGGAGACAGGGTCTCTTAGATAGCCTAGAACTCACTGTTTAGATCAGACTAGCTTTAAAATCACAGAGATCTGTTTGCCTCTGCCTTCCAAATGTTGGGACCAAAGGTATACATCACCGTACCAAGCTATCTTTACATATATTCTATTCTTACTGATTTCCCTCCTGGCTATAGGTAACAGTTTTTCTTATTCTTATATTTAATAACCATTTAATTTCATATTAAAATCTTTTGTTGATTTTTGTTTTATTTGGAGACAAGTTCTTGAATTTGAAATCCTCATGCCTCCATCTTCTGATTGCTGGGATTAGAGGTATGTACCACCATACTCAGCTAGAATTTTCTTTATCCTTTTATTCTGGAATTACATTACAAGAAGGATTCTGAGGCAGAGTTTTCATATACCCTCACTCAGTTTCAGCCTGAGTGTATTGTCTTATATGCCATCCTTCAGGTTAATGTGTTATGAGGTTCATTTGTCACGTCTGAGAATTCAGAATGACATAGTGGTGATAAATACCTGGAGTGTCCTAGGGTACCTGTTCCATCTTAACCCTATCTGTCTATGGCAACTTCTTTCTTTTCATGACCTTCATACTTTTGCATACTTTTGGAATTTTATAGAATAGCTTTCATTTTTGGTTTACCAGTGAGTTCCTATGAGTATTTCCGAGTTATGGCTTTGTGAACAATGAAAGGTGACATGCCAGCATTAGCTTTCCTTACTGATAAAATCAGATTACTTGCGGAAATGACAAGGGAGGGAGGGCTGATTTTGACTGGAGTTCGAGAGGGTACAGCCCATCCTTGCTGAAAGGGCATGGGAGAGTTCTCAGCAGCAGTAGAGCACCCCTGGGACTTTCATACCTTGTGGACCAGGGAGAAGAGGTTGGACCTCTATGTTGTGGCCATGGCTTAGAGTTTCTCAGTTAATTCCATGACAGGCTATGGCTCACATCTGGGCCCTGGTAATGGCTGGCCCACAGCACATATCCACAGAAAACTGAACTCCTGTTTTCCTTGGAGCTCAAGCAGACTGAAGCAGGTTTCCTTGTTTTGATAATGGGAAAACATCTCCTAATGGAGTCTTTCACTAGCCCCATCTTCCCAAATGATCTTAGCACTAAATCATTAGTTGAGCCTAAGGACTTACCTTCCACCTCTGTGGTTTAAGTTCTAAGCTAATGTTAACAGTGGTTTAAGGGTCTGGTGTTTTTTTGTTTGTTTGTTTTTTGTTTCTTTTATCTGTTACTGGTGATTTCTAAAATTTCCTTCCAAGTGGAGCTTTTGGGTTGAGAAGGTCGCTGTTACATTTTACCCAGCATCCTTTTGAAGTTTTCTAACAGGAGGGCAGGTGGCACAGTGTGCTATGCTGGAGCCTTTTCCTCTGTACAGAAATTATGCTCATCCCCCAGACTTCCCCAGCCTCACTCTCTCCCCAGGAGAGTAACAGGCTGACTCAGTGGTTTGCCTGAGTTGGCTAGGTGGGTCCAGTGAGCAGGTCAAAGGAAAAGGCAAAAGTGTTCCCTGGGACAAGCAATGAGGAGCCAACCTTGGAGGAACAAGTCTTCAGTGAGATATATCAGCAACTGTTTGAGTCAGACACTGCACCAGGCATTTAGGAACTCTGAGATTTCAGGAGCATTGGAGCTGGAGCCAATAAACTGTCCCCTACCCAGTGATGCTGTTGTTAAGGGGTATATAGTCTGTTGTCAGCAGCATAGATTTTGGGAGACTAAGATACTCTTTTTGGATGCAAGATATTTTGCCCATGTACACTGGGGTCTGGCAGCTTAAAGGAAGTGAGTGAAAGTCAGGGGTGGCTTGGTGGTGAGTGGCTCACTGGAAGAACTGTCTGTCCATGAGAGTTCTACCTACCCAGAGTCAGACTGGGTAGGCTCCATCATCCACTTGCAGTGGCAGAGGAGAAAAGTAAGTTTGATTTTCCACAGTGAATGGAAATCTTTCAAGGGGCTCTTGTTAGGAGCTTAATTGAGGTGTAGCCGAGGAGCAGCACTCAGAACCTCTTCAGGAAAAAGGAAACTGCAAATACTTGCTCGGAACTTGAATGTGTTGAAAAATGTGAAGCCCCCTTTGGCCTGTGGAGGCTTTCTGCAAGGCCTGGATTCCTCTGCTCTGCATTCTGGTGTCTTCATACTTGTGTGTGGCTGTTGCATCTTCATGCTGCTGTCAAGTGGGTCCTTGAATGAGAATAGCTTGAAGAAGTTAGAATAGTGTCGGAACTGCAAAAACCTGAAGAACTGGGGAAATTTTGTGCAGTGCCAGCCATTGCTTCCTGAAAAGCAAGGTGGTTGGTATTCGGTAACATTCCACATGAAGGAGTGCAAATCACAATGGGAGAAGCTATGAGCATTGTTAAATTAGGTTGGTTTTAAAAGTAAAATATTTTGATAAATCACTTTTTATGTTATAATGAGATCAGCTACTTAGGGCTTGAGAATGGAAAATTCCATGATGCTTAATATGAACTTGATTAGAGAACATCTTTTGTGCCAGTAAATCTCAGACTCACAAGACTTGGGGGTTCTGAGAGTTGTGTGTGGATAGCTTCTTAGAACAGCTGTTCTCGGCTGTTCCTCCTCCAGCCCTCCATCTTTGTGACACTCTCGGAGCCTCATAACCTACTCAGACTGAAAGGACACATGATGTTGCTGTGTCCAGACCAGTCAGACCTGGTGAGTGGTGGAGCAAGGCATCTGTCAGGCAGGGGACACCTTTTCAGTGGCTGTCATGTGAGTCACTCCCCACCCAGTGTTCTCTTGCTCCAGAAATCGAAAATGGCAGCCCGCTGTCCTCAGAGTGGCAAACGCAGCTGGTTAAAATTTTTTTTTTTCTTTTCTGTTTTTGGCAGACTTAACGCCTTTCTGCAAAGAAGATGAACTAGGATTAGAAGAAATCAGATGTGTGTACTTGGTATGCAATATTTTTGTATTACAAATAGCTACATTCTAACCCACATTAACCCCATGATATGTGAATTTTGCCAACTCCTGCTGTGTCTTTTAAATCAAATCCAGTAAATCACTGTGAATGCTCTAATTTCTAAACAAACTAGTCTTCCATAGAGGTACTTTAACACTGTACTGCAAATTAGACAACCTAAGACGGATGGACCATCTTTGTTAATTATGTAGTTTAATTGATCAAAACTACCAGATAGAATTTTATTTATAGCGGTTTTGCTTAGTATCAAATTCTATACCATTAAGGAGCTTGTGAGTCGTATATGGGGGTGGGGGGGATCATTAAGATATAAGCTGTTATTTTGCTTCGGTTAACCTTATTAAGTACCTTTTTTTGGGATCTAGCTTCTGTCATAATATGAAATTGCTTTTAATTGAGATGACCAACTTCCATTAGATTGTCCGACCCCCATTGTGTGGATGAACACAAAGCACTTTTCATTTTTGCTCTATTGATCGAGCAGCAATTTGTTTGAACTGCATTCAAAACCTACTGGAGAAAGATGGGGAAGGTCTCTTTAAAGACATGTTTTTTTTTCCCTCTGCCCTGCCCCGTTGTTGGCTTGTGCCTAATTCTGCACGCCAGTAGGGAGCAGTGGTGAGCAGAGGCCTGGACAGAAAGCTGCCAGTCAGCAGTGATAGATTATTATTCGCTTCTGTTATAGGTGGGGTGTGCAGTTGGTTACAGTAATAATTACCAGGAGTAGAGGGTTTCCTAGGCAACCAATTTCCCCCCTCATTCATGCTGTTGCTGAGAGTGTCTGGAAAGCATGACATTGCTGTATTCTGAGGTCTGTTGCCCCCCTGCTGCTCCAGGTTTGAGGTTAGTTACAGCATCATAAGACGCTCTCAAGCATAGAGGGCTCAGGCTGAGCTTAAAAAGCATGCTGGCGAGAGGGCCTCTCCTTCCTGGCTTCCCTGCTAAGGACCAGAGTTCTGAAAAAAATGCAGATTCTCCATCCTGCTTGGCAACAAGGGTATGAGCTCTGAGTCTCAGAGCCCTTTCATTTTCCACTATTTTGGAGACCATAGATGATTCCATTTTAAAAGTTTTATTACATCAGGAAAGGGTGTAGAAACCAGATCTTGCCTTAGGATTCGAGTCATATAAATCAATGGGCAGCTGTCATAGCTAATCATAGAGGTACATGTGGCTTATTCATCTTTTGAAAATGGACCCTAAAGAAGAAGGTAACTTCCCGCAGGAGCAGGCGCCGTCCCGTATGTGGTAGGGAAATAATAGACACTGCATCTGTTATCCGGGCACTGTGCATGAATCATAGCATCCTACATCCGGGGCTCTCTAATCTTTCATTTTAATGAACTTGCATCAAGTGCTGTGCAGTGATAAAAAGTAGCATTTGTTTGTGTCTGCTCTGAAGAAAGATAGGGATGCAGGCTTCAGTCTTAGGTGGAGATGTGAAATGTTTATCTATTTTCCAGGCAGAAGTCACAAACAGAGTTGACAGTCCAGATCTTATTCTGTGCTGGGTGGCTACAGGAACGTTCGGGCCCACATACCAGACCCATTTATTACCTCAGTTCTGAGTGAGCTGTAAGCTCTCTTCTTGTGCGTTTGTCACGGAGCCACACCGGTGCTAGTTGTGATCACTAGGTTTCTTTGCATGTGAGTTAAGAGCTTTGTATATCCTGGAGCTGCTTAGAGGCCAGGGAGCCTCCTGCAGAAGGATGGTAAAGGAGTAGACTCTGGCCCCTCACATGATCTTACTGTGTATCAGCAGCAGATCTCCTTGGTAGCATACATAGCCTTGTTTCTTCTTGCCTTTCTGCTGGCCATAGTGGTTGGGAACCTATACCCTATATCAGATGCAGGGAGGATGTATGGGGCAGCTTGGTCCTGGTTTTCTGAGAGGCCAGATACAACATCTCTGGGCCCTTTGATTTCCCAGGATGCTTGGAGGAGAGTCATCTCTCGCCCCTAACCTGGCTTCTTCTCCTGTATCAGATCCCCGTGCTCAGCTGCACTGGGCAGAGAGACTCTGCTTCTCCCCAGCTGCCTACGCATACCTGGAGCACCAACTAGGGGTCCTCACTTCCAGTTCCACAGAGCACCATGAAGGTTCTACACAGAAGTTTCCAGTTACCCTCCTTAGAATGGAGGCTTCTGGGTTGATTCACTGAAGAATGAAATATGTGGTCTGTGTTTTTGATAGGGATACTGTAAAATGGAACTGGCTAACTGAATCCATCAGGCTGGGGTCATCTGAAGTTTAGGCTCCCTTTAAATACTTTAATCATCTTTTACAAACATGTTTATAAGCTAAAGCTACAAGGCTAACACCTGCTAGCTCAAACAGTTTTATCAAGTAAGTCCAGGTTTTCTTGCAAACCACTAAAGCAACCTAAACAGAAAAGAGCGAGTCTCTTGGAATACAGTGGTCTGATAGACTTTGCAGTTTAGCCAAGGAAATAATTTTTGATTTTCATATTGCATATCTCCAGTATAAATTACTTGATCTGAAGGGCCTAGACAAACTAATGGTTCAGGTTAGATAATAAAGGATATCATGATTTACAGCAAATTAAAGACCTACAGCAAGGTCATTATTTACTGACAGACAACTAACCGGGTAAGAAGAAGCCAGAAGTGGGTCCAGTGAGCCTTCTCTGAACTCTGACTCAGAGTCATCCCTTTCTTTTCCATGTCTCTGGATTCTGGGGAAAGAAACTGTCTTAATTTTTAGAACAGCCAGTTTTCTGTTGACAATAATGATAAAATGATATTTAAAAAATAAGTTGGGATGTACCTTTGTTATGAGCCTGCTCTTGCTTAATATATATATATATATGTTAATATATATATATTAATAATTAAACTATGTCAGGCAACATTATTAAAATCTTAAGGTTAAAACATTCCTTTCCCCCACCCTGTCTCAAGATTACTCTGCACCCTAGACAAAGGAAATATTTAAACTGTTAAATTTGAACAAAGATGCAGTCTGCATATGACTTCTCTGAAGCCCTATAAAAATTCTCCAAAATTGCCTATTCACTCAAATTTACTGAGTGTAGCAAAAATGTCAAAGGCATAAAGTCAGAGAAGATTGAATAAAATAATGCAGAAAGACAGATTAGTCATGCACAGACCCACACAGCCTTTCAGAGCGTACAATACCACTCTTTATTACCGTTCTATCTTTACAAAGACTACGTTCAATACATGGAAGATGATACATGGCCAGCCATGTCATCTGCCTGTGATTCCAGGACTCATTTATCTGGGCCCTTTTCACAGTGACATTGATGAGAGATCGCAGTGTTTTCGGAGTATTGTTTTATTTATCATATATAATGGCTGGGGAAAAAATAGGAATTATGTCACCGATAGCACATAAAAGAGTTGCACAGAAGGTTCTGTGACAAAGTTTGGTAAAGCCTAAGACAAGGAGGCTCCTGTCAGTGAGCTTCTCCGATTTCTCCCCTGCTGCCTCCCCCTGACCTCCTGAGTTGAACACCGCCTCCCCAAGATCTATGTGCTGATAACGGTTGAGAAATAGACAGAAAATGTTCATTCGGTCAAATGTCAGATATCCCAGCTCTTGTTAAAAAAAAAAAACAAAACAAAACTGGCCGTTGTGGTTTTTTTTGTCCAAGTCTAAGGGCCCATTTTAATTACTCCAGAGTCACCAAGCGTGATTTCTGCATTTGTGAAGGGAAGGAGAACGGTTATCAGCCACAGTTTTGTGTCTTGCAAATTTAATAAAGAGCAGCCCTTAAGATAGAATTTCTTAGGCTGCCACAATTGACAAAAGCCAGCTATGTTGAAATGTCAACAGCAAACCTCATCAGCAGGCTGCAATGTTGTGCAATCAAGAGAGCACCACAGCTCCACATAAACGAATGTATAGAGTGTGCAGGGGGCGGGGCTTGGGACCCAGGAGCTCAGGGCTCAGGGGGACAGCGGGCATCAGTTTGCAGTGAGAACATGTTAAGCGATTCTCAGGAAGGAAGTGTTCCTTTCTTCAGCCTCTAGATTGCAGGAAGCTAGAGCTGTCCTCCTTTCTCAGGGAGAGTGGCTGAGCCGGTGGCTAACAGCTGCCTTATAGAGTGGGCTGTCCTGTGCTCTTTGGGGTGCATTCTATTGCCATGGTTTTGGTGTGGTCAGAAGAGAAAAGACAACTATGTAGGTGTGGGGTTGGAGGGTGTCTCTGGTGTTAGAACATAGGCCCCCCACACACCCATACATACTGAATCTTGAAAATGCTGTCAAGCCCTGTTCCCTTGTCCCCTCAATGAAAGCTTGGGGCCATACAATCAGGGTTACACTCCATCTCTACCTTCTTACAGCCGGCCAACCATACTCTTTTTTTGTTTTTTTCCCTGAACCGGTTTCCTATTTGTTCTCTTGAGTTCCATATGTAGAAGGCTGTGTGGCTGAGATGGCTCTCACATGTAAGCCAGTCAGTTCTGCAGTGGATGAGGTCACATTTCCTGTATCTTCTGGGGAGATTTGCTGTGATCCTAGGCCTTTTTTATGTGTCACTGGCCTCTAGTGGACTGGCAGGCTGAATACACCAAGGATCTCCAAGTGAACAGAGACTCAGAGGCAGGAAAACCTCCCTGGGGTCACTCGGTTGCATTGTTCCAGTGTTACTCTCTTCAGTAGTAGAGAGACAATGGGTTCCAGGGGTAGGGAGAGAGGCAGAGAACTTAAGGTATCCTCAGAGCTGTTATGGGGACACCAAAAGTCTTCAGTGGAGTGCTGTGTATATATGATGGGCATGAAAGGCCTCACTTGCTAGCTAAGTGCTTATACAGCCAGACCCTAACCCCTAAATACTGGTAGGTTGTTGGGAAGCTCTCAACCCCTGGACGATATTACAGGTACAAAGCCTCAGAAACCTTCCTTTTGCACTCCTTCTTATTTCTCTCCCTCCTTCTATTCCTCTTTCCCTTTCCTTTGTCCTTCCTTTCTTCCCTTCTTTCTTCCTTTTTCCCTTCCTTCCCCCCTTCCTTCCTTCCTTCCTTCCTTCCTTCCTTCCTTCCTTCCTTCCTTCCTTCCTTCCTTCCTGTCTCTGCTGCCTCTTTGTTCCTTTTTTCTTCTTTTCTTTCTCTTCCCTCCTTCCCTGTCTTCTCTGGCCAAGTAAACCTGTGACACTTGTCTTCAGTCCCCACCTGGGCCTGGCGACCAGGTTCCAGCCATTCCTGAGCTCGCATGTCTCCCTCACTTGTGAATGAAGGCCTGGCACACTCTTGTGGTGCATGCTCAGTAGTGGGTCCTGGAGGAGTGAAAGGGTGAGTCCAGTATTGCATTGTGGAGGAAGCCGTGTGCTACCCTCCCTGCCACCAGTACTGATACACACTTCTGCCATGATACCATTGCTAGGCGCTGCCCAACCACCCGGATGTTCCTCCCATTCTCTGGGAAGGCTCCAGCAAGCAGATGTCCTGGGATGGGGGTGGGGGACAGGGAACTAGAGAGAAGCAGCAGTCTGCTTCTACGTTGCTGGATTCCTAATGATTCAGACAAGGGAGAAACATGTATTTATATAAACCAGGCAAGATGACGCATGCCTTGTAATCCCAGCACTTGAAAGTGGAGGCAGACACTCAAGGTCATCCTTGGCTACTGCGTGAGTATGAGATTGGCCTGGGATACATGAAACTCTGTCTCAGACAAATACATATTATTTGGAAATCTGAACAGTAGCAGCGAGCAGTCCTGGACTCTACCTTTGTTGGAACTTTGAGATACAGAGTGGATCCAGTGAATAAGAGGATAGGAAGTGACTAGGAAAGACCTCAGATGAGATGACATTTCTGAGACCCTATGTTTGACCAGCAGAGGCTGTGGGGAGTAGCTGGAAAGAGTCAACCGTGGGTACTGAGGTCCTAGGGATTGTTGGGGGAAGTTGGGGGAACAGTTGCAGAAAACAGAGAGGTTGGGTGTGAAGAGAAGGCTGCCAGGGTCTTGCTGGCTGTGGAAAGGTTTATTCTCTAGCAGTGGGAGGCTCTGAAAGTTTCTAGCTGGACAGGGATGAGGTTCGACTCACGTTTGAAGACTGTCACTGGATCTACTCCCAGGATTCATGTGGGAGGCCGATATGGAGCAGAGGGACTCTCCTCTCAGATAACACAGTACTGGAGAGAGCAAGGATAGATGACAATAGATGATAGAATTAGAGTTCAGGAGACTCGTCGATGAGCTCTGTGGGAATCACAAGTGAGGACCATCTTTCATTAGTAGGGCAGCTGGGGACCCCAGGTGGACAGAAAGGATGAAGGACCTGGCGCCTGGGAGCCAGGAAAGAATAGGCCTAAGAGATCACTAAGGAACATGGGCTTCCCCGGGGAATGTGCAGGACACCTGCTTCCCTGCCTACTGCTGGACCCCAGCCCGCCCTGCCTCACTCCTCACCTAGCTTCCCAGAGCTTCTGTTTCCAGCTTCTTCCTCACCTTTCCACTCTTTTTTTTTTTGGTTTTTCGAGACAGGGTTTCTCTGTGTAGCCCTGGCTGTCCTGGAACTCTGTAGACCAGGCTGGCCTCGAACTCAGAAATCCACCTGCCTCTGCCTCCCAAGTGCTGGGATTAAAGGCGTGCGCCACCACCACCCGGCAGTCCACTCTCTTTTTAAAGACAGACTCCTACCATGTAGCTAAAGATGGTTTAGAGTTCTTGATCCTCCTGCCTCAGCCTCCCAATGTTGGGACGACAGTTGTGTACGAATCGCCCTTTTCTTAAAAGTGCTTACTGGAGGAGACTGGAGCCGTGGCTCAGCAGTTAGGTGTACCACCTGCTCTTCTGGAGGACCAGGGTTCAGTTCCCAGCACCTGCATGTCATCTCACAGCTGTCTGTAACTCTAGTTGCAGGGGAACTGATGTCTTCCCTGGCCTTCACAAGCACCAGCTATTTCAAGTGGTACACAGACACACACACAGGCAGAACTCCCACACATACAAAATAAAGTAAGCAAACAAAGAGTCTAATTTAGACACTGTTTGTCCAGATGGTGGCATGACAGTAAACCTGGCAGCTCTGTACTGTGTACAAGAAGCAGGGTGGCTCACAAGGGGATAGAAATGGAAGGTGAAGTGAGGTGCACTGAGAATGGGGTTGGGGAGGAGGCAGGGAGCTTGAGGGTGAACTGAGGGCATGGGCAGCTGTGTTGCTGAGGGATACTGACCACCAGGCTGATCTGCATAAGTGTCAGGCCTGTTGGATGACAGCAGGGCCAGCCTGGTGATTGAAATGCAGTGTCTGGAAACAAGCTTGTGATTGGTAGGCCAGCTCATAAAGGCCACTAGAGGTGGAGTGATGTGTGGATGGACGTGAGTCAGACCAACGCCCAGGACCAAGACTTCCAACCCTCACCCCATGTCTTGTCCATATGTTAAAAAAAGATTTTTGTTTTATGTGTTTGAATATTTTGTCTCCATGTATGTGTACCACATGTGTGTGCGATACCTGAGGAGATCAGAAGAGGGTGTTGGATCCTCTGAAATTGACGTTATAGATGGTTGTGAGCCATTGTGTGGGTGCTGGGAACCAAAACCTGGGTCCTTTGGTGTTCTTAACTGCTGAGCCATCTCTCTAGCCTCTTTGCTATATTTAAAAAAACAAAAACAAACAAACAAAAAACTCCTCAAGATTGGATTCCTAGGGTCTGGAGAAATGGCTCATCAGTTACAAGTGCTTGCAGAGGACTTGGATTCAATTTGTAGCACCCATATCGAGTGGCTCACAAGCTCCTTTAATTCCAGTTCCAGGGGACTTGATGCTCTCTTTTGGCTTTCGTGGACACTGCATGTATATGGCTCACACACAGACAAGCAGACATATACACATACACACAAATGAAAAAAAATTCTTTTAAAAAAATTGTGTTCCTAACCACACCACAAGCATGATACCACATGGGTACCACATGCTTGTAATCCCAGTCTTTGGGAGGGTGAGGCAGGAGGATCTCAAGCACGAGGCCAGCTTGGCCTACTGAGTGAGACAATGCCATAGAATAAAACAAGTACATTCCTTATTGTCTCATTAAATCTTTACGTGTAATAGAGACAGATTGGAGAAAATCCCAGGGTCTGGCAGTAAGTTCAAGATAAACTACTGTAAAGAAGCCTGATCATTAAGAGGATTTTAAAAGCGTCTCCAAAACGATGGGCCATCCTCATGATGCATTTGAAGTTATGTGAAAACAGAATGCAGATGCCTTGCTCTGTGGAGAGTTGCATGGGCAGTCCCTGAGTTAGCCTCGGATAGCCAGGCTCTCCAGAAGATTGCACAAGATGATGAACAATGTGAATACACACGTGTGCACATCATGGACATCTCTATCACTCCTCTATTGATCTGTCACCAGTCTCTGTCACAGGCTGATCGACGAGTCTACCTATCCATCTATTTGAATTAGCTTTGTGGTAGCACTAAGTACTACCTTAAGTCTCTGGGGCATCCCAGGAGGCTGAGGACCCAGGAAAGAACTGAGGCTACAGTTCAAGTTCAAAGGCAGTTAGGAAGCAACACTTCTTCTCCCTTGGAGAACCTCCATTTTATTTTCCTTTTGAGACCTTTAACTGATTGGACGAGGCTCACCCACATGGGGAAGATCAATCTTCTTTATCCAGAATATACTTATTTAAATGTCCACTACATTAAAAGAAACAAAGACAAACAAACAAACAAAAACCATCAAGATAATATCTAACTGTGTTCTGGAGGCATTAGACTATCAATGGACTTAGCATCACACTGGGCTTTTACACACTCACCCTTGTTCCATGCGTGTCCCATATGTGTTGTAATTATGTTAAATTATGTATCTCTCTGTGTGTCTGTGAGAGAGTATATACCACACATGTGCAGGTGTCCACAGAGGCTAGAAGAGGGCATGAGATCCCGTGGAACTGGAGTTATAAGTGGTTGTGAGCTGCCTGATACAGGTTCTGGGAACAGAACTCGGATCCTCTGGGAGAGAAGTCAGCACTCTCTAACTGCTGAGCCATCTCTCCAGCCCCAAACGTGATCTTTTCAACAGTGTGAGCCAATTACTTCAAACAGACTAAGAACTTAATAATCCCCACCACCATACAGCCCCACCTCCTTTACCTCTACATCTCCACTCCCTTTACCCAGGGGGAACTTCTCACTTCTCTGTGTGTGCGTGCGTGTGCGTGCGTGCGTGTGTGTGTGTGTGTGTGTGTGTGTGTGTGTGTGTGTGTATGCATATTCACAAATTTGTGGTACTGTGTATGCTAGACAAGCTTTCTACTACTGAGCTCTGGTACATTCTGAGCATTTTACCAGTGACCTGTGTATACAGTGCTCTGTTTGCTTTTATGTTCAGATGGGGGTCCTGCTAAGTTACTCAGGCTGGTTTTGAACTCATGATATTCATGCCTTAGACTCCTCAGTAGCTGGGATGACAAGTCTTAACACTAGGCCTAGCATATAAGCATTTTTTATTGCTGTTTTTCATTTCTCATTTTAAAAAAGATTTAGTTTTGTTGTTGTTGTTGTTGTGTGTGTGTGTGTGTGTACATGCATGCATGGGAACACACATTTGTGAGTGAAGATGCCCTGGGATCTTCACTTACAGAAAAGGGCACCCAACTCCTCAGAGTTGTGCACTGTCTGATGTGGGTGCTGGGAACCAAACTCAGGTCCTCTATAAGATCAGTAGGTCCTCTTAACTGCTGAGCCATCTCTCCAGACCACCAAAAGGACTCCAGTCCTCACCTCATCTCCCTGGGACCAGCCAGATCTATCTCCTAACATGTCATGTGCGATACTTCTACTGTAGCTTCTAATGACCCATGGACCAACATCTGTATGCTTACTGAGTATCTCCTCCCCACCACCTTGCTAACCTCCTTCTGCCAGGAAGGCTTACCAGGGCTGCCCTAGCTCCAAAGCCTGGCCCTTGCATTGTTTTCCCTGGAGTGAGTGCACAGGTGGATGTGGGTTGCTGCTCATCACCATGTGGGTAATGACTTTGTTATTGCTTTTGTTTTTAGTGTTGTCTTTTTCACACTGATCTGGAGCGTTGGTTTTGTTATATGCTGGATCCCATGGAACTGAGAGTGAGGCTATCTTTTGAGCTGTTTCTCTGGTTGATTTCTTCTTCCCTTGTTGTCACGGTCACATTAAGTCTGAAAATGGAGACACAAAGTCTTTTCTTGTACCTTTCATATTGAGAATCATTTTTTTAATCATTATTGCCCTTTGTTTATTCTAATCATTTAAGTCTTCTTAGACATTCCTGTGAGTGTTTAAACTGCAATAACGCAGAGTCCACTAGCTCCGTCAGGGAGAGAACTAATGTATCCATGGACATGATCTATCTCTCTACTTGGTTACGACTTCTTTACAAACTCTTTAATAAAACTTTTTATTAACCCTGCAGAGCTTATGAACTCACTTTGTTGGATTCCTTCCTAGACAGTTGATACATATTTTAAAGATTTATTTATTTTATGTATATGAGTGCTCTATCTGCATTTCAGAAGAGGCCGTCAGATCACATTATAGGTAGTTGTGAGCCACCATGTGAGTGCTGGGAATTGAACTCAGGACCTCTGGAAGAACAGCCAGTGCTCTTAACTACTGAGCCATTTCTCCAGCCCCTGACAATTGATATTCCTTATCTACATGGATCTTTTTGCCATGTAGCACTCTAACATACCTGTTTATCCTCCTTCTCATTCAACTGAGTATTAGAATTGGTCTGTTGCAAGCTGGACTAAATGGATGTTTCTGGAACGGATGGTCTTACCTATTTGTTGCTGTTTGAGCTGATGTGGGATCCTGCTCTGGATTCAGTTGGCAGGAGAACATCTGTTCTTCTCTGGGATGAGTCATAGATGCCCCAGGTGATTGAGGGAGCACCTGGTAATGGGAGAAAGACTTGGGTTTGGAGAAAAGGTCTCCTAAGACCTGTGCTTGCATCTTGACTCTGTGGTCTACCAGCCAGACTTCTAGAATGTTATTCTTCCTGTCACTTAATATCAAGGAGCTTGGAGGTGAAGTTCACAGGAGAAAAGGTCTACATGAAGTTTAGAAGATCATAGATTATCTTTGTGTTTCCTTAACATCTGAGAATAGCAAGTGACTCATTCTATCAGAGGGTTTGCAGCAAACGAGCAGCCACGGGACTAGAGGTAGCCTAGGGAGCATTATGGAATGGATGCTGTTCCCTCTGGAGACATACAACACTGGCTTTGTGGCTCCAGCAGTGGGAAGCTTTCTCTGGAAATGTATAGGATTTAGCACAGGCTAAAAGGTACTGTGAAACACTGCCTCTGGGCTTTGTGAGCTGGAGTGCCTGGTACTATGTGTTCCTTCTATGGCAGAGTGCCTGAACAGTTGTGCTAACAGGTGCATTGAGGAGCTTACACCAATGGACCCCTAGGATCTCCCAGCTCCCTTCTAGAACCTTAACATAGGGCTCTCTCTGGCCCAATCTCAATCCTCGGAGCATCTCGTTGTTGTTGTTAGGACAGCATCCATTATATCACTCTGGCTGGCCTCAGTCCTCCTGTCTTGGCCTTCCAAATGCTGAAATGACAGGCCACCATGTCCTGTGCAATACCTATTTTTAAGATTGTCCTTGGCCCTGTAAGTCCAACAGTTGGAGAATGGTTTGCACTGATAACATCATGACAGTTTTAAGTTTCCCTTGGTTTCTTTCCAGCCTCCTCACACTGCTGGAGGCAGATGGGCACTCCTTCTTAAGACTTTTAAAATTGGGCATTGATACAGGGACTTACATACAGCCCAGACTCAGCTTCAGCCTACAATGTAGCCCAGGTTGGCCTCAACTTGTGATCATCTATCTTCTACTATAATATCTACTAATATTATTACAGATGTGTGCTACCACACCCAGCCTAACTTAAACTTTTAAAATCAATACTAGGGATTGCATTTAGGATCCTGTGAATGCTAGGTAAGCCCTCTACCAGTCTTTGATTTAATTTTAATAGACCCATAATAATTGTATATATTCAAGGGTTCAGTGTAATAATTCAATATATGTATACACGTTAGTACCAAACCAGGCCAAGTAGCATATCAAGCTCCTTTTGCATTAATCATTTCCCTCTCTTAGGGACCTCTGAACTCCTCACTTCTGTTTTTAATTTGTTAATTATTTATGTATGTGTATCTGTGTATGGGTATGTGTAGTGAGTGCAGTACCCATGGAGGCCAGAAGAGGTTGTGGGGTCCTCTGGAGCTGGATTTACAGGTGGTTGTAAGCCGCCTAATGTGGGTGCACAAGTAATAACTTGCAGTACTTTCTGAGCCTAACCTATTTTGAGTTCAGTCCCCGCTGGTACAAATGCCAGGAGCCTGTTCTTTTGTGGCTAATTAATATCCTTTTGTTTTTTAATCCAGTTGTGTGTTAGGGGACATATTGATTGCTCTCTTGGCCATGATTTCAACCTGACTGTGCAGGGATCCTTTGCCTGCATCCTTTCATTTATTTTAGGTATTTTTTGAGGCATCTATTTTGCATTTGCTGAGGACCCTCCATACTGTCCTCCAGAATAGCTATACTGAGTGATGTCTTACCATAAATTCTTTTTAAACTATTTTGTTTGAGACAGGATATTATTGTGCAGCTCAGACTGGCTTTGAGCTAAAATGACTGAGCTGCCTCAACTCTCTGAGTACTAGGAATGCAGGGTATACCACCATGCATGGCTTCTCTCACAACTTTTCCATAGCCATGAAGACAGCCTTTCACACACTCCTTGGGGTTCCCTGTACCCTTTCCTGAAGCCAAGGACTGCAGATGACACCTAGGACCCTGTGTGTGAAGCTTTCCCCACAGGCAGCCATAAAGGCTGGGTCCTCATGGGATTTGTGGTCCACCCAGCAAGAGGAGCCTGCATGGGGCCGATAAGTCATGATCCAGGGAGAGGCTGACAGTCACCCAGTGCCCACTGATTAATGAAAACAGGGCTAGTTGGACACAGAGTAGATGGTTATAAATGGTGCTGTCAGAGAAAAATAATTATTGTATTAATAAGGAAGCGATTCAAAACCAGGCTCTAAAAACGGAGAGCTGGCAACTTAGCATCTCAGTGGCTGGGAGCTGGCTTGGTGGGATTGTGGGGGTGCCCCACCTCCTCTGTGTCTCGGAGGGAGCCTCCTTGCCAGCCACATCCACGATTGCATGTGCATTCCTCAGCTCCACTTGACCCAGCTCTCCCGATGCTGCAGGCCAGACCAGCTGGGGCTGTTTGCAGGCTCTTGGTATCATTTCCAGTGGGAATGGGGGAAAAAACGAGCATATCTTATTGTACCTGAAACACTGTATGATATGTACTAAATATTATGACTACTCGGGGCCTTGCAATAATTGATTCACCCACACAGCCATTTAGTCTGCGAGCTGTTCGTTTTACAAATTCTACAATCTTTTAGAAATTCTTTCAGTGCGGAAGATTGCTGCCTGGCCTCAGATTCATTATGGTGATTGAATCCTCTTCAATAGAGAAGGTTTAGCGTGAGCACATGCCCGTGTGTCTCACTCAGAGCGGAGGCACATAGGTTAAAAGCTTGTCTGGGTGGCATAATTCACGGCTGCTGTGCCAAACAATCACGTCTTATTGTGACCTTCATAAGATTCAAAGAGGCAACAGGACGGAGCTTGGCTTTTTTTAAACCCACTCACAGATTTAGCTTCCCAACATCTGAAGCTTGGAGAATTCCTAATTAAATAACCAATTAATAATGTAGAATAGAAAAAGCTATTTTTTTCTGAAATGCAAAATCATAATTAATCAGAGCACAAAAAAACGCTGCCTGTCTCTATATCAGAAAAATATAGACTGGTGTTTAAATATTCCACCACACCTGAACCCTGGCCATCCGTCATTGTTATGACTTAAAACATCTCAAACTAAATTAGGTTTTGTTTGTATAGAGCGGGGAAAGTCAGATGGCTTGAATGACAAAATTAGAACACGCTCAAATCGCTGAGACAAAACCACATGAACAAAGATGAGCAGATGCAGGGCTGCCAGGGCAGAGCAGACGCCTTCTACAGATTCTTAAAAAAAAATGTGTCCTTCCCCCCATTTACCCAACCAATTGATCTAAGTATGAATTTCTGATCCCAGGCAGATATTCTGATATTTATATATAAAATTATCCCTGCCTCCTTGTTAATTGCCCAAAATAGCAAGCCTGGCTGAAGTGACACTGTCCCCAGTGCTCCAGTTGGTGCCAGTACACTGAACCAGCCCACTCCTGCCCACAGAGCCAGCCTGTGGCCACCAGGGAAGGCTGGCCCTCCCCTGACCCACTGTCCTGAATTGCCTCTTGATACATTTATAGTTTAAATGAAAAGCTGCCTTTAGGGTTTGTGACCTCCCTCCCCCAGCTCCTGCAAATACCAAAACTAGGGAGTAAATTTTCCAAGGAAGAAATTACTTAAAAGCAATCTTGTAGGAGATGGAGAGATGATTGGTTAGAAGCAAGTACTGTTGCTGCAGAGGACCTTGGTTTGATTCCCAGCACCCACAGCAGAGGCTTATAACCCCAGCTCCAGGGTATCTGACACCCTCTTCTAACCTCTGCAGGCGCTTTTACTGGAATGGTACCATAATCCTTTTGTATATGCATAATTTAAAAATACCTATTTGTGGATTGAGTAGATCAGGGAATGGTCATCAGCCCCAAGGCCCAAGTCTGGACTGCTTCACTGACGGTTGGCTCTCAAATGTGCAAAGTGGCCAGCATACCTGTGCAGGGTGGCCAGCACACCTGTGCAGGGTGGCCAGCATACCTGTGCAGGGTGGCCAGCATGCCTTCTAATTCTCTCTGGCCTTGGCAGGTGCCCTCATCAAGCATACCCTTATGCTACGGTTTTCTCTTAGGAGTGAACATTTGACACCCCCTCCCAATCTTTCATAGATGGCCCAGTTGTTTTTTACCCTTGAGTACAGCTTCCTGTCTTACCTGATGAAAATAGTCCTGTCTAAGCATAGTGCACTGGTGTTGCTGCTCCAAGGCCACGCCCTACCTGCTCATCAGTGCCTGCTATATTGAGGATGCTGCCTTTTGTCATTACCATGATGTGCCTGTGCAGAAGCCACGTAAGGGTGGAGGTTTATTTTGGTCCATGGTTCAGAGGACTCAGTCCACGGTGGTGTGGTAGACATGGTGCATGGTTGGTCCATGAATTCTAGAGTCTGGGGCACCAACTAAGAGGCAGAGAGTTTGGCAGGAGTGGAGCTGCCCTGAAACCTTCAAGCTCTTAGGTCAGCTAGTGACAGTGGCAGTGACAGCCAGCATTCCAAAAGGTTCCACAGTATGTCAGGAACAGTGCCACCAGCTGGAGACTAAGTGTTCAAAAGCATGTGCCTGTGGGGTATATTTTACATGTAAACCTTAACACTTTATACCAGACCCTTATATTTTTGGTTGTGGATTCATGAAGCCTGTTTGGTCTGGGCAGGGTTCAGGAGGGGTGTGAGATGATGCAGGTGCCCGGAGGGGACTTTCTCAGCCCACTGTGCTGGTACCCACTACTCTACCCACTATCACCACAAACCTTCAATGTATAATTTGCTGTTATGGTAGAAATAAATACTTTTCGGTGACAGTTTTAGTGCCAGTTTTTTTTTTTTTTTTTTTTTTTTTTACAAAACTGCTATGAATCACCATACATGAACATAATAAAAATGTGAGAAATATCTGTATTACAGTGAGGTTTTCATCAATAGGCCAGGGCATCGATCTCTGTTCCTCTTTGGGGTTCGGTGTGGAATGTATGACTGTACAAAATGTGATACCCAGGAGGTTTCCTGCCACAGTTCCCTGGATATCTGTCCTCCAGGAAGGTTGAGCTACATAGATCAGAAGCCTTGGGGACAAAGAAACAGAGGCAACAGGAAAGAGAACAAGCTCACCCATCCTTCCATCCTGTCTTCCTAGCCAGCCAGGCACCTGGGTCTGCCAGCTGATACCTAGGGTGTATCCTGGGGATACTTCTGGGCCAGCTCTTTGGTGTCTTCCATATCTGGTGGAGAGAGCAGCTTCATGGGCAGAGGCCAGTGTGAATCGGGCTGGAGCTGTTCTTTCACTTCTTTCCTTCCACCTACATTGCTGAAATGCTCCTTCGTGCCAGGCTGGCCCTAACTTAGCAATCACAATGTTCTGTATTTTCCAAGTCATCGTGGTCGAGCAGGGGTCGGGCCTGGGGGAGAGGCGGGGCACACACATAGGAGAGTAAACACATAACTGAACAAAAAAGCATAAGCTCCCTAGAATGCAGCTGAGTCTCAGGGGCCCCCACAGGGTGGTGTTCTAGGAGTGGATGCTGGGGAGCAGAGGGAGCTGGGATGAGAGGGTTGGGGTTTTCTGCTAGAGTGACATCTGAGCAGAGGAGCCAGCCTCAGGGACTTGCTAACCACAGGAACCCAGGGCAGTGCTGGCAGCCAGAGCAGCTTGGGAAGAAGCCCAGTGCCTTCGAGGAGCTGAAAATGGCCAAGTGGCCAGAGAGGGATCAGTGACAGGGAGGAGTCTGGAGTGGAGGAGTGACAGGCATGTCTTCCGGACAAGACCCAGTGAGGGTGAGTGTGGAGCTGAGAGTGTCAGTGTATCAGAGGCTCAGACCCTACCCACCCAGCCATCTCTTGTGACCATGGACATGTTCCCTGCAGAATGCCTTCCCCATCCCACCTGGACCCAACTCTTGGCTCCTGTTCCCCGTTGCCAGCTTAGACTCCTCCTGCAACCCTCAGGGTGAATGTTTCTGCTGTTTGTTCTCACCGTATCAAAGACCTCTCCTGACAAGAAGAAGGGTATGCCTGCGCTCACCTGCTTAGCAACCAGGGTCTCTGAAGGACCTATCGGTGTCCGGTTCAGCATAGAGAGCTGCCTGCACTGGACCTGCCTACTTGCCTATGGCGCTCATATTAACCTAACTCACCAGCTTTCTTCAGGCAGCCTTCTCAGATTGTTCCTAGGAAAACTGGCCTTCCTCTCAGCCTAGAAACTCAGGGCTCTTGGGTATGGTTCCAAGATTCAGTCCACTAGAGAAAGGGATTTGGAGTGAGGTACCTCAGAGCTAGTTGCTTTCAAGGAAAGGATGGTTAACAGGGAGGCATACCCAGCCTGCTTGAGGCATTGGATCACCTCTGCCCAGACATGCCCCTAGTTTATCCAAGGAGACAGGGTCCACCTGTCTTGGAGATCTGAACAAGGAGCCTGAGATAAAGGTCAGGATGGAGGCTGGTATCCCTCTGAATACCAGCCCCCATGTGGGAGTGCCAGGCTTCTTCAAAGCCCAGTGAAGTCTGGAGAAGTCCTTGTTTCGGTATCATAAACACCGCCAGGTTTGCTCCCCTTACTGGCTATTGTCATTTGAATATGAGGTGTCTCCACAAAAGGCTCAGTCGTCCATGGTGCTACCCAGAAGTGGTCCATCATGAGGGCACCAGTGTCATCATGGATTGACCCTGTGCTGAGTTAGGTGCTCAGTGGACTGTTAGGATGTGGGACCTGGTTGGAGGAAGTAGGTCACGGGATCGTGGTGTCTGTGAAGGCTGCATCTTGTCCCTGGTCCCTTTCCTTCCGATGAATGGCATCTCTCTTCCTTCAGGCCTCTCTGTCATGATGCTCAGATCTACACCCAGGCATACAGCAATACAATCAAGCACCCACATACAGAAACCACTGAAATTGGGAGCCCCCTAAAATTCTTGAAACTGGTTTGCTAAGGAAATCTATCACAATGACAAGAAGTGACTGGTTTGGTTTCTGGAGGCATCTCCCTCTAGTCAAATGCTGAGCTCCTAGAAGCAGGGTTGGGACAGTCTTATCAGGAGGGGATATAAAAGGGATAATAGGAAAGAGGTGGATGACCCTGGTCCCTCCAGCCTGCCTGTCCAGTACTCATTCTAGTCTTACCTGTCTGGCTCAGTCAGCACCTTCTCTGGCACTCGCGGCTACTCAGCCCCTGAGCAGCCCTTACTAGAGGGCAAGGCACATTTGGTCATGCCAACCAGCTAAATGTGTGTTCATCTACCTCACTGCTGAGGGTAACTGGCCCTTCCCCAGGCTTTCCCCTCCCCTGCCCCTTCTGTCAGGGTTTTGTGACCCTTGGAGCTAGGAAACAGATTTTCTTTTAGGGACAGTTGTCACGGCAGCAGCCATACCCTCCCCACAGGGCACCTGGCCCTGTGGCACCTGCCTAGGGTGGCTACTGTGCTCCCAGCAGCCCTCCTGACGTCAATGAAGGGGACGCCGCCTCCTCTGCCACACGTTGCTCACGAAGTGTAGGCAAAAGGCAGGCATCCAATTGCTGCGGGTGAGGATGAGAAAGAATTTGGTTTCTAAATTAGGGCTCAGCACTGTGGCCAGAGATGGGAAGGGGAGCCTGTCAATTGATGGTAGCTGCTTCTGCAAGTGGGGGAGACGGCCCTGCCCCCTGGAACATTTGGGGGGCTCCCCTCAGTTCAGGCGTCTGTGCCAAGAGCCCTGAGAACAAGCCATCTGAAAATCCGGATTGTGTGTTGGCCTGTCAATCCCCAGAAGCACACAGCCTTTCATTAAAACCCGCCTGACATTTCTGTTATGCTCAGAAATCCCGACCCGATGCCAAGCGCCTGCTATTTGCCATCACATCCGCCTGGGAAGCTGAGGGCCCGCCAAGCCCACTGTGCCCAAATGCTCCCCAGGAGGCAGGATGGCAGGCTGTGCAGGGCCCTAGTAGGGGGCAGGGAATGCAGAGGCTATGACCTAGGTACCCTGGCCTGTGGCTTCAAGCTCTTTTTGAGGAAAGAGTGACTTCTCTGCTCACACATTCAAGTACAGGTGTATGATTGCAGAGCTGATGGAAGCCCCTGTACCCAGCAAGTCTGCACGGAGCCCACTCTGTCCATGGGTATCAGGACCCTAAGATCTGATATCTGTCTTCCAGGGCCACAGTCAGGAGAGGCTGGAGAATGTAAGTACGGGAGGCAGATGGTGAAGGTGGTCCCCAGATTGAGGGAGGAGGCAAGCGACTCTGTTGGATCAGGAGTTTTGTGGATATTGGGCATTGACTGGGGTGTCTCGGAGGGGGGACCTGTCATTTGGTCAGCGTGCCAGGAGTAAATGTGCCCGAAAGGTCACAGAGATCACAGTCTGTGTGATATGGAAATGAGTCTTCCCCAGGAAGGCCAGCAGGCTTGGGCAGAGGGACGAAGTGAAGTGGTAAGGCTATGTCTGAGCTCTGCAACTGCACACTGTACAGTCTGCCACAGAACAACCGGAGCCCAGGTGTGGCCACGTGGCTGCTATGAAGATTTGAGAGACTCAGAGGCCTGGAGCTTGGCCTTAGAGGACACAGGCAATTTCCTTGCCAGCAGTGACCATGCATAATGTCTTGGTTAGGATTTCTATTGCTGTGATGACACACCATGACCAAAGAGCGACTTGGGAAGGAAAAGGTTTGCTTGGCTCACACTTCCACATCACACTTCATCATCTAAGAAGCCAAGACAGAACTCATACAGGGCAGGAACCTGGAGGCAGGAGGTGATGCAGAGGTCATGGAGCGGTGCTGCTTACTGACTTCTTCCTCATGGCTTACTCAACCTGCCTTCTTATAGATTCCAGGACCACCAGCCCAGGGGTAGCCCTATACACAATGGACAGGGCCCTCCCTCATCAATCACTCATTAAGAAAATGCTCTACAGGCAGAGCTTATGGAGTCACTTTCTCAATTGAGGGTTCCTCCTCTCAAATGGCTTTAGCTTGTGTCAAGTTGACATAAAACCATCCAGCACTGGTAAGATTGGTAGTTAGAGGTACCACTTGGTCCTTCGTCACCCTGTGTTCTATTCATCATGCAGGACAAGCCATGGGAAGGCTGGTTTAGGTGGACTAATGATGCTCCAAGACTCTTGATGCAGCTGTTCACAAGAATAGAATTGTTCTCTACAGCTTAGCAACTTGGGTTTTGGAGGCCTAAGTGATTACATAGTCCCCAGCCAGACCCTGTGCCCCCGACCTCTCTGCCCTTTCCTCATCCTGCAGAAGCTTTGAGTCATGTACATGAGATTAGGAACTGAGAGGAGGGGCTTAGATCTGCATTTGATCTAGACCATCTAGCCTGTGGGACCTGGAGCTCGGGTGAGGGTGGTGAGAACTTTATATCATCACCAGGAGCCCAACAACCTGCCAGTAATTTGGCTCCTGTAGGCTGAATTTTAAACCTGAACTCTGAGGTTTCCTAAGTTATTTCCTGATAATTTAGGCAAGCATGGAGTGGTGTCCTCAGCTATTTCCCTCATCATGGGCAGGAGACAAGACCCCCACCATGAGACAGGATGCAGGGGTTTGGGATGGACTGGCCCAGAGAACCTTCTAGGTTGGTAATGGCCACAGTGCGGGGAATTGTGAAAGTGGATTGGAGGTGATGAGGATGACCCAGCTGGGTCAACAGAGAGTCTGATCCTGTATGAGAGTAGGCAGAGGACAAATCAGACAGGTGTGGCCTGACTAGCAAGATCTGGAATGTTGGTGAAGCCACTGGCTCTATTCTGTGGGTCACAGAGCAGTGGGTGGAAACAAACCAGGCTTGGGAGAGGATTGGAGCTGAGATCACCAACTCATGTTACCTGTTTACCTGTCCACCCATCCATGTGTCTACCCATTTATCCACGCACCCACCCACCTACCCACCCATCATCCATCCATTCATCCATCCATCTACCCACCCACCCATCATCCATCCATCATCCATCCATCATCCATCCATCCACCCACCCATCCACCCACCCATCCATCCATTCATCCATCCATCATCCATCTATCCGCCCATCCATCCATCATACATACATACATCATCCATCCACCCACCCATCTATCCATCTATTATCCATCCATCCATCCATCCATTCATCATCTATCCATCCATCCCCCATCTACCCATCCATCCATCATCCATCCACCCATCCACCCATCCATCCATCTACCCATTCATCATACATACATACATCCATCATCCATCCACCCATCCATCATCCATCCATCATCCATCCATCCATCCATCCATCCATCATCTATTCATTCATCCATCCACCTATCTATCCTATCTGTCCAACCATCCCATCCATCCATCCATCCATCCATCCATCCATCCATCCTATCACATCAATCTATTCATCTATCCCATCCATCTGTCTATCCATTCCATCCATCTGTTCATCCATTCATCCACCCACCCAAGCCTGGTTTGTTTCCACCCACTTCTGTGACCCACAGAATAGAGCCAGTGGCTTCATGAACATTCCAGACCTCGCTAGTCAGGCCACACTTGTCTGATTTGTCCTCTGCCTACTCTCATACAGGATCAGACTCACTATTGACCCGGCTGGGTCATCCTCACCACCTCCAATCCACCTAAGAGTTTATATATTGGATATGACCTTCTGAAAATCTTAATGAATGACTGCTGGGAGCCTAAGAACCAAATACTTGGATCTAAAATATAGTTTTCACCTTTGCTTCTGACCTTGAGCCAGGAGGAAAAATAATAATTTGATTTCAATTATATGAAGCCACTGGTTTGAATGTGTTGTTACTGCAGGTTTCACTAACTGATCCACTATGGTAACTAGGGCCTGTACCATGGAGATTGCAGCTTGGTGTTTGCAGATCAGAAATCTCTAGCCATGGGTCTCTTGCTCGCATGCCAGGCTCCCTTTGTTTCTCTGCGGGTACAAGAACAGGCCTAGGTCAGGTCCCCTTCACTTACTGGATGAGAAGGAGGCACGGCTCAATAGGAGCAGTATGGAAAATGGGCATTACCCCTCCTTCTTCTTGTCCAATCTTTCTCTTTGCCCTTTGCATGCGGATATACTCAACTTGCCTTTGGCTTGAGGCTTCTGTCTGAATCTATGGCGTCACCAATTCCCTTCACTACAGGGCTCAGTTGAAACATCATCTCTTTTGGAACCCTTGGATTGCAGGACCCATGACTGCTCAAGTAACTGAACATCTTTTCTACCTCAGTATGCAAGACAGGTTTGTTTTATTGTGTTAGCATCTCCTCCCTGCCATGGTGGCTGCTGGATTCACTAAGCAGGTACTGAGTCAGCATTTGGGGCTGTCATGGTTTGAATCGCAAATGTCCCCTAAAGGCTCATGTGTCGCAGTTTGGCTGCCAGCTCATGAGCCTTTGGGATGTGTTTGATCCTGAAGCTTTGACCTAATCAGTGGATCAAGCCATTGATGGATTAATAATTTTGTGGCACTGTTGGGATGTGTGTGGGGAGAGGGGAAGAAGCTGGGGGCACTGTTGGGATGTGTGTGGGGAGAGGGGAAGAAGCTGGGAGCACT
>JANHMN010000003.1:37546578-37567278 GCA_030674055.1 Rhabdomys pumilio | reverse complement strand
TGGGGAGAGGGGAAGAAGCTGGGAGCACTGTTGGGATGTGTGTGGGGCCTAGTTGGAAGCAGTGTTCCCTGAAGGTATCATTCAAGGTTGTATCTTGTTCTCTCTGTTTCTCTCCCTCCCCCTTTCTTTCCCTTTCTCTCTCTTTCTCCCTCCGCTTCTCCCCTCTTTTGAAACCTCTTACCCACCCCACTGACTGCCACAGTAATCAGTTTCTTCCGTCATGTCTCTGCTTTTCCATGGGCTTAAACGTAATGCAACCAGCTGACCATGGAGTGATACCTCTACAGCTGTGAGCCCAAATCAGTTTTACTTTCTTTGGTATTTTTGTTTTGTTTTGTTTTTGTTCTCTCAGCAATGAGGAAATTAACTATCACAGGATGGATGGATGATGGATGGATGATGGATGGATGATGGATAGATGATGGATGGATGATGGATGGATGATGGATGGAGCTGTGTGAACCTTGGGATGGGGTACAGTGTGTGTGAACTTCTTGGTAAGAGCTCTTTTCTAGGTGGGATATGGGAAATGGAGCAGATGTACAGCCTCTGACCCCACCATCTTTGTTCCCCAGGTACTCCAACACCAAATGCTTGCTTGGCTCTGGGACCCGTGAGAGACCTGTGGTTTCATTTCTTGGGCCTTTTTGTCTCCACAGAGGGCAGTGAACTCAGGAAGGCAGTGGAAAGGGCTGGAAGTTGCTGGTTTCTAAGGAAGTCTGGCCTGCGATAGGCATGTGGATATGGCCCCTGTGTACACACTGGGCTACCACAATCTCCCTGCTTCCAGTCTTATTCTTGAGGGGACCCTGAAATCACCTGTCTGCTAAGGATTCCTGGTTCTGTAGCTTTGGCTGCAGATTGTGGGCATAGAGAGGGATTAGGAATGTGTCATCTCTGAGGAGATGGTGAGAGCTCAGACTCCCTGGGTTTGTTTGTTCATTCATTCGTTCGTTTGTTTGTTTTCTTTCTTTTTTAAGCCATCCTCATCTTGTCTTGGTTCACTAGTATCCCAAATGTAAGTTTTGGGGAGCACAGCCACGCAGCTCAGTCATGACAATGACAGCAGAACAATCTGCCTTTGGCCCATGTTACAACCCTGGTCTGCTATGAGAGGCTGGAGGCCCATGGTTAACTGGTTCAATAGCTTGAGGACCCTACCCAGATTCCAAGAAGAATAATGGGTGGTGGTTGGAAGAGCAAGCTTAAGTAGTCTCAGGCTTGACCCTGGAGCAACTACTTAGTTTAGTGCTCTGTGGGCTTTTAAAGAGGATGCCAGGCTAGCATCCCAAGTCAGAAGGCAGAATTACATACAGTGTTCTGTTTGAAGTAAGGGGATGGATGGACTGTATGCCATGTGCTACGGAGGTAGTGGAAAGGCTGGCACCTGACTCTGGGAGACAGCATAGGGCTACCCGTTTGATGAGGGCCTGGTTGATCCTCCCCCAGCCTGGCTTCCAGAGTGGCTGTAGGAAAGTCCTGCCCCAGCCTTGTTTTAACTGGTTCACAAGGAAGTGAGCCTTGTTAAAAGGGATTTAACTGTGGGTCACCGCCAGTTTGAGGGGCTTAAGAGGAAAGAAAGAGAGGGCCTTTTGCCTTCATCCTCCCTAGAGCTGGGGCCCCTCTCACAAAGGCAAGGTCCTAGCCCTGGAGCTCATTCCTCGCCCAGCTGGAAGGAGCTGTTGACAGGGAAGAGCTTAAGTCATTAATAGGAACAGAGAAGGTTTCTTAACACACACACACACACACACACACACACACACACACACACACAAAGAGAGCCTTCCCAGATATGGGGGGGGGTTTGGGGGGTGGGGAGGTGGGGGAGCTGAGGGTCTGCAAGAGGGATTTCCCAGGGGCTTTTCATCACTTCCCTTCAAGGGGAGGGCTGACCCTCTGCTGTCTGGAACTCAGGGACAGCTTGAAACTCAAGGGTCTAGGGCCCACTCCTGCCGCCTAATCACAGGAATGCCCCCATTCCTCAATTTTCCCTGCAGTGAGTTACTGAGCTGGCTTCTGTGGCAAGTCATGTGTGGATTTTGGAAACATGGTTTTGATGGAGGAAGGGGGAGGGGCAAGGCAAACAGCCCTGGTGGGTCTTTGCTCCTAGTGACCTGCTACGGGTGTACAACAATGCTTCCGTGCTACAGCCTGGGAAGTCAGCCTTGATGTTGAGAGTGGAGGTTGGGGGAAATGCCACCCCTGTCTGTCCTCAGTCTGTGTGATGAAGGAAGCCACCTACCCCTTGGGATGTCTCTGCCCAGGGGAGGTTGGGTAAAGCTTGGAGGCCTCCCTCTACTGTAGATTCATATGGGGGTTCATGTTGTCCCCTCGAATACTGGCAGTCCCTCCAGGAGTGGAGTCCTGAGGCACCATTTCTATGGGTCAAGGAGAAAAGATGGCTTTATGTCTTGCCCTGGCCTGGTGGGGTGTTTTATTGTGATGGGAAAAAGCCACGGTGGTGAAGAGGGGCCCATCAGCTCCATGCCAGACAAAATAGAAACAACTAATAAAGCACCCTTGAGGCTCAGGGTGGGGGGAATTATACTTGTCAATTATGATTTATGAATGATCGCCAAGCAAGGTGGTGGGCCTGCCCATCTCAGAGGCTGCTTTACTGCTTCTCCCTGACTGTAGGGTAAGGCTGAGGGTTCCAGATCTTCTGGGAGAAGGTGGGTTTCCAGCAGTATTAGTTGTTAACCCCTTGTCTGCAGGCTGCTAAAAGAAGGGAAGCACCTCATGCCCCCCATTTGGCATGGAGGTGAGAGGGGCATGTGGATAGCAGCCATTGGAGAGATGCCCACACCAGATCCTGGCTCAGGTCCCAGCATGGGCTTGGGATGGCGGTGGGTAAGCTCTCCATCCGTCTTTGCCCTATAAGAATTCCTGGCAGAGTTGCCCACCCGTGCCAGCGCCACCTCCCTGTGGAGGGACACCAATTTGTCCTCGCTTTCAACTGCCCAGGCCAGATGGCGGGTATTTCCAGGCCACAAAGTCCTCTGACCTTTGAACAGTTGCCGCCGGATTTCAATAATAGAAGGGCCTCTTTTGAATACGTACAAATGAGACGTTATATTTCCATACATTTTATTTCCAGCCTCATCTGCGAATCTAATATTGACCCGGAGTTATCTGTGATGGGGAAGTTATTAATTCTGACAGATATAAGGGAGAAGCTAATATTCGCCTTTTACAAACACCTAATATTAATCTCAGGCGCTGTAAACGAGCACGGCATGCCGGCGTGGGGGAGATGACACCAGCTTGGAATTTGATAATGAAAAATGGGAAAGTTTAATTTTAAGGAATGGATAAAAATGTTTGCCTGCTGCGAGGTAAGCAGCCTTGGAGGGCCCCTGGGCAGCCGTATTCCCAAAGGACAGAGTGTGGTCCAGGGGTGACAAGTGCCTGAAGACTGTGTCCTAGGTGCCTAAAAGTGACAGACATGAAGTGGGAACTTCCAGACTCTCAGGAGCTCTTCTTCGAAGGATGTCATGGGATTGCAGCAGAGCCAAGGCCGTCAGATCCTGCAGCTTGGGTGGGCACTTGCCCAGCAATCTTTTCCTGAACTGCACCCATAGGCTAAGGATGGAGATACTCTCTTGTGGCTGCCACCAGGCTAGATATTGGTCCCCACACCTCAAAAGATAAAGTAGCTTGGAAACCAGGCAGGGGAGAAGCCAAATGGTTCCCTGTAACTTGGAAGCTATGGATCCCCATTTCTGAAGAAGGTGGCATCTCATACCTTCTTTTTGTTCTGGGTCCCTGCTCTACCCTGTTCTGCTCAGCTTTCCTTTGGTGCACTCTAATGCCCCTTACTTTCTGTTTTGTCCTGAGCTTAGTGCAGGCTGGTGGGGTTGTTCCTCCCACCCCCAGCACCGGGTATTAAACCGAAGGCCTCCAGTTGAGCTAGGCAAACGCTGTACCTCTGAGCCACAACCCTAGCTCTTCTATCATGGGGTTTTTTGTTTGTTTATTTGGTTTTTTTTGAACATTCTTGGGCCTGTTCTCTTTTCTCTCTCTCCTAACCCCATCAAACTTTAGAATCAGATCTCTTTTGGGGGTCTACCACACTGTCACAGGCTGAATTGTGTCCCCCCAAATTTAAATGTAGAAATCCTAAAGCCCAGAGCCTCAGAATGTGACCTCATTTGGAAATAAGGTCGTTGCAGACATAATTAATTAAGATGAGGTCATGTTGGAATAGTGTGGGTCTCTAATCCGAAATGACTGGTGTCCTATAAAAGGGGGACATTTGGACACAGACACATGCAGGGAAAGAGAGAGAGAATGTTGGAGCAGAGATGGGCGGTGCATTTGTGAGACAAGGAAGGGACATGACTGGTTGCCAGTAAAAAGCTGGAAGCCAGGACTAGGGCATTCAGCCATCAGGAGGAGCCAGCCCTGCTGACATACTGAACTTAGACCATTGGCTTCAAAACCTGTGAGGTAGTGAGTGTGTGTTGAGCCCACCAATGTATGGTACTTCACCAAAACTGGGTCAGACAGTACACATACCTTGTCACTACAGCAACATTAGTGACCATTTCAGTGACATGCTGATCTGAATGGTGTGTGTGTGTGTGTGTCTGTGTGTGTGTAGTCAAAGGCCTGTGTCAGGTGTCTTCTCCAGTTAGTCACTCTCCACAATAGGTTTTGAGGCAGGGTCTCTCACTGAGCCTGGAGCTACCTACTCTGGTTCTTCTGTCTCTGTCACCTCAGTACTGCAGTTACAGGTATGTCCCACTGAGCCTGGCTTTTGAATTGTAATATAATATTTTTCTTAACTCTTTGACAATTCCATACACTGTATTTTGATCATACACACCACCTCCCATGTCTCTCCTTAAACTCTTCCAGATCTAACCACCACCTCTCTACTCCCTTTCAGTTATTTTTAAATAACCCAGTAAGTCCAGTTTATGCTGCCTCTAGACTCCTGCGTGTGGGGATGATCTGATAGGGTGTGGTCCGCCTATCAGAGGTCACACCTTTAAAGAAAACCGACTCTCTCCTGGAAGCCATTAGTAGCCAACAGCTTTTCAGTTGGGGGTTGGGGATTCCATGCTGGCATGGTGACTGGCTTGGTCCTGTGTAGGTGGCCACAGCTGCTATGAGTCCATGAGTGTCTGTTTCACCCAAGCCATCCCGACCTTTTGCTCTTACAATCTGTCTGTCCTCTCTCAGCCAGGGTTCCTGAGCCTGGAACTCTGGTGCTCATTCATTGCTGGGCACTCTACCGACTCTTTGACCAGTTGTGACTTTGTGCATTAACTACAGTTCCCCATACAAACCTCTCTGCTGAGGTCTGAGAGGTGCACTATTCTGTGGGTATAGAGATATAAACTTAGAAGGTTGTTGGGTTATATCCATTTAGAAAAACAATAGTGATAGGTAGTTCATCTGTGAGCCTGGGGGGACAACCACAGGCTCTTGGCCAGTTATAGCAGCAGCCATGCATTACGTCTGGATTTTTAAAAAGTGGGTAAATGGGGATCAAACTCATACCCTTATGGTTTTGAGACAAATGCTTTCCCAGCCTGGAGCAGAATGTCTTTTTCTAAGCTCCAAGAGGACAGAAATTGTTATATGTGTACTGCTGTGTTCCCAATGCCTGGCTCACTAAATATACCTAAAGAGCACCTGGGTACAGGGGTGAGAACTTTCCTCCAGCCATAGACATCAGAGAGCACACACTAAATTCTTCCCATTTGCCCAGGACTAGGCCAAAGGATAGCTGTGCACAAAGACAAACTCTAACCCCCACCCTGATGTGCTCTGTTTCCCGGTCATTTCCCCAAGGCCCTATGGGTGCTGGGTTCGCCAAAGTGGAATCTTTACCAGCAGGCGCTGTTTTTGTTTTGGAGAAAAAGGGTCTTAAGTATTCCAAGTTGGCTTCTAACTTCAGAGTCTCTTGTCTCTACCTCGCAAGTGCTAGTATTCTATGAGCGTGCCACAATGCCCAACTCAGGAGCTGGGACATTTGGGTAAGACCTTCAGAATGGAGCTCTGGAAGCCCCATAGGTGGAAGCTTCCATTCCTACTGGCCTGATGGGCTCTTCCTAGGTGCAGCCTCCTCATGGGTCCAGGTGGAAGCACTGGTCTCATGCACAGGATTGTGTGTGTGTAGCATGTGAAAATGTCAGGGTCTTTCTCTTTGGAAGGGTCTGTGATCTATAGCAAATGGAATGGGGTTTAGTTCATGATGCTGGACAGAGCTGATCTGTGTACTTCAAGGGAGTCTCTTGGATTACTGAATTTACCCTCAGGTCAGAATGGCAAGTGAGGAAACAGGCCAAGAGATGGAGGGTGAGTTATCTCAGACTGCATGAGCCTAGTTAGGACTTGACACTCTTCCAGGAGGAGAGGACTGTGAGTAAAGCCAGTTGCTCATGGGGGACTCCCTGGTTTCTTTCTTTCTTTCTTTCTTCCTCCTTGTACTACAAGCTGAATCTGAGTGCTAGCTTTCTAGAGCTTGGGGGATGCATCCCATCTTCCTCATGTTCCTTTGTGCTTCCCCTGCTGTCTTGTGTGCCCTCTTCCTCAAACTAGCCCTCGTTGTCATCCCCCCATATACACAGTGACCTTCTGGGTTCCACCTTTGGGATTATGTGTCCAGTGGACATGAGAGGACACATAACGTACACACACACATGCATACGTGTACACTCATACCTTGGACACAGTGTGCCCCCCCCTTCGCTACATGTAGACCAATGTTTTGTGAGCAGACCCAATACACAGATCCAGTCCCAAGTAAACCCTGAGGACCCAAGGACTAGGGTCATCAGTATGAACACCCTAAGGCTCTACAGAGCTCAGGTCAGACACCGTATGTCTTCCTGGTCATGTTCATGTCTGACTTGTGACACCTCACATTTTTGCATCCTTTGTGTGGCTCGTGTGATATGGGGATGGCAGTGCTCCTTGGTGACTTATGGGCCAGGCCTCCTTCATCCCAAGGTTTGGGCATTCTGGGTAACTTGAGATCTCAGCTGGCGCTTCCAACAGGTCCCATCCAAGAGTGCTGGGCCATCTCACCTGGATCTTATCAAGGACCTTGCTGAAGGGTTGTGGGAGGATCTGCCTTAGCCTGGGGCACACTCAGGATGGTTCTGTGCCCCTCGGGCGCTTCCATTTTTGGAACTGAAAGCTTCTTCAAAGGGATAGTATTGAGCAGTGACCCAGTGGCCTCTCCAGTGACCTCTATGAGCCCGGCCTGTGTTTATTGTCAGAAAGATGACTACGAAATCCCCGACATATCGAATCATCAGCATTATGATCGGGGAAGCAACACCTCCCAAATCTATTATTCATTAAGTGTAACCAATATATAATTTAAAACAGTGGGTTTTGTCAAATAATGTTAGGTCAGCATAATTTTCTGCCTATTACTAATATCTATAACATCTTTGCCTTAGTCAGCTCTATTTAAATATGCAATCATTTACAGCTTTTGAGAATATTTCTGTGCACTCCCAATTTCCAATATTCAACAACGACAAATTTTATGCTGACATCAATAGCAAACTATTAAAGACAGTATTTCATTATTGGTTTTTCATCCCAAAAGTTATTTACAATTATATACTGAGCACTAATATTAAAGGAAGCCATTTAAATGAGGTGCTATCTACTTTAACAGTATGTCTGTCACAGAATGAGATTGTGTTTAAAGATTTTATCAAGAAATGGTTGTTTGCTGAGGTTATGTTTTGTCCATGAAATATGCATTTCATATCTCTTTCATTTCATTAACATAATTTAATTTGTGCTTTGCATTTTGTGCATAATACATATTTGATTTACAAAACAAATATTTCCATTAGAAAATGAATTTCATGCAGGCAAAAAAGCAGAACCAAATGATGTATTGAAGGAAAATAAGAAGAAATGAAATGCATTTTCTCAGTCTATTAAAAAATCTATGGCATTGACAGAAAGTGCACTTAGTGCTACATTTAAAAAATACCACATATGTCAATGTATTAACAAATAGAATTGGAAATACAAATATTTCCCTATATCAAGCCAAGAATCTCTTTATTTTAATTGAGTTGATTTAAAAGCCCAACTACAATTTAATTTTTATTTCATGATGTGGTGCACGGCTGATGCTGTTGAAGCTGTGTGGGGTTGGCGGTTGATGGAGGGAGATAGTTGACCTTAAAAATGGCTTTTTATTGACAATGGAGAGACATGGTTGAATAGGAAGCAAATGGGAAGCGGGCCCTTTGTGATCTGGGGAGCTGCGAGAAGCAGGGTTGCAGGCTCCTGAGCACAGCCCTGCTTGGTTGCTTCTCTGTACCCTACTGAGCCCCACGGCAGGGGGTCAGGCTGGAGGGGGTGTCCCAGGAAGACAGGACTGGCAGTCTGTATTCACCTCATGGGATATAGGGGCTTTGGAAGTAAGGGACACATGGTCCCATAGTTTGTGATCCCCAAGGACTTTGTTTCAGGGATTCACAGAAGACCCTGCTTCCTGTTCAGCCCCTATGAGCCCTTCTCTAAACTAGGAGCACAGGGAGGGAGGGTTCAAGTATATATATGGGGGTTGGATAAGCACATCCAGGAGCCAATGTCCCTACAGCACTTACTTAAAGGTGACACATAGGGCAGACAGTGTTGTCCATAATGAGAAGGTACTAGAAGAGGAGCCTGAGATGTCCATATCACAGACACAGGGCATGCGTTGGCTGATCCACTGGCCCAGGGTCATATGTTCATGGCATCTCCACTCCTGGGCAGTCTCCAGCCTTAGCTCAGCTCTGTGGAACCAAGGGCTTTGTTAGTTGAAGTATTGTAGTGGACAGGGCTTTCTTCAAGTCTAGTTAGGGAAACTGAGGCTCCTGGGCAAGTAATTCTGTACCTCAGGACAGGATGAGTTGTTTATATCACCTTTCCTGTCTCTGCTCACATCTCTTGACCTAAAGCTTTTTCTTGAAGCCCCCCAGCCCACCCAGACATGGACCCCACAGAAGGAAGGAATGCTGGCATCACCCACACATGCCTGTGAGGAGGGAACTTAAGACAGCCCCATCGTCTTTAAGAGAGATTGGAGGTCTTCTCTTGGCACTGTGATTGTAGGTTTGTTGAGAAAGGCTGCCCAGGGGTCCACACCAGACATGCAGAGGGCAGTCTTGGTGCCTCTGAGTACAGTCATGGTATACAGCATGTATTCAGCAATATATGGCTGCACAGGATGCACACTGAACCACAGCCCGCATACAGATGGACATGTGAAACACGTCCCATCTGGATACACATACCTTGAGTTGTATGGTGGCTCTGGGTCAGACCTTTCAACCATAAGGTCAGTAGTACACCAGTGGTGCCCATGGGTCATCATAGGCTAGGATAAGAATGTCTATGCTAGATCATTCCTGCCCCCGTGGTCACACAGTGGTATTTACACTACACATAAGTGAGCACCCTTATTCACATACAATCAGGAGACCCCTAGGGCCCAGCACTCATTGTGCCCCGGCGGCCTGGGTCCCCATCGGCTACTCTCCTTTTTTTTTTTTTTTTTTTTTTTTTGTCAGAGGATAACTACTTTGGCTCAGGCCTGGACTTCCTTGTACAACCCCCTCTTTGCCTTATAGTGTCCCAGCATACTTGAATGGAGCAGGGTGTACCACGTTGCTAATGAGAAATGTCCACAAGCCTGTGTTGTGTAGGTACCCAATAGGGGCACAGGGGCTTCCCCTTGCATCCGACTAAGACTTGGGCAGGCTGGGGTTAGGTGTAACCTTCCTGGCGCCTCCAGTCGCTGACACAATTCTTCACTGCCCATGGAGGCCGCTGGGGCACAATGAGCGCCGGGCCTTAGAGGGTCTCCTGAGAGTAAGCATGTGACTAACAAAACTCCTTCTCCTTCAATCTTGATGACCTCAAAGGCATGAAGCCGGTCAGAGGGAGAGAAACAGCTGAGGAAGCAGATGCCGGAGGCCCCCACCTCCAGTGAAGGAAGAAAGGAAAGGGAGTCGAGGGTAGGACACTACCTGAGGCTGGGATAGCTGAGCTGTGACACTGGTTGATAGCTACAGAGTTCAGAGCCCCAATCAAGGTTCCTGACTGGGCTCTTAGGACTAGGGTATAAGAAAGAAGGAAGCTTCCTAAGGTCACATGGTATTCCTGAGTTTGCAAGAACATGGATGATTTAGGAGCCCCTCCTCTGTGAGGGAAAGACACCCACGCCTTAGTGGCCTGTTGGAGGCTGCTGGAGTCAGCCTGAATTCTCACAGTGGTCAGGGAACCAAAGATAGGCTGTCCCTTGAGGACTTGGAAGTTCTCACCTCCCTGGCCAATGGGGAATCCGTCTCCTGGGCACTTGGCACAGCAGAACGTAAGATGGCCTGCTTTCAGCTTTGCACTCAGCATCGGTAGCCAGCGTGAGAGTCCATGGTTGTAACCAGCAGACAGTTTATAGCAGGTCTCAGAAGTGTTATGTGCCCTCTTGCTCTACACTCTGATGCCAGCTCCCCTGGCAGCTGCTTTCCACTCTTTGAACTGCTTTAATTACTTTTTTTTTTCCTGTTACGGTTTTTGTGTTTTATTTTTTTTAAACTTATCATTACTAATTTATGCCAAATTTCTCACCAGAACAGTAATCTCTTAGCACGGCAGTCAACACGGGCTCTCTTCCCTTTCTTTCCAGGTTTTGGTCCCTGAGAATCCTCCTTTTAAAGTGTTTGGATCTGTTGGCTGGTCCCTGCATTGGGGACTCCACACACTCCTGGTGGCTCCCTCAACATCAGCTTGTGAGCTGGCTTATGACACGCCCTCATCCTCATGTGTCCCACAAGGTGGGTCCTCCCCTACCTTGGTGTCATGGTCATCTTCATGGTGTACACCCTCCGGCAGTGCTCTGAGAACCGAAGCATTCTGGAAAAGTATTTTTGGCATTTTCCATGCCTCAAGTGTCCAGTCTTCCCCTTCACCAGTTACTTGATAGAACCTAGAGTTCTAGGGTGAGATCATTTTCTCTCCCAGTGATGAAGGTATTTACCAAGATCTCCTGGGTTCTGGGGTGGCATTTGAGAAACTTCTCCACTGGGGAAAGCATTAAAAAAATAAACAGATGTGGGCTGGTTTCTTCTCTGTTAGTGTTAAGATCCCCTTCCTCTCCCCCTCCCCTTCCCTTTCCCCTCCCCCCTCATCTTCCCCTTCCTCCCCCCCTCCTCAATCCCACAAGGATGGGTCTTCCAGCTCAGACACTAATGTCCTTCAGTCCTAGGGTATCTTCTCCAGTATTTTCCTTAATGTACATTCTGGAGATTTCCCTCAGCCACGTACTTCTGGAATCCTTATTGGTCCATTATTTCACCCTCTGGCCATCCTGCCCAGCCCTCTGCTTCAGTCCTATTGATCTCTTCTATTGTTATTGTTTTCTGTTCTGCCTTCTGAAGTATTTCCTTAACTCACGGTGAGGATTAAATCTCTGTGGACCATTCTGAGGGGAAACGTACATCCAGACCAGTCAAAGCTGCACCACGATCCTTCCTCCCCACCAGCGAGCGCCCTTTCCCTGCCCCTCGGGCACACTAAATCACACAACAATTTGGGTGGCTCCTTCCCACACAGGACTCAGGTTCCTCACTCCTCCCCACATGAGGAAACTGGCTGGCCCTGGCAACCTTGCTAGATTCTGTGGAGGTCTCTCTTCAGATCTGCGATGAATTGAGCTGAAACAATAACAGCAACAACAACAACAACAACAACAGCAACAACAACAACAACAACAGCAACAACAACAACAACAGCAACAACAACAACAACAACAGCAACAACAGCAACAACAACAACAACAACAACAACAACAACAGCAACAACAGCAACAACAGCAACAACAACAACAACAACAGCAACAACAACAGCAACAACAACAACAGCAACAACAGCAACAACAACAGCAACAACAACAACAGCAACAACAGCAACAACAACAACAACAACAACAGCAACAACAACAACAGCAACAACAACAACAACAGCAACAACAACAACTTCATTTTAAAATAACATTTTGTCTCAGGTTTTTAGCTTAAAAATGCTCCTTCCTTCCTTCCTTCCTTCCTTCCTTCCTTCCTTCCTTTCCTCCCTCCCTCCCTCCTTCCCTCCCTCCCTCCCTCCCTCCCTCCCTCCCTCTCTCCCTTGTGCTTTCCCTCTGTCTCCTGTCTCCCTCTTTCTTCCCCTCTCCTTCCTTTCTCTCCCCCCTTCCTCTTCCTCTTTCTCCTTTCTTCCCACTCACTGGCAGATGTTCTCCTTGCCAGTGTCTGACTCTCGTCTCTCTGAGTGACACCATATGTCTTCTCTGGCTTCCTCGGGTCACCATGACACTGTCATAGGCATGCCCCTTGGTTTTGCACTATCCTGACCCCAACAGGTCCTTTCTGGTCAGATTTTTCTCAGCTGTTGGAGTCCTCAGCATTTTGTCTACTGAAATGAGAGCTAGAGCCTTTCAGCAGGAAGTCTGTGCTCAGGGTTGGGGCCCAGCTGGGGCCTGGGCCAGGTGGGAGTTCCCCGGGGCTGCCTGCCTTCATTCCCTAGGACTGCCATGGGTGTTGTCTCTGGATCACTTTCTTGGGCTAGCTGTGTTTGTCACAGAGAACTCTTCTGATCTTCTGAGGGCAGGGCTGAGGGGATGAGATACACAGCTATTTTTCTGGGTCCCTGAAGAAGCTGAGGCTCTCTGCTCCCCGTGAAGTACCTCTGCATCCTCCCCATTCCCAGGCTCCTGGAACACCTTCTCAGCCTCTTCAGAGAGTGGGATCCACCTTTTACTGAGCTGCACAGAGCTGAAAGACTATTGGGAATTTATGGCTTGAATGAGGATGTTCCCCATAGGCTCATATTTTTGCACACTTAGTCCTCAGTTGATGAACTGTTTGGAAGGATTAATAGGCATGGCCTTGTTGGAGTAGGTGTGTTTCTGACAGTGGGCTTTGAAGTTTCAAAATTCCAAGCCAGACCCTGTCTCTTTTCCTCCCTCTCTTCCTCCTTCCCTCTTTCCTTCCCTCCTTTCTCCACTCTCCCTGTATCTCTATGTCTGTCTGTCTGTCTGTCTGTCTGTCTGTCTGTCTGTCTATCTGTCTCCCTCTCCCACACACTATCTTACTTTCTCTGTCTCTCTGCCTGCTGGCTGAGGATCAGTATATAAACCTCTCAGCTACTTCTCCAGCTTCTCTCCTGCCTATGTGTTGCTCTATTCCCTGCCATGATGATAATGGACTAACCTTCTGAAACTGTAAGCGAGTCCCTCTCCCCACCAGTTAAATACTTTCTTTTATATGAGTTGCCTTGATCATGGTGTCTCTTCACAGAAATAGAACAGTGGCTAAGACATGGGGTGACTCTGACTTTGTCCTCCAAGTTTGGTTGCACCAACATCCCATGCTCAGACATGCCTGATGCCTGTCCTAGAGCGTCCTCCACAACATCTCCATAGACTGGCCCTGCCCATTTAGGCACTGCACATTCTTCTGCTTTCCATCTGTCTCACCGTCAACTTAAAGTCTTGAAAGCCAGGAGTCTAGCTCAAGGTGTCAGCTGTAAGCAACTGTTTCTGTCTCTGTGCTTCCAACATGGCCTCCACTCTCCTCATAGCTGAAGGACCCTTCCTTCTCCTTCCCCAGCCCTTTCACAAGGGACTGAACTATTTCTGGAGGCGGAGCCCTCACAACTGAGATGCCCTCCAGAGATGCCATCTCCCAACAGAACTGCAATGGGATTCTGAGTGGGTACATACACCCAAACCATGTGCTGTCCATCAAACTCGCATCACGACCCTTCCTCTGCCGCAGTGCCCTTCCTCTGCTGTGCCAGCACAGTAAGTCAGAGCACAATGCTGGTGGCTCCTTCTCACACTCAGACTCCCCAGTGAGAAGGGGCTGGCTGGCCCTGGAAATATTGCTAAGTTCTGCTGTGGGTTGAGCTGGCACATCTTCCTTTCTGTAACAGATGAAGGCACTGGACATTAGCCCTCAGACCTGTGGGCTCACATGGTAGTCTCCTCCTCCTCCTCCTCACACATGGTCAGTCACCCAGGATGCAAATTTACAGACCAGAATCCTAGACTCCTAAGCTCTTAGGACTGACTGGAGGTTGTTGTTGGGGTGACAAGAGGGAATGGTGGGGACCACTGCAGCAGAATAATGAAACTCCCTCAAAGGATATGCAGTTGAGCTGGGTGTGGTACACAGCCCTGCCATCTTGGGGCTAGGGAGGCTGAAGCAGGAAGATTGTAAGTTTGAGGCTTGTTTAGGTTACATTATCATACTCTCTCAAACAAAGCAAAACACAACAAAAGAAACATCAACAACAAAAGGCATATATGTGAAAACCCTGGAACTGCCAAGCAAGCCTAGAGACGGCTATGCCTGCCAGCAGTAGGCTTTGGAAATAGAGCAGAGTCACAGAAAAAGTAAGAACCACGAGGCTGGTGGCTTAGGAGATGGGTCTGGGACTGGAGAGATGATGGAGAGATGAGATAGCTCAGTGGGTAAGTACATTTGTCGAAAAAGCTTGAGGACCCAAGTTGGGATCACAGCACCCAAGCCAAAAAGGTGGGTGTGGCCATGTGGGCACCCAACTCTAGAACTGTGGGCAGTGAAGATGGAAGGCTCTCGTAAGCTTGATGACCAACAGTCTAGCTCCAGGTTCAGAGAGAGATCCAGTTTCAAAAGAATAAGACAGGTCTGGAAAGGTTGCTCAGTGGTTAAGCACATTGGCTGCTCTTGCAGAGGACCTGAGTTCAGTTTCCAGCATCCACATGGCAGCTCACAACTGCCTGTGACTCTAGCTCTAGGTGATCTGATGTTCTCTTCTGGCCTTCTCAGGCACTGTGTGCATACGGTGCACAAACACACATAACATAGAACAAAAGACACTTCTTTTGGGAAGGTACTTTATAACTTAGTGTGGGAGCAGGGACATGCATGCCATAGGAAGCGGAGCCCACAGATTTCCATGAAGGAACTGGAGGGGAGGGACTACAGGGCTGCAATGTCTCAGGGAGCTCAGGACCTGAAGCTGTTTGTCCTTAGCTGTGGAGTAGTGGGATCTGAGCCTTAGAACAGAAGGACTGGTGCCCACAGGCAGATGGAGGAAGGATGGGCTCTGGAAAGTTGGTTTCTTCAGAACAAAGTGTTTTAGAAATTGCCCACCCTTCTGGGTCAGCAAGACCCTAGAAATCAAAGCATCTGAAACATAGCAAAGTTGCCTGCTCTGGCTGCCAATGAGGGATACCTCTGTTAGGTGGGTGCCAGACACTGGGTCATGTTAACAGCCACAGAGCATGGTGGCTCCTTTAGGGCTGATGGGGAAAGACAAGATGCCACAAGTGACCAGGCTGGATGAGGAGTCAGGTTCTGCTGGGCAAGTGGCACATGAGGACTCAAAGGCAGAGGGGTTATCTAAGGAACAGCAGCTTGCTGGGGAGAGGGTTGTGAGTTGATTGGAATGGAAGCAAGATTCTGGGGTAAGGGGACCCTAATGCTGGGAGCACCTTGGAGGGGAGAATGGTCATTAGAAGCCACATACTGCGGGCACTCTGGCCATTCAGCAACAGAGGCCTGTGACTGGAGCTGCTTCTCTCTGCTATCCACTCCTTCCTTGCCCTACTCACTCCTCCCTCTGAGAATGTCAGCTAGACCCCAGTTATGTGTTTGTGTGTGTGTGTGTGTGTGCTCACATGCGTGTGAGTACATGCTCATGTGTACACATGCATGTGGAGGCCAGAGATTACCCTCAGGTGTTAGAGGCTATCAACCTTGCCTTCTGAGACAGTGTCTCTCTTTGGGTTGGCACTCACCTATTAGGCTAGGCTATCTGCTGTTGATTCTCTACTGACGGGGCGGGGGGGGGGGGGTTTAACAAACACAGATCACAGGTCTGGCTTTTTATGTGGGTTCTGGGAATTGAACTTGGGTTTCATTCTCATACAGCAAGCCCTTTACTGACTGAGCCATCTTTGTAATCCTAGGTTATAAATGTTAATTGACCTCTTAGAAGTACCCAGTTTATCCCCCCACCATCAGTTCTTTGGGTACCATTGGTGATGGGGTCACACAGATGGCAGGCTTGGATCCTTAGCTATGTATGCTCTTCCTGAAGGCGGGTAGCAGAGCTGGAGAACCACTCCCACGATTACCCAATATTAACAGGTCAAGGAGCCAGCGTGGGACATTGCCCAGAGGAGGGGCTCCCCTCAAGTGCTGCCCGATGGTGGGAAAATAAAAGCCATGATTTAAAGGCAGCCTGCACTCAACGGGCTTTCTTCGGCAGAGACGCTCAGCTAATGAAGCCCAAGCAGATTCATGGCCATGTGTGAAGTCAACGGAGTCCTCACTCCGCCGAGACGAGCAGCATAAATCTTTGTTTTTAATGTCTAATGATATGTAAAATATTTAAATTTGCAACTCAGAATTATTAAGCTGCCAAGGTTTTTTTCTTTGCCTATTAAGGCGTATTCTTGCCTGAGAATTTATGGGGTACCCCACGGCCAACATCAACCCCTGCGAGGGGACAGGAGGTATAGATTTGTGGTCTCATACTGTAAAAAACTTGAGGACCGTCTGACCCTGTAAACTGAAAATTCATGTCCCTCGCCCGGGGACAAACGCATTCTTTGTAAAGGCGGCCCATGGCCAGCCTTGGGCTCATGTTAGTTTATTGTCACTTGGTTGATAACGTTTAATGGAAAAGATACAAGAGTGCCAAAGAATTTTAATTATTTTTGTGATAAAGTTATATGTTCGGCCTTGAAAAAGTGGAGATAATGCAGGGACTCATTATTATTCCCAGAGTGTTTAAACAGACGACACAGAATGCAAACAAAAGCAGATGAAATTTGAAAAGTATTATCAATATTGCAGATAGCAGATGCCCTTTCGAATCAGAACAAGCGTATCTTCTATAGCAACTTTATGGTTGAGTAGTTCATTCATTTCTATTAGAAGGTTGTACGCTTCTAAAATATGTAGATGGTATCTAGAAAAACCAACCAAGCAGACGGGTCATTCTGCTTGTTTTCCTAAATTTATTATTTCACTTTTGCAGGACAGATCTGAGGGGCATTAACATGGGAGTGTGGTCTCATTGTGTCAAATTCTATCTTGTGCGTGACCTTTGGTGCTGGCGCCCGTGCCGAGAGGGAGGGAGGGACGAAAGTGGGGCGTCTGGACTGTAGCAGGGGCAGAGCCTTCCTTTGCATTGATTCCGATGTGTTTGTGAGGCTCTGGGGTCAGGGGCTGTCAGCGAACTCTGGACTTTGTTCGGCCTCCATTGAAGAGAAGCAAAATTCAGAAGCAAATTGTAGTATCCCTTGCTCTCAGCCCACTGAGGGACCACCTCCCCAGGCTCGGGTGTTGGCAAGTGATTAAGGCTTTGTCTTAGTTGTGGGAAGGGATCTGGGCTGGGAACATGGTTTACAGTCTCTAACCCAGGCTGGCCTCTAACTCCCTGAGTGGCCGTGGACAGCCTTGATCTGATCTTCTTGCCTCCAGTGTTGGTATTGCAGGTGTGTGCCACCATATCTGGTTTATACTGTGCTGAGGATGGAACCCAAGGCCTTATGCATACCAGTTATTTACTCTACCAGTTGTGTTGTCTCCCTGTCCCACTGTTTCTTTTAGAGCCCTTTATATGCTAGGCCAGCACTCTGCCACCAAGGTATAGCCCCAGTATTTAAAAACACCATTTTATTAGTGTACACCCACTGTATGTAGTGATGGGCTTCACAATGACACTTTAATTCTTGTATGCCATGCGTTTTGACCACACTCATCTCCCTACCATCCTCTCCCTCCACTTGACTCCTTCCTCCATGAGTACTCACTTCATGTCATACAGATACATCACCCGTGTGTCTGCCTTCTTCCTGGAATTCTTGATGGCCTTTGTGAGTTACATCAACTGTTTTGTGACTTGTGGGGTGGGGGCAGTTCTTAGAGGATTGACTGATCCCAAGGCCCCACCCACATTACCTTTGGGTCCTAGGAAGTTCCCTCTATCACCCTGTTTTTACTTTCTGAGCAATGCATCAATTCTGGTCTTGTGTTCTCTCAGTGAGATGGCTTAGAGCCCCAGCACGGCATCCAGACGGAGTCCTAGGCGTGTGAATTCACTTTGGGAGAGCACACTCTCTCCATTGTAATATGGGCTTCAAGATTCTGTTGGTGTCTGATATGTGAGGCTCTTGGCACCCACTGTGTCTTGCCCTTAGTGAGTGCTCAGGAAACATGAGCTGTTGTTGTCATTTGGACTGGTGTTGGTGTCTCTCACCAATGGCTGCCTGGCTCCACAGAACTTGAACAAGCTGACCTGATCTCAAGTTTAAACTTGCCTCCTCTGTGGCTCCTTCTCGGCCTAGAATTCCTTTGAGATGGGCCCAGAAAAGTGAGATCAATGGCTGTGCCTTAGAGGACTGGACAAAATAAGCCCCCCAACCCCCAAAAGTGAAAGAACCCTGCCCTGGAACACATAAAGCTGAATGAGAAAGGTCACAGGGAGACCCAAGTCCGAACTCTGACTCTCAGATGACTTTGAACACAAGGTGGCATGAGTTAACGGTGGCTATCAGAATTAGAAATTTGTCAGCAAGGGACTGTGTGTGTATACAAGTTTGTGAGACCATACAGGAGGCGTGTTTGCCTATGTGTACATATTTGAAGGCCTGAGGTTAACACTGGATGTCTTCCTTAATCCCTTCCCACTTTAATTTTCTTTAGACAGGACCTCTCAGTGAATTTGAAGCTTGTCAGTTTGGTTTGGGTGTCTGGCCAGCCAGCGAACTCCCTGGATCTGCCTACACATCAGCACCAGGATTACAGGGACATCCCACCATGCCCAGCCTCTAGGTGGGTGCTCGGGATCCAGATGCAGGTCATCATGCTTGTTCAGCAGTTATTCGGCTCACTGACTCATCCCTCTTTCTCATCAAGGGGCTTCTTAGGATGGGACTCACATGACTTAAGGAAATCTACAGAAGTAAACTATGAGACAGGCCACAGAAGAAGCGTGTAGATCCCAAAGGCTCCATATCCCAAAGGGTGCTGCCAGGTCCTCTGACCATGGTGGAATGCAATCAGAGATTAACCCAAGAGACTCACACCTGTAGCCCTAGCATTTTGAGGTGGAGGCAGGAGGATGGTAATCTCAAGGCTAGCCTGGGCTACACAGGGAATCCTTGTCTCAAAACCAAACAAAGAAAGAAAAAACAAAACCCTCTATATGCTTGGAAGCTAAATAGCATATTTGAAAGAGAAATGATAAATTAGGGAAATCTAAAATGAGGTAATATTTTTTTTGGGGGGGTGTTACTACAGATACCCAAATATGTTGGACACATTGTAATTCACTAGAGGGAAATGTATGCTTTTACTTGTTTCTAACAGCCAGGAGTTTGACTCTAAGCATCTGAAAGAGTCACAGAACGAACTCGATGGAGCAAGATGAGAAGAAGAATGAAGGTAAGAGCAAACACACAAAACACAGAAAACTGGCTGAGGGGCTGGTAGAGACCTAGAGACAAGAATGTAAGCCTCCTCATTGACATGTATTGCCTGTGTATGGATCTGTGGCATGCAGTGCCTAAAGCGGCCAGTAGAGGGAGTCAGATTCCCTGGAGCTGGAGTTACAGGTAGTTGAGAATCAAACCAGGCTCCTCTAGAAGAGCAGTCGGTTCTCTTTTTTGTTTTTTTTAAACTATTATTTGTATACTGTAGCTATCTTCAGACACACCAGAAGATGGCATCAGATTCCATTACAGATGGTTGTGAGCCACCATGTAGTTGCTGGGAATTGAACTCAGAACCTCTCTCTGGAAGAGCAGTCGGTGCTCTTAACCACTGAACTGTCCCTCCAATCTCCCTTGATATATTTTTAAACTTGATTATAAATTAAATAAAATTTTAGACGAGGAGGGTTAAGTAAAATACATTATAATATTGTTTCCACCAGTTTTCCGATGTTTTTTTTTTTTCCAGAACACAAAAAAAAAAAAAAAAAAAAAGGTCTTACTTTCTATATTTATGACCAGCCTTGACCACAGGTTACTGGGTTAGTGGCCTGGTTCATGGACAAGGACTGTGTTTAAGCCTAGACTGCAAGAAAGTCTGTGTTTCAGTCTTTCCTTCTCTAGAATAATAAAGCTTATTCTGTAAGATCTGGAGGTGAGTTCAAAGTTGTCTAAGCCAAGTGAGACACTCTACTCTGCAGTTGGCATTAAGTACTAGCTGTCAGTTATGAAAGCCAGCCTAAGGACAGCACACTTTCTCTCCACACCTCTGGCCTGCTTTTATCACCTAGGTAGTAATGGGTGTACTGAAATGATGAATTACTCACCTACAGTCTGGCCTCCCTTCATTGTCACATGGTGTTGGTGAAAGATGAACACCCAGAGCCTGTGCCCCCAGTTCACAAGTGTCTGCTGGCTTGGAGGACCTAGGGACATTGTGCCTAACCATTCTTTCCTTCTTCCAGGAGGTCCTGTCCCTGCTGACTCCTCCCAGAGCCCTCTATGCAGGCCCAGCCCACTATTGATCTCCACCCATCCTCCTTTGATTCAGTGAGGATGTTTTCCATCTTGAGACTCCCTCCCTGCCCTAGTTCTGTGTGTACATCCCCTGAGGACCCAGATGAGACCTGGAGAGATCAGGTGAGATCCAGATGGAGCACTGGCAGGGTTCCACTCAAGGC
>JANHMN010000003.1:37501097-37523012 GCA_030674055.1 Rhabdomys pumilio | reverse complement strand
CTGTCTCTGTCTCTGTCTCTGTCTCTGTCTCTGTCTCTGTCTCTGTCCTTCTGTTTCATCTTTAAAATAAAGGACCAGGAAGTAGAGCCCAGAAGTGCTGGGTTCCAGCTTTACTTCTCTGTTCTGGGGATGTTTCTTTCTTCTCTTCTTTCTCACCCATACCCTTTCTTCCTGACTGTTTTGTTTATTTCTTATTCCTCTGCTTGTCTTCTGGCTTCTCTCCTGACTGTGGTGCTCTCCCTGCTAGGGAGGAGCTGTGCCTGGTCATTAGGCTCCTGGGCGAGCCTCCCTGCTAGCTAGAGTTTCATCTTTCCTGTTAAGGCAGGTACCCACAGCAGGTTGTCTTTGGGTTAAAGAACGATCTGTGGCTTGATGGGAATGGTTTGTGGTGTTTTGGGGGTGCAGAATATATGGTCCTTGTGTAAGGGCCCCTGCCTAGGGACAGCAGACCAGGTACTGTTCTGTTTTACTCAGTTCTGTCCCTGCATGTGACCTCAACTGTCACCATGCAGACCCATGTGAGGATTGGTTGGCTGTGCATAACACTATCCGTCTACACTGTGATGTTGATGTTGCCATTTTTCTGTCCCTGTTTTGCAGAGGTGAATTTTCTGGGGAGACCTGCTGCGGCAGCCACTCCTCCCGGTGCTTGCATGGGTGTAGATGGAGAAGGAGTCACAGACTCAATTTGACTCTGATGACAAGGATCAGATTTGGCTAAAATTTTCCTAGAATTCCTCAGTCTTTGACTTGGAACGGCTTGCACAAGGCTGACCCCACTGGCTGCTCTACCTCAGCCCTCTGGGTTCTGGGATGGCTCTGAACTTGGAGAATCCTATCTAAGTCTGTTCTGATGCCCTAATCATGGGAAGCAGTGAAGCCCATCCTGAGGAGGCTAACCCTGAGGGAGCTGGACGTGAAGGCAGTCCAGGAAAGCAATCTGGGGAAATAATGTCCAGCCTCATCCACGGAAGATCCAGGATGCAGAAAATGTCACTGCTGGTTTATAAAAATACACCATTATCAGCCCCTTGCAATGGGCAAGTGGATTAAAATATCATTAACACAGCAAATTAAGCTTAGAGCGAAGTAAACAGGAATTCAATCAATAACCAGCATAGGGGGACAGCTGCTGTTCCCAAACAGTCCTCTGGAGAGTTGGGCCAAAGGGTGCCAGAGCCTGGGATGGGATGTGTCTGGAGTAGAGAGAAGGCCCATAGTATGGGTGCGAATGACATCCAGACACTGAACAGCGGACCTGTCCCTCTGGTGGCATAGGCCTTCTCTTCTATAATCCCTACCTGGGTGGCTCCTGAGCGCTGCCCATTCCGTCTGTTTTTGAAAGGGTTTCCTAGTCAATTTCACCTGTGGAACCCTGCCCCAGTCAGTGTCACTACTGCTATAATGAACCACCATGACCAAAGGCAAGGGAAGGAAAGGGTTTGTTCTGCGTACCCTTCAACATCGTTGTTTATCACTGAAGGAAGTCAGAGTAGAAACTCAAAACAACAGGACAGGGATCTGTAGGCAGAGCAGGCAGAGACCATAAAGAAATGCAGCTTTCTGGCTTGCTCTCCATGGCTTGCTCAGATTGCCATTTTATAGAACCCAGGACCACCAGTCCAGGGATGGACCTACCCACAATGGACTGGGCCCTCCTGCATCAATCACTAATTAAAAAAGTAAATGCCTCACAGGCTTTCCTACAGGCCAGTCTTATGATGGCATTTTCTCAGTCGAGGTATCTTCCTCTCAGATGACTCCAACTTGTGTTAAATTGACCTAAAATTAGCCAGCACAAACCCCATTCATCTTCTCAGGCAGCTCTTGGGTTTTCCTGTGAGCACAACTCCCAACGCTCAGTCCCTGTTGGACTGTTGGACTTGCTCATTCTTAGCTTGGGGCCAGTGCCTTGACGGGTGTGTCGCATGAAGGCATTATGTATGCGTTGTAGTCACAGTGTTTGACCCAACAGTGCTCAGTTTCCCCACATGTGAGCTTAGAGTCAGTCCAAGGCACACTGCAATGCAGTCTATCCCCAGGTACTGCAGAGCAGCCAAGAGGCAGGTGGGAGTCCTGTTACACTAGAAACTTGGGCAGAGTAGGAGACCACACCGTGGCAAGGAGCTGGAGACTAGACTTGGGTGCCTGGATCCAACTATGCCAGAAGTTCTGCTACATCCATCCCTGGATTAATTTTTAGGGCTCTAACTTGAAAAATAACTTTGTTGCTTAAAAAATTATCTATCTCCAGGAGTCTAGGGAGTTGGCTCAGTCAGTAAACAAGCATAAGGACCTGAGTCCAGGTCTTCAGCACCCACCTAGAAGGCCAGGCTCAATGGCACACATCTGTAATCCTCAGGGCTGGGGAGGCTGAGACCATTGTAGAACTTGCCAGCCAGGTGGCCTAGCTCAGTTTGTTTTAGGTTCAGCAAGAGACTCTGCTCAAAAAATAAGGTAGTGAGTGGTTAAGGAAGATCTCTGGTCTGCATATAGACACAGACAGACAGACAGACAGAGAGACAGACAGACAGACACACACACGCACACAAAGACTCAGAGAAAGAGAGACACACATACATATACACATACCACATGCACACATACACACAGAATGTATACATAAGAACATACACATGTATATCCACATGCACGCGCACACACACACACACACACACACACAGATACACAGCTCAGAGAGACAAACACACATATATACATACACACATACACATACATTCACATACACAAACAGACATACACATATGTAGACACACATATGCACACATACACACATATACACACACTTATACAGACATACATACACACACACACACACACACACACACACCACACACACACACACACACACACACACACACACACACACACACACACTTTCCAAACACCTCTAAGGACAAGGTACAGTGCGTGGTGTTCCTTGATCAACTCTGCTTGTCCACTGGGTCTCATCCTTGTGGATGCTGCTTCCTCATCCACCACCCCTGTTACAGGTTGTGTCTATTGTCTCCCACAAGGCATTGCTGTCTGTCTGTAGGGATGGGCTATTCTGAGCTTGAGGACTCCTAGCTTTGATTTCAGCTCTTTCCTGGGTGAGCTTCTGCTTTCTTTGGGAGAAAAATAGGAGGAGGAGCTTGAGAAAGAAGGAGGTGGGAGGGGGGGAAGAATTGAGTGGAGGGGTAAGAGGGAGATGGGAAGGAGTCTGAGGAAAAGGATGGGAGGGTGAGGAAAAGAAAGGAAAGGAGGAGAAATGGGGGAGAGGAAGGGTTCTCTCGCTCTGATTCTAGGACCTTTTGAGCCTAAGTATGTCTAGGGCAGAGTTCTAGTCAGGGACATGGAGATTCCTAAACTCCTTCCTCTTTTAGTTCTGCCCTCCCCACCTTAGCCAGGACCCCTGAAGAAGGGGAGTAGCCCAGGGCCAGAGGAGAGAAGCCTGGTTTTTCCTGGGGAAACCAACAGTGTTCATAGGATCAAACTTCTAGATAGTTCCCGCTGAAAGCGGAACTGTCTAGTACAATGGTTCACAACACGTGAGTCATGACTCTCCTTTGGGGGTTAAATGATCCTTTCATAGGGGCCACATATTCTACATGTCAGATACTTATAATACGATTCATAACAGTAGCAAAATTACAGTTATGACCTGGCAATGCGGTTGGGGGTCACCACAACGTGAGGAACTGTATTAAAGGGTAATAGCATTAGGAAGGTTGAAAATCACAGTCAGATAAGTAGTACCTGCCTTCTCCCACCTACCCTGGGTCTGCTCCACAAGGTCATGTAGTAGCTTCACAATGTCCAGCTCTGCCTCAGTTTCCCCTCTGCTCCTTGGAAGCAAGATCCTTCCTTCTGGATCCAGTTCAGGGTCAGGAACTTCTGTAGTGCTGGCCTAATGTGGCTCTGCCCACAGGGAGACAGGAAGGGAGTTCGGAGGTAAGTCGGAGATTCCCTCCAGGCTGCAGGCAGAGCCTCTGAGTCTCTGGCTGGATATCTTTTGGGAGTTTGTGCACTCTCTTTTTTTTTATTTTCTGCAATGCTAATGTTGAACCCAGGGTCTTGTACTTGCTGGGTAAATGCCTTATTCCTTAGACTGACTCTCTCTCTCTCTCTCTCTCTCTCTCTCTCTCTCTGTGTGTGTGTGTGTGTGTGTGTGTGTGTGTTGAGGTTTTGCAACAGTCCTGCTATGGAGCCCAGGCTGGTTTCAAGACCAGCCTTATGACCCTTCTGCCTTAATCTCCTGAGTGCTGGGATTACAGGTACGAGCCATCATGCCTGTCTTTTCTGACCTCTCTATGAGGCCCTTGGAGCTCCCTGATCTCTCATCTATGCACCTCACCTTCTCTTTTCTATGAGGCTCGTGGATCTCCACACTGTCCACTGAGGGGCTGTAAGCTCTTAGGTAGTGAGTAAGGTGTCGGGTGGGTGGCAGTCAGCACGAGGGTATGGGATGCCCCTGAGATGAGGCAGCTTCAACAAGCATCTCTTCACTTTGCCAGGTCAGTGCCCTGCAGAGTTGCATCTACAAGACCACCACAGGGACAAAGACTGGGTCACTGGGGCGTGGAGAAATATGGCCTTAACCAAGCGCACAAGGTCAATACCACCACACTGGGTTCCATTGACAATATGAGACTGTATGACAGCATTTTGGCCTGCTTGCCTGTCCTGAGGTGAAGGGACACCCCATTGAGCTCTTGGTGCTTTCTTTTACTTGCCTTTGACTGACTTGGCCAGTGGCCACCAGAGTCCCTAGAGGTGGACACCCACAGATCAATATTCTCTGCAGAGAGACGTGGGGTATCCCTTTCCTAACCCATACATGGGAAAGAACAGGAAGGAGGGAGCTGGTCTGACTCTGGAGACTTGGAAATTCCTCTGTTGATTTTCCTCCCCCATCCCCCATCCCAAATCCAACCTGAGCGGCCTGGCCAGCTGCTAGAATTAGAGGATTAACAGCTTCCCAGTTCTCAGAGAGCTGCAGAGTTCAGGTCGGAAGCCAAGGCCATTGCTCCCTGTGGCTCGGGAATTGTTTCCAAAGCCTCATTGGAACCCCATTCACTTATCTTAAGACCTCACTGGTAATTGCTCAATGTCCAACAAGCAAGGAGAACCCCAGGTGCTATCTGTTAAGGGCTCTCTAATTGAGTTGCTAAGAACTGAGTGCCAGTAGGTACACCTCAGAAGCTTTCTAAAACCAACCAAATGTCACAGTGTCTTCTTGGGGTCCTCACCTCACAAAAGCACAGATGCCAGGTTCCTCCTGAGAGTCAGGGAGCTGGAGGAGAGACACCCGCTTGAAGAGTTGAGAGATTTCCTACATAGAAGTAGAAAAATTTTGAGTGTACATTGTCTATGTGCAGTTGTGTGTGTGTGTGTGTGTGTGTGTGTGAGAGAGAGAGAGAGAGAGAGAGAGATACAGAGAGATACAGAGAGAGAGAAAGAGAGCATATGTGTATGAATGTTTGTGTGAAGGCATATGTGTGTGTATGAGTACATACTAGTGTAAGCATGTGTATATGAGCATATGTATGTAGGCATTTGTTCATGGGTGAGCTTGTCATGCATATATATGTATGTAGACAGTGCCATGCTTGTATGCATGGTATATGTGTATAAGAGCATTTCACACACACACACACACACACACACACACACACACACACACACACACGTGTATGGGAACACATGTGTGTAAGCACATGTGTGTGATCACATGTGAGTGTGTGTGTGTGAACACATGGGCTTCCTGGGCAAAAGGAACAGACTGAGACCTGGGCTGGGCAGTCAGCTTGGCAGCAAAGAGCCTCTAGTTATGGTACAGTACACTTCTGCCAGTGGCCTCTGGCAGACAAGGTGGCAGAGGTGCAGATGAATCAGACACAGCATGTCTGCAGACCTGGGATGCTGGTGACAAATGTTGTTCATCTCCATGGGGAGGGGGACAGGAGACACTACTCCATATGGGTGAACCTAGAATCCCAGACTATCATTTGCTGGTGACAGTGCCCTTCATGGGACATAGGCACCTTCCTCTGACGGATGGCCTCTGCCTGGGAGGACGCTGAGACTCTGTGCAGGTGTGCACTCAGATGCTGGAATCCCTTGACACTGTGTCACTTCGTCTAGCTACAGCTGACAAATGGCATTCGCTCCCTCTTGTGCCTCCAGGAAGGATGGATTTCAAACATTTCTCAGAATTAAACTACCAAGTAGTTTTTCTGATTCTTTCCTAAGGCTTCACCAGGCTAGACCACAGGAGACATGTCACCTCTTAGCTCCCCTCCAAGATGGGCAAGTGGATATGTAAGTGGTGTCAACTGTCTTAACCTTCAGACAGTACCCTGCATACCACTGTCTCCTCTGGATCCACTTAGAAGCCAGAGATCCAGAGCCTCAGCTCTGACACCCAGTGCTGTTGGCCTCATCTCATGTGTGTGCACGATTAGTTTGGGCTGAAGCAGCCAGGTTTCCAGAAGAACAAGTAAGAAAGTGTTAGTTTGTCTGAATGCACTTTGTAATTTCAGCACATGGGAGGATGATTCTGGGTTTGAGGCTAGCCTGGGTTAAATAGCAAGATCCTATCTCTGAAACATAATAAAACAAAATGTCTTCCTGGTCTAGGGATATAGCTTAGCTGGTAGAATGCTTGCCCATCATGCAAAAAGCCCCTGAGTTTGATCCCCAGCACCACATAAAAACAACAAAACAAACAAGTAAAACAAGCAAAGGAAACCAGGTGTGGTGGTGCATCCCAGATCTCAGGAGATGAAGATGGGAGAGTCAGGAGTTCAAGGTTATCCTTGACTATATGACAAGGCCAGCTGGGTTTCTGTCAGGCTTTTGACCACAGCTGTGAGAAACATGGCAAAGAGAAACAGTGTGGTGGCACTGTCCCCTTCCGTGCCGAGGTGTGATCCTGAGCAAGTCACACTGGTCTCATTATCTCCAGCTAAAGATAGACGCATCATGGATGGACAGCAGAAGACACGATGGCCCATGGGACTGGACCAGAGTTGGGGACATCTGTTTATTTGCCTATGTAGGTTGAGATGGGTGCATGTGGAGACATCTATAGCTGTGCACACACAGGACACAACATGTTTATTCATGCATATCTCTTTGGTCTGTGCACTGGACAGCTGTCTATTGCTGTGACAAAATACCTAGGAAAATCCACATACAGAGGGACAAATTTAGGTGGACAAGGTGGCCTAGAGGAAAGTGGTGCTTACATCAAGCCTGATGACCAATGTGGAGTCCACACGCTGGAAGGAGAGCCCCAGTTCCCACAATGGTTCTCTGACTTCCACTTATCCATGTGGGTATGTACATACCCACCTATAGAAGACAAAATGTAAATTTAATTTTATAAATGGAAGGAAAGATTTACTTTGTTTCTAATGCCATCCTCAAGAACAGGAACCAGGGTTCATTGGAGAAATAGCTGAATCTGGGGCAAGAAATATCCAAGACGAACCTGGAGTATCTTATAGTGTCATAAAGTGGGAAGGACTCATATATGTGTGCACAGACTTGTATGAATGTGAATGCACACACACACACAGAAAAACACAAATACCTGTGAACACATAAATATATATGTACGCACATGCAGGAACAAATACAGCCCACATGCATATACATATGAACAGCTTCATGTATACACACATGAACATACATGAACATACACACATAAATACTGTATATACATGTGCATTTGCATGAGTACACACACAGGAATACACAAACGTGTGTATATACATGCACACACACATGAACATACCTGTGAGCACATACACATCTGCATGTACACACATGTAAGCACACATGTACATACACATAAACATATACACACAAACACTGTGCATATATATTCACACACACACACACACACACACACACACACACACACACACACTGATGGGGTGTTCAGAGCTATTTGGATGGGCTTTCAATGACCATCCTGGAACAATCTGGACAATAAAGTAAGTGTGGAATTGGATTGCAGCTCAAACCACAAGACAAACATCCACAAGTCCATGGTGATATGAGTGATAACACAAGTTAGTGAGCTAGGAGAGACAAACGTGCAGTGCAAGGTCCATATGGTTCCTACAGTGCTTTGCTCTCGAGGAGGGGGCTTGGACTTACTGGGTATGGGCTGCATAGACTGATGTCTTTCCACAATACAGTATGAGAGGAGAGGACGGGTCACTTGGGTGTGGAGAAATAGGGCCTTAACCAAGGATGCAAGGTCAATGCCAACAGCAACAGATCGTGGTGACAGTATGAGACTGTATGGCAGCATTTTGGCCCTGATCCTTTTCCCAAGATCCCATGACCCCAGTCTCATGGTGAGAAAAAAATATGATGAGTACAGATGGAACAACATTCTACTCGACGCCTGAGCAGCAGTGTCCCTCCAAGGGCCTTGAACACCAGGAACTCAGTCCAGAAGAGCCACAGCTCGACACTAGTGTATATACACACATAGAGCCCAAGAGGTCTGAACAGATATGCCTTTCTAATGACACACCCATGTTGGCTCTAGACGGATGAGGTGTGTGCAGCTGAGGAGTAGGGTCCTGACCCACTGCTGTGTGAAGAACTTTCCTTGTTGCTGCAGTGAGGTACTCAACAGAAACAAGGGAGGAAGGATTTCTTTGGCTCATGGTTTCAGGGAGTTGAGTCCATGAAGCTTGGCCTCAGGTGCTTGGGCAGAGCAACTTGGCGATGGTGAGGAGGAGCAGAGCAGAGGGCAGGTGCTCTAAGGCGAGTGGGGAGGACACAGACCCTGAGGGCACTGATTCAGTGGCCCTTTTCCTTCAGCCTCTCACTTCCTCTCTGCCACCTCCCAATAGTACCTAGTACCGAATCCATTGGTGATTCTTCTGCTGCTCAGGTCAGAGCCCCGGAGATACAGATGTCTTTGGAAAGTCCCACAGACACACAGAGGAGAGCATCACTCACCCAACAGGTGTTTCCAAAAGCAGCCACGCTGATGCTCAAAATCAAATTGCCATTTTCTACTGTTTTCCTGCAAATCCGAAACTATCCCTATGCAGTCTCTCTTTATAAATGGGCACCTTCTTCTGACACAGCTAAGTCACTGACTTGGTGCTAGGATCCTGGCCTAGTGCTAGGGGACTGGTTTCTGTGTTATTGTGTGACTCTAAGCAAGTCGCTTCCCTTTCCTTCTGAGCCTCAGTTGTCCCATTTGTCAAATGGCAAAGTTGAATTGCCGAGTTGTGCCTTGACAGTTCGTACTTCCTTGGCTCCCTGAATGATCAGTCAGGGGACGTTCTGACACAGATCGAACTGGCTGATGGCACTTTTTGCAGTGCAGGAGGATTGGGTTCCCAGTGGCTTGGCCAGAGGCCACCTGCTCTGTCATACGCCTGGCTGGGCCTTTTTCTCCCTAGAAATGTCCCGAGGATTGTCTGCTCATTTTGATGGTACAAAGAAGCAGAGATAGCTTTTAATACCCTGTTGCCCAGGGACCCGGAATGAAAATTTTAACAACTCAGAAGCCTCGCATAGCAAGATCTTCCTTCTCCTGCAGGTTCTCAGAAGGGTATTCAAATGAAATTGCAGAAATAAATATGCATCTTCCTCAGTTTTGATGTGTGATCATTGCACAGAGCCCAGCTTTGTGTGTGTATGAACACTCTCCTTAGTGGGAAGAGAGACTCCATTGGATTATCTGGCTTTGGGGCTTTGCGGTCACATGTATGCTTCATGGTCACCACTTTGCAGGACTTACCAAGCGCTGACCTATTGTATGAAGCCAGAAAACAGCCCAGAAAAGAGAAAAGCAATCACTTTGACTCCATTTTTCCTTTTAAAATTGTTTTTTTCTATGTTATGTGTGAATTTGTGCATGTGTTGTAGGTGCCTTTGCATATCTTTGCACATGTGCAGAAGCCAGAGAACGATGCTGGGTGCCCTGTTCTTGCACCCTCTGCTCTATTCCCCTGACATGGGGCCTCTCACTGAACCTGCAGCTAGGCTCCTGGCCAGAGAGTCCCAGCTACCCTCCTGGCTCTGTTGTTCTGGGGTTAAAGATACTCATGACCACACTCATCTATATATATAATATATATGTATATATGTATACATATATATTATATGTATATATACATGTATATGTATATACACATATACATATATACATATATATTATATATACATATTATATATATCTGCATATATATTATATATATATATGCAGAGGATTTGAATGCAGATCCCCGTGCTTGCACAGTAATAAATGTTCTTACCTGCTGGGTTTTGTCTGGCTTGGGATTGTATAGGTTTTGTGCATTCTGTCATAGTCTTTGTGAGTTCTCGTGTGCCTCAGCCTTGTCGTATGTGGAAAACTTTGTTTCCTCTGAAGTCAGTTCATCACTTCTGGTTCGTACCATCTCTCTGCCTCCTCTTTCAGATAGATCCAAGAGCCTTGAGGGGATGTGATAAGCAGACATCCCATTTAGGGATGAGGGCTCTGAAGTCTCTCCGTCTCTGCACGTTGACCAGTTGAGAATGTATTAATTTCCATCTGCTGGGATGAGAAGTTGCTGATGAGGAGAGCTGCACTGATCTATGAGAAGAGCAGTATGTTATTAGGAGTCATTTACTGCTATGTCCGGTTAGGAGAATAACAGTAGTGAGTTCTCCACTAGGTCCATGACCTAGGCAGCTTCAAGGTCTTGGCCTCATTGATAGTGTCTAGTATGGATCCCTTTTTATCCCACTCAAGGCTGGGAAGTCCAGGCCTGCCCAGGGATGGCACACAGAAGTCATCTGGACCCATTTTGCACCTAAGTGAGCTAAGCTAGGATTCCTGGAGTGTGTGACATCAGTCCTCTACCTACATCTGTATTCTCCCAGCTTGTCCCCAAGTTTTCTTTGACTATTTGTAGGAACTGTTTAAGAAGAATGAGGGCAAAGATTTTTCTTACAACCAGAAAAAGAAAGACAGACAGACAGAAAGAAAGAGAGAGTAAGAGAAAGAAAGAAAAAGAAAGAAGAAAAAACCCCTCACAAATCCCCAAACCTGTTAACTGGAAAATATTCCGAGATCAACACATTTTAATTCACTAATTAATACAGCTAAAAGGCATTTTTCATATTAGACTTATTAAAATCACTTGTATTTAAGTGTTTTTGAGCCCACATTTTCCGATCCTGGGTGTTTTTCTAAAGTGTTCTAGTCATGTTATGCAAATGCCTATTTAAATTACCAGGGGTATTTGTTTTCTATTTCTACTCTGTAAAACATAATTTTAATACAAGTTATTTGTGAAATGCACATTGGAAAAAAGAAAATAAGATTTGAGATGGCATTTCTATGATAATTTTATTGCAAATGTTGACCATGTTTTTGTATTTGTCTGCAAAAGGTAATGTGAAGTATACATAAGACATATTTCTGGGATTTATTGCCGTATGCGAACTAAATTAGTAAGACAGAATTTGCTTCATTTTTTGAACCCGAGGCAGGGCAGTCCATCAGCCAGGAAGCATGTTTGCAAGGGTGCAGTGACGGCCATGCAGCAGCAGCTGAGCCTCGAGCAATCACAGAGATTTGTGCTCCCCGTGCACTTGAGCAAGATCTCTGACACCTGCGCACTGTCTGACATGACGTTCGAGGCAGAAACACGGCCCTTTGCGGAGGACGTGGATGCTCAACCTGAAGCCGGGTGGGATGCTGAGCCGGAGGTGTGGCCATGATCTCTGCAGTGATCCAGTAGAAAATGTAACATGGTGGTGGTGGGGCGGGGAGGGGGCGGGGGACGAGGCTGCACTGGCCAAGGGCCTCTGGGAGTGTTTTCTTGTGGATTTTTCTAGAATGTCTACTCTTCCTACTTCCAGAACCTTGTTTATACATGTGTCCTGGATGTAAATGATGTTAGAGGTAAAAGATGGTGTTGAGGGAGGAGGACCCTGGATTAAAAATGACGCATCAGTGCTAGTGCAGAACTTTCTGGAAGCCTAGGGAGAAGGGAAGGGAAACATGGGGTCCATTGTCATCCATCAGTCAAAGATATCCACTTCTAGAGGAGAAGGACAGTTTCATCCAGTCCTTGTGGAATCTGCAGAGGGCCTTTAAAAGGAAAAGAAAACAAAGCACTGAGCCACACCCTCAGCTCCTCACTGGGGGATTCTAAGCAGGGGCTTTACCATTGAGCCACGCCTGCAGCCCCTTGCTGGGTGATTCTAGGTAGGTGCTTTCCCACTAAACCACGTCCCTAGCCCCTCATTGGGGGATTCTACACAAGGTGCTCTGCCACTGAGCCACAACCCCAGCTCCTCACTGGCGGATTCTAGGTAGCAGTTCCATTGCTAAGTTATCAACCATGTGCTATTTTTAGTTTTTATTTTGAGATAAGATATAATCAAATTGCCTTGGCATATTTGAGTGATGCTCCTGCTTCGGCTTTCCGAGTAACTAGAATGCAATGGTGGGCCATTAGGCCAAGCTTCAGTGTAAACTCTTGTAGGGAAGTAATGAGAAGTCATGGGATATGGGGATGTGTATTGATCACAGGTCCAGCTTCCATCTCCTCTGAGGCTAGGGATTGTGAGCTGGTCCGTTATGGCTCCTACTCCGTCACTTTGTAAGATTAAGACAAAATGAAGAGAGTTGAAGATGACAAAGCAAAGGTCCCCAACATCCCCACATGCCGACATGCATAGGTGCCCAGGTGACTGTAGTGTGGGCAGATGGGTGGCAGAGATCACCTTATACAGTGCCTTATGGGAACGTGTCCATTAAATCTGCATAGCAGTGTTGAGAGGTTAGTCATAACTGTCTTCATGCTCATTTCATGGAGAAGACACCGACTCAGAGAAGCTCAGTGACTTGCCGAAGAACGCCGAGCACATGATGGGTACTGTAGAGACAAAGTTCAGATCTTAGTCCTCTTCATGTCTCAGAGACGTGGTACGTCTTCACTCCACAGCTCATTAGTAAGTTCCAATACACACCAGGCCCCTTGAGAGACATTCAGTGTATGCAGCAGTATTAGTGATTTTTTTTTTTTTTTTTTTGCGCCTCTGTGACAAGATGCCCAGCAGAGACAAATTAAAGGAGAAACCTGTTGGCTCAGAGTCTCAGAGTCTGTGGCTGGCTCTTGGCTCCACATGTTCAGGTGCTAGAGGCATGTGGAGGAGGACAGCTGTTCACTTCATGGCCAATCAGAAATCAGAGATTCTCAGTCTCTCTATAAAAAGTTGGCTATGTCCACATGTGTGCTTGTAACCCCAGTGCTGTGGGAGGTCGAGACAGGAGGATCATGGGAATGCTGGCAACTGACCTAGCTCCAGGTCAGTGATGGCATCTAAAGGGAATAAGGTTAATAGTAGATCAGGCCACTCCACATCCTCCTCAGGCTTCTGAACATGTATACTCACACACAAATACATTTTTAAAAAGTATACATTTTTAAAAAGTGCTTACAGATGAGTTTCATTCTCCTTTTCAAATAGCTAGGTGTGATGGCCTGCTTGTATTCCCCAGTGCCGGGGACTCAGAGATAGGTGTGTCTCTGGCCAGCCAGTCTAACCTTATCAGTGAGCTTCAGGTCCCAGTGAGAGACTTTATCTAAAAAACCAAGGTGAGACAGCATTTGAAGAACACTTGAGATTGATCTCTGAGCTTCATGTGTGTATACACACACACACACACACACACACACACACACACACACACACGCGCATAAATATGCACACATACAAAATAAATCCCCATGGCTGGTGTATAGAAAAAAGTAGGGAGCCAGTGCAGGTCAGGAACAAGAGTGCCTGAGACCAAGACAAGAGAGGACACATAGTATGAGATGCACTAGAGAGCTGGTCCTGCAGGAATCTGCAATTGCAGGACTAGAGGGAGAGAATTAGAGAAGAGAGCAAGGGTAGCCCGGCCAGCTGGCCTTAAGCACCGACTTGGAAGGCCTGCACTGGGAACTGTCAAAATTGATGAGGTGAAGGGGTCAGGCACAGAGTCAGTGTCACTGTTGCTTGTGGTTGTGATTGTGAGAGAGGCCCATGTCCCTGAGCAAGGAGAAAACTACTTGCCTGTAAGGAGTGGGAAAGATGGAGGGAGATGCCTGAGCTGGTCCTGGCAGGACGAGTCAGCATGACCTATGAGGACAGAGAATGAGTGTATGCAGGAGTGGGGCATGGAAGTAAGATGGGAAGGGACAGGAGATGGCCAGTGTGCCAGGCTGGCACTGAGAATGTGGAGCCTGGGGGTGATGACTCAGACCTCTTTCAAGGTTTTAGACACAGGGGTGAGGAGTCTAAACTAATCCTGAAGGTGCAGGTGCAGGCGTAAGTCTGTCAGATCCATGATAACTGGAAGGGGCATTGTGACTAGAAGGTCAGGTGAAACCCATTATTGCTAGTACCCAGCGTGACCTGGCTACAGAGTCCCGAGAAACTCCAGTGTAGGTGGCAGAAAGCAGGCCATAGGCATTCCTTCTAGACATGGTGAATTCTAGGTCTGTGAAGCCATCTGCCTCCCCCGATGGGATCTGTGGGTCCCTACACAGTTGGGTCTATTCTGCCAAGCCTTTCTATTCCATTTGCAGCCCCTTTCTCCCAACTACATAGGGCCTGGGTCTCCGGGCCTTTTGTTATTCTGAAAACTCATGTTCATTTGTACCTGAGGCCATCGTATCGGCTGCTTCCCTCACCAGAAGGCTTCCTCCTCTACTTCCCGTAGCCAGTTCACATATTCCAGTCTTTGTGCAGTGCCTGCCAAGAGGCTGTCCTCGTCAAGTCACACAAGAAATCATCACTGTCCTGGCTCTGCTCTGTCTTCTTCCTTGTGCTCTCATGGATTTTGGGGACACTGTCTCCTTGCTCATGACATATCTCCCACCTGCCCAAAACATAAAGGGAGCCTCAGAACCTCAAGAGCTTGTCTACTGTGAACACTGCAGAGTCACCAGGGCTGGGCACAAGAGAAGAAGCCCCCAGAGTTGGCTGACTGAACATTTCAGGGGACCCTCTGGTAGAACTGAGTGAACAAGGCCCACCCTGACTTTATCTGCAGGCCTGCCTTGAGGTCTGGAGCCCTTCTGGAATGTTCCTCCAGTGGAGGTGGGAGAGAATGGATCAGCTGCCATCCCTCTGGTCCCAGCCGCAGGAAGGGCAGTCATGTTCTGTTTTTTTTTTTTTTTTTTTATTTGTTTCTAATTGGTTTGATATGATCATGAAAAGCATCTGAAAATTGGACATCTGGAAATGTTTCCCTCCCATTTATTACTTAAAACAGCCCTGGAGTTTTAGAGTTGTTCTTAAAATTAGATTCTCCTCACTAAAAGAAATAGCGGGGAAATCATCATGAACCCAGTGTCGAATATTTTCAAGGAGACCCCACAAGGTCATGGCAGGGCCCTGGTCTGTACAAGTCAGAGGCAGCATACCCCACAGTCCAGACAAAGCCTGGAAACATCCAGAACCAGGGCTGGCCCGCATGCAGTCACAGAATCAGGAGGGGGAAGATAAATTAAGATTAGTGTATCATGCAGTTACACATTAACCACGACAGTGAAAAAGGACAGCAAGTGTTCAAATGGCCTAGACTGAAATATACTGAGGTTAAAATACAGGGTAACTTTACAAATCACTAATAATTTCTGTGGCTTTCACTGCAATAACATTGATTTAATTCATTAGATTCCTTTCGAAATCTATATTTCAGTTTTAGAGTTGTCAGATTCTGTTAATGACAATTTTGCCCCATCTGTTCCAACATGAAAATGAGGCTCCTCGCAGCCGACAAGACGGATCTCCAAGAGTCGAGGAGGAAGAAGTCTTAAAGGTATTTCACTTGGATTGGTCCTCGCTGGTGATTCACACCCTTGGTGAAGCTGCCCACGGAACAGCGTCCCATGGACGCCCACCGAAAGGCCCGTCCCTCCCCCCCACACAGACTCCCTCAGTTCCCCAGCCCTTCAGCTATCCTCTAATCCTAGGGACCCACTGTGTCATCCTCATGTCATATTGGGGAATATTCAAAGCATTCCCGCCCGTTCTTTTATTTTTTTTAATGACAGAGCAATAATTCTGGGTGTCAGCATATCAGAGTCCCAGCGGTTGTGATCGGAATGAGAATGGCTTGCTGTAATTTGGCCATTCAAACCACCCTATTACAGTAAGTCATTTCCGTGTGCCCGGCGAGCTTCTGTCGGCCTGCCGAGGGGCAGTATCTGGGTTTCCAGCTCTGAAGAAACGTGATGACACCCTCCAGCCTGCCAGCCCACACATCTGCCAGTTTCCTGTGGGAGACGGCTTTGAATGAGTGGGTGAGGAATGCATGTAGATCTAGGTAGCACATGGTGGCTTTGAAGGGTCCGTCTGTACTGGGCATGGCCTCCTGTCATTAAGAGCGCACATACTTCCTGTGGAGGAGACGAGGCCCTTGTCTATCCAGATGTCGGGGAGGCATTCTTGAGCCTTCATTGGTATCATGTGTGACCGGGGATGACCTCCTAATTGCCATCATGGAAAAATAAACCTAATGTTAAAGAGACACAGTGTGGAGTACATGACCCATGGAACCTTCTAGAAAAATATGCAGGCATTAAAACATATATGGAATTAGGCTGATGCTCAAAGTTAATATTCACCATATGTATTTATATTCAACACAACTCCAGTAAAATTGAGTGCTGCATTACTGCTCCGACAAAGGGGAGATTGCCTCTCACGCGGCTGACATTAAGTTGAGTTACTGTGGTACTGTAGACTTCCCCAGAAAGTCTGAAGACAGTTGAGAAAATTAGGCTGAAAATCCTCCTTGTGGATCTGCTCCTTAATTTCAAATACAAATTAGGGAAACTTTAACGTTTCCCATGTCATACCTTGAACAAATTAAAAATCAACAAAAATATTAAGGTTCTATGTTACCTGTTCAAGTGTACAGAATGTATAAAAACTTTAATCAAACACTTGGGTTTGCTCAGTTTTAAATTGTGTTAGTTTAATAGTTTCTTTTCCCTGTTTATATTAATGACATGTTCCCTTCTAAATGCATTGCTGGCTGGGAAGCCATCATACTTGCAAGGTTGAATGGATGCAGTTCTATTCATAGTTTCTTAATAAAAAGATCTCTTTCTATTAAATCCCCCTCTTCTTTCTATTTTTTCCTCTTTTTTTTCTTTCTCCAAAGATTGAGGTGCTCTGCAATGACACTGAAGACCGTATAAACACAGGTTCCCTGGTGCCCCACTTCTTGTGTGAGAGCCGCCTGCCATCCCTCCAAGAAGAGCAGAAACCCAGTTCCCACATGACGAACACTTCCCTAGCGTAGGCCGAAGGTTGTCACTGTGGAAGATGTCTGCATTTGCTCTTTTTACAGAAGTGTTCCTCTTTTTGTTTGATGAGTTGTGTGGTCACTTGTCTTTGCTCAGTCTGGAAAGTTGAGCCACTGGCATTGTGCAGGGCAGGGGCAGGGCCTGAAGGACCAGCTGGGGACAGGTGGAGGATGACCAGTTTCAGTTACCAACCATTTTGAACATGTCCGAAATTCCTACAACATCTGAATCACTTAAAACTTTTGAACCATGCCTTTCGTTCTGCACTTGAGAGACTGAGGCAGGAAGATCATGAGTTTGAGGCCAGGCTGGGTGAAATTGTAAACTGAAAGCTGACTGGTGCTATGTAACAAAACTTTGTCTCAAAAAACTAAGGACTGGGAAGTTAACTACTGCATTTGCTCTCTCGCTGGGGAACTAAGCTTTGAATTTTTAGATCTGTATGCTTACCTTGGGATATCTGTAGAAGTCAGGAAGCCAGAAAAGGCCCACCAGAGGAAGGTAAGAAGAGGTGGGTAAACGTGAGTGATATACACAAAGAGGTGAGGATACTGGGGATAAGGGTTTAAATAAGGATGGGGCTGAGAGCCTGGGGAGGGGAGAAGATGAGGGTTAGCATAACTAAGGCTGTGTGGAAAATTGTTATAGAAACTTGTTATTTTTTAAGCTAATTAAAAGTATAATTAGGGCCTGGAGACATGTGGGTCAGTTAAGAGCCTTTACTACTCTTTCAGAGGACCAGAGTTCATATCCCAGCACTCACACCAGGAGGATCACAAGGGCCCTTAGCTCCAGCTCCAAGGAATCCAGTGCTCCAGCCTCTATTCACACACACACACACACACACACACACACACACACACAAACACACACACACACATACACACACACACACACACAGAGAGAGAGAGAGAGAGAGAGAGAGAGAGAATAAATTTTAAAATATAACTGCATAATGGAGTTTGAATAGAAAAACTCTTCAGAGGTGAACAATACTGCTCCCAGAGGCAGAGATGGTTAAAAATTTCAGTGCCAGTGATGGAAGACCTTCTCTTATGGCTTGTATATGTTCAGCCCAGGGAGTGGCACTCCTGTGGCCTTGTTGGAGTAGGTGTGACCTTGCTGGTGTGGACTTCAAGATCCTCAATCTAGCTGCCTTGGAAGCCAGTATCCTGCTAGCAGCCTTCAGATGAAGATGTAGAACTCTCAGCTCCTCTTCTGCCATGCCTGCCTGGATGCTGCCATGTTCCTGCCTTGATGATAATGGACTGAACCTCTGAACCTGTAAGCCAGCCACAATGAAATGTTGTCCTTATAAGAGTTGCCTTGGGCTGGGCAGTGGTGGCGCCCGCCTTTAATCCCAGCACTTGGGAGGCAGAGGTGGGCGGATTTCTGAGTTCGAGGTCAGCCTGGTCTACAAAGTGAGTTCCAGGACAGCCAGGACTACACAGAGAAACCCTGTCTCGAAAAAAAACCAAAAAAAAAACCAAAAAAAAAAAAAAAAAAAAAAAAAGAGTTGCCTTGGTCATGGTGTCTGTTCAACAGAAAAACCCTAATTAAGACACCTTTCTTATGAGCTATTGGTCAGGAAGGCCCCAGAGAACCTTCCCCCACAACACAGGCCTTGTTTTTTGTTGTTCAACACAGCTAGACAGTAAGATCCTATTGAGGAAGATACTACACTGTTTGATGGCAGGACATAGACACATCGACCAGGAACTTACTAGGAAACTTCCTCTTTGCTAATGTTCAGACTGCGTTAAGGTCCTGGAGGAGAAAATAAATCAAGGTCTTATCCAGTGCTGAACATTGCATGCTATAATACCAACTTGCCTGGAAAGTCATGATGCAGTAACAGCATGACTGCTGAGGGTTACCAACCATTTTCAGATTGGACTTGGACTTCATCTATAGGAAGGAATTAATGCCTGATACTATAAACCTCGTCAAAAGCCCATGGCTGGGAACATCCTAGGTCCTAGAGGGGAAAACATACCTATTTTGTATGTATCTAAATTTTTAAGTTGTTTGCTTTGTTTTACATGCCTGCATGTATGCATGTGCACCACCTGGAGGTCAGAAAATGACATCCCTTGGAACTGGAGTTGGGGAATGGTTGTAAAACACATGTGCGCGTGCGCGTGCGCGCACACACACACGTACGTTACATGGTCAAATGGCTTTCTGAATCTTAGCCAGAGAAGCTTTTTGCAGTGGGAAGTGGTTAAACAGACTTGTAAATGGTCAAAGTGTTGGAAATAAGTGTTTGGTATTCAGTCCGAAATGAAATGTACGTATCAGTCCTATGTGCACATGGACATTTGTAATTGGACTTACTAGCTCACTACAAAGACAGAGAGATGAAGTTTGGATGGGACATCTTGGGAGGATATGGGAGGACCTGAGGGTAGATTGGATAACTCATGTTGTGGTCAAATATATATTTTTTCTTTTAGCAGATGAATGGCTAGGCCAGAGAGTTGGGTGGTGTTCTGCCCCAACTGAAGCCTGTTGGGGCTCAGGTCTGTGATCTGGGACCGAAACAGCACATCTGCTCTGGGCCTGCTGGATGTGGCCCAAGCCCTGTAACAGAACCACAGCCTGAAGTCCATGCCGCTGCCATTGAGTGATGTAACACAGGCACATCGCAGCCGCTCAGAACTGACAGCTCAAGCAGTCCATCAGGTGGGGAGCCCCTCTTCTCTCTGCCCTTTTATATGTGGTGACTCCACCCCTGTCCATTTCTTACTATCTCTTAACTGCAGATCCAAGCCTGTCTCTGGAGGAACAACCGGGCAGACTCTACTTCTGACCTCAAGCCCTGCCTTCAGCCCTTGGGTCTGATTTCAGACCACTCAGAGCAGGTCAGAGTCTCTTCCCCTCATCTTGGGTACCTGGGCACCTGAATCTGAGAGTCTGACTTTCCTGGGCCAAAGTGCCTAAGTTCTTTGTCCTCTTGGTCACTGTTTTTTATTTTTTAAGATTTTTTTAAAATTTATTTTATGTATATGAATACACTGCCACTATCTTTAGACATACCAGAAGAGGTCATCAGATCCCATTACAGATGGTAGTGAGAGCCACCATGTTGTTGCTAGGAATTGACCTCTGGAAGAACAGTCAGTGCTCTTAACCACTGAGCCATCTCTCCAGCCCCAAATATATATTTTTTACATGCATAAAATTCTCAAAGAATTCATAAAAGTGTATTTTAAAATTTTTCAAGGGTTAGAGTCATACAGACTTGCCTAGAATTTCTCACTTGTGGGGCTAGGTGTGCTTATGTGGACATGGGTTTTGTTGGACTGAGTTGTGGATCCAGCATGTCTTCCGCCCCAGGCATCTGGAGCCATGGCTCAGAGAGCAGAAGTGCTGGAATTCATGTTACTCCATGCCCGCACTGAGTTTGACACTGGTCTGTGGGAAGCTGCATGACTCTGTTCTGGGGTGGAGAGAACATAGTCTGAGACCCCGAGGGGATGGAGCTCTTGGATTGGGGATCCCCCGGCCAAAAGGAAGCTGGAGCCAAGATGGGTGGGGAGTGGGGGGTGGGTGGGAGGAGGGGTTGGGGCTTACGGGGAGGGAGATAGGAGACTCTTGGACCCCAAGACTTGCTTGGCTGGGTCTTGGCTTGGTCTCCCGTGGATGGAACTTAGAGGGGTCTTCCATGGGAGGTTAGGCAGTGGCTTGGTAGTTGAAGACCTTCTTCATGGCAGGCCACAAAGACAAGAGGTAGTCCATGGTTTTAAAACATTTATTGTCATGGCAGAAAATGGATGAAGGCCCCATTCTCAGGGAGGGCCTGAGGTTAAATACCTTTTGTGGAAAGAAGGAATGCTTAACTGGCTATGCCCTCTGGCCTTTAGGTATCTCATGAATATGGAGATGTCTTGAGGCTCTGTGGCCTGTAGTCATGCCCTCTACCTGTGCTCCATGACGGTGACCCATGGCCACAAACCTCTCTGAGGAAGGAGCTGTAGAGGGCTGTGGCTATGTGAAAGCAACCAGGTCCCAGGAGCAAGGCTGAACACTTACCATCCCTTTAAGGTCTCTAGGGTTCAAGGCCTGCTCTCGACCAGGTACCCAGCTGTCTCTCAAAGCCTACCACCCCACACCCACTGAGAGTCTGGGAGGAGGGCTGCATGGCTCAGTGGTGGAGCACCTGACTAGAATTCTCCAGTGAGGGACTTGGGGTATGGCTCAGTGATAGAACCCCTGCCTAGACTCCCCCAGGGAGGTTCTGGGGCATGGCTCACTGGTAGAGCACCTGGTTAGAATCCACCAGTGAGGGGCTGGGAGTGTAGTTCAGTGGTAGAGCATCTGCCTAGTAAGTACAAGACCCAACACACGAAAAGAAAAAAAAAAGAAAGAGAAAGGAAGTGGGAGGATGTGGGAGGGTAGGGGTGGGAAAAAAGAGATGGAGGGAGAGAGGGAGGGAGAAGAAGAGGGAGGGAAGGATAGAAGGAGGGAAGGATGGAGGGAGGGAAGGATGGAGGGAAAGGAGAGAAGAGGAGAGAAAGAGAGATAGAGATAGAGATAGAGATAGAGATAGAGATAGAGATAGAGA
>JANHMN010000003.1:37489854-37501087 GCA_030674055.1 Rhabdomys pumilio | reverse complement strand
AGAGATAGAGATAGAGATAGAGATAGAGATAGAGATAGAGATAGAGATAGAGAGAGATAGAGAGAGAGAGAGAGAGAGAGCCCTTCCAGAGAATCCTTCCTACACTGTCTGCTTGCTGTCTGTCTTGGGGTCCTTCCAGCTGTGACCAGCTGTGAAATGCAGCTACTATATCCTTCTATGCTCACCCCAGACTTTTTGTCCAAACCAAAGCTGACCTTTCCCATTTTACAGAATTGATCAGCTGTCAAGGTTCAGCACAAGGGAGGAAGGGTGAGACACACGTTAATCAAAGATTATTTGAAGAACTATCCGGAAGTAGGAGGCTTTGAACCTGCTTGCTCTGGACTCCAGCTGATGACTCCAGGCAGGGGGTCTGCTCCTTGCTGGAAACAGGGGAGCTGTGTGCAGCGGCTGGAAGGAATCTTAACGATCTAGGACTGTTCCCAACTGGAAGTAGCCAGTCTTTTGGCTGATGTGTTTTGTTTGTTGGATTTTCGAGACAGAGTATTGCTAGTCTGGAACTTAAGATTCTCCTGAATCTCCTCCTGGTCCAGCTGTTTTAATATAAAATAAACTTATATCACCTATAAAATGTAGCTACAGACTAATGTTAATTTCCTGTGCATTTAGTTCTGTAGAATGAGGCTAGTCAATTTACAAACCTGTTTACCTATGTGCCCCAGAATACCAAGGGCTGGGGCTATAGGCTTAGGCTACTATGCCTATTTACTCTGTGTGTTTCAGGTGTTTCCCAGGATCCTGCCATTTTTGAGGATGTGATGCAGCCCACACTTTTGTCATCTTGCTGATTGTCTTAATTTCTTTTTCAGTTGCTGTGATAAAAATTCCCTGAGAAAAGCAAGTTAAACAGGAGAGGGTTCCTTTTAGCTCACAGTTCAAGGGTTTAGACCATCATAGTGAGGGAAATCAAGGTAACAGGAACTTGAGAGAGCCGGTTACATCACATCCATACCAGGAAGCAGAGAGTTAAGAATGCTGCAGCTCAGCAGTCTTTCCTACTTTTTCTATAGTCTAGGATCTCAGCCCAGGGAATGGCACCACCCACAGTGGGTGGATTTTTTCTATGTCAATTAACCCAATTGAGAAACTTCCTTATAAATATACCTAATCTAGATAATCCTCATGGCTGTGCTGAACGCTTGTCTCCTGGGTGATTCTGTATCTCATTAAGGTGACAGTTGAGATTAACCATCACAACAATGATTGACCTAGAAAGAATTTGGTACCTTCATCTTCACAAAGAAAAAAAAAGGACAAACATCTGATCCATAGACCAGAGAAGCATGCATTCAGCGTGCACTGTAACTGTCAGACCAGAGAGCTGAGGTGATGGGACTGTAAACGAACTCTCTGGGCCAGGAGAACTAAGGAGGCCGCAGACACACAAAGCATGAGTCTGTTCAGTTAGAGGCACTTCCCCTTTATACACTTTTCCTAAGTGGCTAGAAAGTACCTTAGCTCTTGTGTGGAATTGGTTTAGGCAACAATACTTCTCTGTCTGTGCAGGGCGGGGATTTGAGATGTGTCTCTCTAAGCCAGTGGCGATGAGATTAGGGGCTTTGGTAATCAACTAGAAAGATTACTGGATGTGAAATCTTTACCTGTTTAAGAAAATGATATAATATATTTCAAGCAAATTAATTCCATCTGGACCCGTTACAGCCCATAATCAGCTGTGTTATGCAAATAGTAATCTTTGTGGTTGAAATCAATAACTTATTTTCTTCTGTAATAAAGAAAAAGGGGAATAAGTTTTTATTAATTATGTACAAAATGAAATCTTCTCTTGCAAGGCCGTGGGTTTCATGTCATTATCATGGCTTTCCTTATACCAGTTTCTGAAACTCCAATGTGGGCTTTCAGCAGAATGTCCTCAAGGCTACCACTGTCTGGGGAGGTCTCTCAGGAAGCTGGCTGGATTGGCTAGGGGAACCAACCCTTGTGGTGATGGTTCATGCTGGTGATGCCAGCTAGCCCAGCCGGTGTCCGGCCTTCTCCAAGGTGTATCTGTGAGGATCACCTTATTTATAAAGCTGGCTGAACCACAGTTCATCAGGACCCGCTCCAGTCCTAGTTGAAGTTAATGACATATTGATAATGGCATAAAATCTGTGTTAATGGCAAGCATATTGCCTCTTAGCCACAGGGAGGTATTTATGAACATGGCTAAGTCCTGCAGGAAAAGTCATTCTTTGGACCTTAAGGAGTATTGTTTTGAGACTTTTTGGGGGAAACAGAATACAAAGATATCAACCATCTAATACTTCATTCCAAGCGTGATATTTATGTCCATTTATACTCACCCCATGGTCTTTACCACCTTTAATTTTTCCTGATTGTGGAGACTCTTGGGTGTCCAGGCTCAGTCTGCCTACATGGATGGATTGGGGACCCTTTCCAGCCTAATAAGTCTTCCCAGGTGCATTTTCTACATCACTTGAATGAACCCTCTAAGGAGGTGTTCCCCAGGCTATCACTAGAGCCTGGTGGATTTTGAATCGGGGCATGAAGTCAAAGGAACTTGCATATGGCGATTCACTGGAGCCTCTGTGAAGGCTGTGCACGCTGCCATTATTTTTGGCCTTCTGCCATTTCATTTACGAGGGACTTGTATTTGACAAACAGATCTCCTTTATGCATTTAGATCAGCCTTCTTCCTGCCTGATAATCAGACACAAAAGAGTGCCCTGACCCAGCCCTGCATCCCCTGGATCAGGGCTTGGCTTCTGTGAAAGCCTGTTCCACTCATAAGTCTGTCTTTGCTCTTTTAGTGAGGGGCCAGGACACAAGGGTCTCTTAGAATCTGTCTTGTATCTGTTTTATATCTTGCAGAAAAATGCCTCCCACACCCCAATTGCTAGGTCTTCAGGGGACCAGAGAAACCCTTGCTACTGGAAAAGCAGTCAGTCACAGGCCAAGTGATGATCCTGTAAGACAGCCTTTAAGGGGAGTCCCCAGTGTTTAGGGAGGCAGAATTCTGCCTTTACATCTCTCCCAGCCTTTCCTGCTTGCCTCCTGGGAAGTGGGCGGAGACACGGCCCCTCTGCTTTAGAGTGGTGCCAGGCAGACATCTCGTTAATCCTCCTTTCTTCATGCAGTCCTGTTTATGGATTTCTGTGACTGAGCCTGCCAGGATGCCCAAACTGGTTATAGACAGCTGGTCTGCTTGGCATTTTATGGTGATGGCAGTTTCCCTAGGCCGGAACTGTCCGTGCTCGTGCTCGTGCTCGTGCTCTTGGATCAGAACTGAGGGACACCAGCGAGAAGGGAAGACAGTACAGAGGGAAATACCTCCCCCGCCTGGTCCCTTGATGGTCTGGCCCCTGCGGCTGACAGGGCACCACACCAGGCCCTGCAAACTGCTCTATCACTGTGCCGATGGGAGGGTATATATGCAAAGCAGGCTCAGACAGGCAGTTCGTGCAGGCTCCTTCCGGAGGGGAGCCCCCACCCCAGACGGAGGCTTTCAGTATAATGACACCCCCTGGGGAGGCACCTTATTGTTCTTCACAGAAACAATCTCTACAGAGAAATTAATTGTTTTGTTGTTGATGAAAAAAGAAATGGAAGCTATTTTTTTGAAATATTCTCTCTTCTTGAGAGTGTTAAAAGGGTGGGTCACAGGTATCTGTCTCTTGCTCCCACAACCTGGGAAGACCAGGCTCTACAATATGTCTGTTTGCCCTCTGCTGAGTAACTTCTGCCTGGGCTGGGCTCAGGGCTGGGCTCAGGGCTGGGCTCAGGGCTGGGCTCAGGGCTGAGGTTGAGGCAGACAGTCTCATTAAAGGCAGACACCCACATCATCATGGCTTACTAACTGCACACTCTCTGTGTCCATTTCCTGGCTTGAAAACAAATGGGGTAAATAATACATTTTTATTATAGGATGGTTGTTGGGATTAGATGAGATAATATACAGTCTGTTAAGCGGGAGTCACGGCAGGTGTCCAGCTAGATGCATAGAAAGTGTTAGTGGACTTTCCATTGCCATGATAGAATACTTGAGATGGATCAAAATGTAAAGGAGAAAGGGATTATTTTGGCTTGTGTGTGGCTACTTAGCCTGAGAGAGGAAGGTGGTGGCTAAGATGGTGGTGATGGTGGGGGAGGCACGAATCATACCCCTAGGTTATTGAGCTGATGCCACTGCCTCCAATGGCACCATCAGATGATGCCCAACAGGTAGGTTTCATAGTTGGCCAAAGCCATCTTGCAAGGCAAGATCCAGCTGCCCCACCCCATCCTCTGGTGTGATGACCTATCTAATCCTTTAGGCATGGCCACCCTCCTTCACCTAACCCTCTAGGGCAGTAGTTCACAATTTGTGGATTGTGACCCCTTTGGGGACAGGCACCTTCACAGGGGTCACCTAAGACCGTTTGCATGTCAGATATCCTACATATCAGATATCTACCTTATGATTCGTAACAGTAGCAAAATTATAGTTATGGAGTAGCAACGAAGATAATTTTATGGTTGGAGTCACTAAACCATGAGGAGCTGTATTAAAGGGTTTCATCATTAAGAAGGTTGACAACCACTGCTTTAGAGTCACCTCTGCTGGTGACTGGTTCAGTCTGAGGCTCATCTTCACTCTTCTCCATTCTTGGGTCCCTCCCTTAGCAGATTCAGAATGGCTGCACTGGGTTTTCCATCACACTAAGAAGAGGCCTGAGTCCATTTCTGGAGCTGTTCAATAGACCCTCTGCCCACTCTTAGGCACATCCTAATGGGAGCCTTGGCAGTGTCTTTTCTGTTTATAGAACACCTGTGCGAAAGCATCTTTGTGTGTGTGTGTGTGTGTGTGTGTGTGTGTGTGTGTACACTAGGATAAATATATGGACATCAGAGCACATTTGAGGGAGTTGGTTCTTTCCTTCCTCCACATGGGACTTGAACTTAGGTCATTAGGCTTGGCAGCAGGCGCCTTTACCCACTGAATCATCTGTTGGCCTCAGAGATAACATCATTTATGTCTGAGCTTTATGGACGTCATAAAGTGGGTAGGATTGGCTGTCATGATGCTTCTGCTAGAGGCATCTATTGTGGGGCAGAGATGAGTAGTAGTTGTGTTTATCACCTGGCCCCTGCCATTAATGAACATGGCCTTGAGAGTCATAGGAAGCCAGGAAATCAAGGCCACCAAGGCAGTATTGAGTGTGTTTATGAGACCTGAGCTGGCACATAGAGTGCTGTTCCCAGCTGGGCCCTATGCTTGGTGTAATTTTGTCTCAAATTCCATTTCTGCCACACCTACTGTACTGCAGTAACAAGAAATGAACCTGGAGCCTCACACATGCCTAGCAATTATTCTACCATTGAGTTATATCCAGCTTCTCTTTTTATTTTGAGACAGAGTCTCACTAAATTGCCCAGGCTGGTCTCTAACTTCCTCTGTAGTTCAAGCAGGCCTTGAACTTACCATCCGGTAACCTCAGACTTCCTTATTGCCACACTCAGCTTTGATATTCTTAATAATTCTTGATATTCTTTGACATTCATCTTTGAGTTTCTTCAAGTATCAGCTTCCCGACAGAGGAAAGTGGCTCACCTATGGTGGCCAAGATGGTGGTGATTGCATGAATCATTCCCCTAGATTACTGAGCTGATGCTACTGCCTTCAGTGGCACCGTCAGATGGTGCCTGAGCCTCCAGTCATGAACTGGAGATAACTCACACCCAAACTGTAGCAGGCGGACTTCATAGTTGGCCAAAGCCATCTTGTAGGCAAGATCCAGCTGCCCCACCCCATCCTCCGAAGCTCCCAGGTGTGGTACCTACCTAATCGTTCAGTTCCCAGGCTTGGCCATCCTCCCTCACCTAACCTTCCAGGGCAGTGGTTTTTATGGGAATACTCTTTTTTTTTTTTGTTTGTTTTGTTTTGTTTTGCTTTGTTTTGTTTTGTTTTATGGGAGACTGAAAGGTTGGGTAGACAAAGGAGGTACATCATACCTATACAGGGCACAGGGCATTCACACGCGTGCACAGAGCATCCACGAAGCCCCATCTTACAGAACTGTGGTGGACACCATGCCTGGGTGTTCAGCATGACTTACTATGAGCACAGAAAAGTGGGCTCATCTGTGATTAAGTGGAACCTCTCCACCCACGATGAGGTCATGCTTTGCCTGTGACCTGGAAGTTGTTCCTTGAAACAGGAAGAAGACAGCTGTGCTCAAAGATCCATCTCATCCCGCCTTCCAACTAGGGTTACTTCACCATAGTAACTAGCTCCTCACACCAAGAACGACACTGTTTGAGGAAGAGGAAGACCTGGTATCCTACAGAAAGAGGTAGAACGCATTGGTAGAGGGCACGAGAATGGAAGAGGGAGATTAGAGCAGCTGAATTAGCTCTGCACAGCTTGCACACTGCTCCCAATCAGAGGCATATCATGTGGCTCAGTTGGTAGATGCTTGTAAAGCTTGCTCGAGGCCCTGAGTGTGATGCCAGCATCACATAAACTAGGCACGGTACTGCATGCTTCTAATCCCAGCACTCAGGAGGTCGAGGCAGGAGGATCATTATGTTCAAAGTCACCCTTGTGGTCTATCAAGAACATCATCTTAAAAACAAATAAACACCACCCATCCCACAAGAAATCACATACTGTGGGTGACTCAAATGCTTTCTGTAGATGTTTGAAAATGCCGTGGTACAATATAAACAGGGAAAGACAGAATTCATGTGAACCGGACAAACTTCTTCTGTTCTTTACTGAGAACGACATTAAGCAGCAATTAAAGACCCCACAACACAGTGACAGAGATGAGCAAAACGAAGAAAGGTGCTTTATTTTTTCATGCCTTTAAGGGTGTTATCACCTTCCACTTGTGAGCAAGGGACCCCCACAGTTTTATTCTTTGTGGGTCCTAGCTGTCATACAGCTATCCCTGGGTATGTAGGGGCCCAGAAACTATGGTTCAGGGATTCCTGAGTGTGAACCATAGTCTCCATATGGGGCGATCAAATCAGCAGAACAGCGATGTAGTTGCCATAGCTTGCCTCTACTGCACCAGGGGTGAATCAGGACCTCCCTAGAAAATTGACGTTTTCATTTAGTCCTAAAAATTCCAAAGGTAGGGCCATGATATACCCACTTTTCAGGAAAAGATGTTCAAAGAGATGGGCTCAGTAGAATAATTAGGAAGGTACAAACTGGGACTCCAGCCCTGCCTGGGGCTGGGCTGCCATCCTAGCCTCCCTGTTGCTCTGTTGGATGGGATGGGGAGCCCAAGGCTCAGACTGAGGTCTAGAACTCATTTTGCAGCCTCATGCCTCTGAATGCCTGCTTGTCCCCATACTGTGCTGTCTGCTCCTCCCTCCTCCAAGTGGCATGTCATCATTTGTCATCAAGGGCTCCAGTGTCATAAGAATAACCCAGGGAGAGGCTGTGCTCCACATTCCTGTCTGAGTGATGACATGGGATCCCAAAATAGCTGTCTCTGCCCCCTGTTGCTGCCCTACACATGCACATAAAGCTGTCACACACACACACACACACACACACACACACACACACACACACACTGCACACAGAGGCACATATGCACATGGGCACAGATGTACCACTGATGGTCCTGCCTACCGAGGAATGATCGGTACACTCTCATTGTGCAGAAGCTGTGCCAACGCCACTCATATGTGCACAGATGTGCATGCCCACACTGCTTGGGCAGACTGATATGTACAGATGCGTAAATACATGCTTCTTGTGCACACTGTGCAAACCGATACATACAAATTCTCACTCAAGCTCCAGATCCATTCATACATGTGCGCACACAGGTTACAGACAGGAAGGGACACTCAAACACTGGCAAGGTAGACACCGGACCTGCTTAAGATTGACAGAAATGCCTCAAGCCTGTGGTGTCCTATTCGCTAACACTGCTGTGCCCTCCACTCACTGGCATGAAGGAACCTAAAGGGCACAGTGGGGGGACTGTCCAAGGGCTGTCAGTGGCACTTAAAACACACCCTTGTTGACACCTTTAAACTGGAGGGAATTAAGATAGGATGCAGGGAAGCCTGGCAGATGATAGCGCAGAGGTCATGTGAAACCCGGCAACACTGGCCTATTTGTGGGTGACCGTCTGCTTGTTTTGTATTTCCGGCCCACAAAGGCCCAGATAGCACACACAAAAACGTGATTGTCCATATGTCATGTTCTGGCTCCGGTGTTGGATAGGGGACACCCAGCTATGCAAATAGGTAGAAAGTCACTCTCAATGTGAGTCAGACTAGGGAAATGGCACGGCCTGAGGCAGTCAGAAAAGGCTTCCTGAGGGCATAGAATTTGGTCAGTGCACCACAAGATCCATCTATGCTGTTCATGGCCCTGTCTGCCTCTCTCTTTCCTGTTCAGGGATGAGCCAGCCTGCAGTAGGGCTACTAGAGACACTTACTGTGACAGCCTCAGGCCCGTCTGAGTCTTTGCTGATTTTGCCCTTCTGTCATCACCTAAGAGGGAGGTTCTCTTCCCTTCCCAGCATTCAGAGGAGGAAGCAGATCTCCCTCTTGGCGGTGAGGGAGCATTGGGTTGGGGCATTACTCTGCTCTCTCATACAGAAACTGCCTGGAATCAACTAGGCTCTAAAAAAAAAAAAAGAGGCTGGAGAACTCAGGGGAGGCTCTGTGGGAGGTATGTGGCTAGCAGCATTTGGGTGGGCTGAGAAACTAAGTCCTTCTCTGTGCACTCTAGCTGTGTGGTCTGTGAAATGGGTATGCAGAATGGATGAAAGTAAGCAGGCCATGGGCACAGAGTATCTGCAGCATGTCTCCAAATGTCGCTGTCCTTGCTACACTATCACAGTGTTACATTTCACTATCACTACTCTGGCTTCACTGTGTTATTACAGATTAATTGCAAAGCTAACTGAGCATTGCCTGTGGGGTCCTGGGGGAGTGTGAATTAAAAAAAAAATGATGTGGTGACCTGACCTCAGGGGTCAGGCTGGGCCCTTTCTGAATCTTACAGCAACGTAGTCAGCCAGTCCACTATGCTTCCAAACCCATGCAAGCCTAATTCCTGTTTCTTCTGCAATCCATGGGGAACCCCAGCTGGACTAAGAGTGACATAGCTTCCTGTTTTGTGACCTTGGACATGTCTCAGAACCCCTCTTATCAAGATGAACCAAAACATCTACCCTGAGTGGGGTTTGGGGGTTCAAATGAAAGGAAGATTTCAAGGGCTTTGACCAGATGCATAGAGCACAGGACAGCCTTTAGGAAGGTTTTTGTATATGGTGCTCCCTGCTGCACAGGAAGACATCCAGACTGAAGACAAGGAAAAGAAGGTCTCACAGCTAGCTCTCCTCTCCAACTCAGAGCAGAAGGGTGCATTCTGCATGGAGGAGAGTAGTTTCAGGTATTCTTTCATTCGGTTTGACTTAATATATAGGGTGCTTAGCACTTGGGGCAAATTTGTATTGGTGGCAGAGGGTGTGTAGGATTTTGGGAAATTCCCAAGTTCTGAATGACACCTCCCTTCTCCTATATCCAGGTCATGATGTTCACACACGTGCACACACACACACACACACACACACACACACACACACTTGTTTGTGCACATGTACATGCATGGGTGCAGTGTGTGTCGAAGGGAAAGGGGTGGAGGGGAAGGGGGACCCAATTATGGCTCATATTTGTTTTTCCTTCCATCTTTATGTTCATTTCAAATATATGTGTGGAGAGAGTTGTGAATTTTTATCCCTGACCTTTGTAGACATAAAACCATCCTATTATCATATACCTGTCAAAAGAGGAGAGAGACTCAGACCGATGTTCTCTGCCTTTTATGCCTTGAGAAAAAAAAATGAGACGGTTATTAGCATCTTTCCAGCTGGAATTCAAAATGAAACAAAACAAACCCTCAAGCAGCTGTATTGCCGACAAGCTCTCTGTGGCAAGGACTGCCCTGGGGTGTTTGGGTCATCTGTCCCCTACCCTGGCTCAGACAAGAGCCAGAAACCGAACTCCTGCCCCCTGTTACCTCGGAAAGGGTGCTCTTTATGGTCAATGTGATGCTGTGGGGACAGGGACAGCTCTTCTGAAAGTCCGTTTTCAGCCCTAAGGGAATCCCTTCTCTCAGCCAGAAGGAGACCAGGTAGCAATTTTCAAAGAGAGACAGAGGGAAGGAAAACACTTCATTGTCAAACCCATGGACTTTTTCCCTTTTTTTTTTTTGGACAAGGGATCCCTTATTTTCATTCTTTGTGGAGTCTTCTCTTCTACAAAGCTGTTCTGGGGTGTGGGACCCCAGGGGGCTTTGGCTCCGGGGGTACCTGAAAACTTGAGTTGAAGCAAGGCCAGTAGAATAGTGGTACATAATTATAACATTTGTCATCTACAAAGATATGCTAAGCCATCCTCGCAGCCCTCACAGACAGTGCCTCTATATGCCCATTTTACAGATAAGGACATTCAAGTCTCAGTTGGCTAGGTGACATGGTCAGGAAGGTGAGAGACAGTCCTTAAAACCTTGCATTCCTTGTCTGCAGAGTGGACTCAAATTTGAGAATTACTTTAAAGGAGTGTTGTTTTAAAGTAGAGAAGGAGCTGCATCCATAAGGGGATCCTGAGGTAGACATCTGGCCACCAGTGGTATCTCCCTTGAGGACTCAACAGTGCTGGCCATGCCCTTGGATGGCCTGCCTATTTCCCTCAGATTTCTTGGACTAGCCTGTTTATAGTTATCCCTACTCTGGGTCTCTGGGATGGATGGCTCATGGACTCAACCTTCCGCTACTAGGTCCCAAGTCCAAAGAGACATCCCTGCAGAGAGCACCTCAAGGGGCAGACACCCGCCCTGTCTCTGCAGATACTGGAATCTGGAAACCGTCATGCGCTATGTTTCATGGGCAGATATGTACCCTGCAGAAGACAGGGATTTGGGTGATGCCGACAATAAAGTCTAATTTTACCTCCATATTGCAAGCGGCTCTGTAATTCCATATAATTATATTAACTGGAAAAGCATGCCCGCCTCCCATAGACAGGACTGGATTATTTTGCAGGCTCGGATCATGCTTTTCGTCCCCTTTGCCCAGAGAGGTCTGTTTTGCAGCTTGAGCTCCGAGAAAGAGGCACACGCTACCGTGGCATGCGGCTACTGCCATTTACTCGTGGGTGCTCCCACATAAATAAAAAGAGTGCTAAAATGTGTGTGTGTGTGTGTGTGTGTGTGTGTGTGTGTGTGTGTGTGTGT
>JANHMN010000003.1:37444136-37489844 GCA_030674055.1 Rhabdomys pumilio | reverse complement strand
TGTGTGTGTGTGTGTGTGTGTGTGTGTGTGTGTGTGTGTGTGTGTGTTGCATTTAAAAATGAAGTCCCGGTGCGGTGGCTGGAGCTGAAGCAGGTATCAAGGAGCTAGAGGATGTGGTATGTCCTGGGAGGCTCCCCACACCAGGCTTTCGTAACAAATGCCTGGCATTTTAGCTTTCTTCTCTGTTTCTCCCCGCTCAGAATGGAGGTGCTCACATGCAAAAAAACATGGGTGGCTCTGGCGATCGGGGTGAACAGTAAATAAGAAAATGAGAAACTCGAATTTGGTGACGTCAGGTCATTTTCCTTACTTTCCTTTTATTTGCCCCTCCCCCCACCAATACAAAAAAAGCCCCGCCCCCCCTTGTCATTTGACACATCATCTCTGATTTGGATAATGGCCTGAAAAAGAGTGCTCCAAGATGATATTTTTTTTTCCTCCAAGAAAGGAACTGTAAAGGTGTTTATAAAATGAAACTAATGAGATTTGGAGCACAGTGTTACCTGATATTAAGCTGTTTTGATGAGGGAGGTAAATTGCTGTGGTTAACAAATGTAAAACCATCACTTTTATTGATACAGGTTTGTGTATGTGTGAAATTAATCAGAGCGTGGGCGATGATGAACGGTTTCTGTGGAACTCTGTCAAAGGTTAAGAGCTAGTTATTTTTAAGAATGACATGAATCTAGGAGAGACAGTGATTGCCTAAATGACCATTGTAATTACCAATTACTTCTCGAAGCAGAGAATGTATTCACGGCGTGCAGTCCTCTAAATACTGAGAGGCATTAGCCCATTTACGTACTAATGCACATAATTTAGCTCCTGAAAAGGGCAGATGGGAACACAATGAAAGATATAATAGATACCGCCTAATGTCATTCCATAAGAATATTGGATTCATCAAAGATGAATATTACTTTATGTCAGATTGTTTTTTTATAAACCGGTCAAAATATATTTCATCTTTTTTTTTTTTTTGCACTCAGTATTTGGGTGACAGTGTCGACAGCATCTTTATAAACTAAATTTAGGCATCCCTGGGACTGAGCCCTCACCCTCCTGGGGGAACAGAGGGGCTACCTTTGGGAGCCGCATCTAGGAGGTGGCACATTTGTCCTTTCTGCGGGAGGGTGTCTAGGAGTGGGCAGGAGACACAGCAGCATTATAAAATCATGGGGAACAAGGTTGGGAACCTCACCTCTTTTTTTGGACACAGCATCTCTAAATGCTCCCGAAGGCGACTTTTTCCCATGCTCCCTTCCAGTCACAGGTGTTGAGTACTGGTCTCCAGGTACAGGGAGGAGGTGGAGAAGCGACTTGTGCCCACGCTGATCTTAATACCATATTTGGATTGATATAATGACAGCAGAGATCTTGTTTCCCAATGCTGCAGAATCAATGTAATAACAGTAACAGAAATATTATTTAGTTAGTACAGTTCTGCTGGCATAATGTAGTCACGCTTTCAGCAAAATGATGGAAAATATAAACATTTAATCAGCCCTTATTCACAAAAAAGCCGAAAAATTAATCATGTTTAAATTCTGTGTCTTCGGGAAGCAATTCAGATGCTAAGCAATTCAGATTTTTTTTTTTAATTTTTATTTTTCTTGCCTTTTTTTTTCTTTCAGATGCACCACCACTGATAACCTAGTGCCGGTCTCAATTACAGTCTCCTTGGGAAAGACTCAACTGCTCACGTCTGCCAAGACTCGGTGACTCCAAGCTGTGGATTTGGTCTATGTCCCTCTGAGTGGGTTGCAGCGTGTCTCATTTTCTCCTTTCTGTTACCCATCAAGGGCAGGGGGTTATATAATACCCTGTCAAAACAGGCAGCCACCTGCTCCCAGACTGCTGGCTGGGTGGTGGGGGCAGGGCTGAGCTGTTTTCAAGGATAGTCAGGGTGCACAAATGCCTACTGTGTGTGGGATCTATGCCAGGCAGAGACCTACTCCGCCTTGCAAAGGTTCTTCAAGGTCATAGGCAGAACCCTCTCACATCCTGAGTCTCTATGCACACAGGGGACTGTGGGGGAGGGTCAGAGAGAAAATGAGGGAAATGGGGGACAGCTGGAGAGACTGAGAAAAGGCAAGAGCAGGAAAAGGGGAGACATGAGAGAGAGGACTCTGCCAGATTCAGGGTCAGACATCTTGGCTAGATGACTCTGAGAATCACTTCCCATTTCTTTGCTTTCTGAAGCCCTATAGAATGTGAACCAGGAAGAGACAGAAACAAGTCAATACAGTCATCCCGTGCCATTAACTACATGGGGTGCCTCTCTGCTGTGCCCTGGAGCTGCCTGGAGAGGCTTCCCCACCTCCTTGCCTGCCTAACAATGCCAAAGCTTCCTTCTGATTCTCTAGGTCTCTGCTCTTATCAGTCCACCCTTCCCAAGGAAATTTACCCTTTTTTATTTCCTCTTTAGTCCAGAGGCACCCAAGTGGGAGGAGGGCAAGTACTCAACTCCCTACCTTGGAGGCATTTGGCAACATCTGGGGACGTTTTGGGTCACCTCATGTGGAGCATGTTCTGGGCATCTAAATGGTGGAGGCTCTTAGATACCTCTGCAATACAGGAGCTCTGTGTGACTTCTCCTGACCATTGCTAGTTCTTCAGTCTCAACCTTCACTTAGCTTCAATGAATGAAGGCAGAGAGACTGGGTACAGGGAACCACCATCTTGATTGCTGTGGTATTCGCTGTTCTCCGTTGAGCCCACTTATCTCTCTTGACCCCATACGGTAACTACCTCACAGCCCACAAGGGGCTCCATCTGCTGGAGGACAGAGCAGAAACACCTGCCCCATTGCCTGTCTGGGCTGTGACTGCTCTCTGTAGGTGATGTCTGGAGCAACCCATGAACCACGCTGAGAACTCTGGACTGGAGAACGTAACTGGTTACAGCTTTCCCCTGGGCAATTTTCAGTAAGCAAGGGGATGCTCTTACTCTCCCTGTACTCCAAGCCTAGTGTCTTGGAAGGTTGCTCAAAAGGGTGTCTCATACAACTGCTCAAGATTTCCCCAGGATTCCTTGCAACACTCCCTTGTAGAGAGGGGAAAAACGGAAGGAAGGAAGGAAGGAGGGAAGAAAGCAAGGAAGGAAGAAACAAGCTGAGCTTTGGGGCAGCAACATACATTTTTATTTCTATTTTTCATCTTTATTTCTTGACCCTGGGAAAAACCCTGTCCTGTTTTGTCTTTATGTAAGAAGACCAGTTTGGGGTCTGTTACTCTGTCCTAGTGTGGGTTTGAGACCAATGGGGACTTGGCAGGCAGGGGTCCATGGAGGTAGAGTTCATGAGGAAAAGAATGGGGAAGTAGTGCCCTGGCTTGAATATGACCCCCTCCAAACTCCTATGTTAGAAACTAAATCTCAAGCATGGTGGGACCTTGTGAGAGGTGTCTCTGTCCTGAGGGCTCTACCCTCACTTGAGGGTTAGTGCATTCATAAAGGGAGCTGGCAAAGATCCCTTGCTCTTTTGCTGTCTCCACTATTCCACTTGTAGAGAAGATGCCAAGTTCAAGGTGCATTGTAGAAGCCAAGAGACACTGTCACCAGATACCAAGTCTGCCTGTACTTTAGTCTTGTATCTCACCTAACCGTGGGTGCTCTGTCCTGGCACACAGAGACCCCACTGCTCTCATGTCAGGCTTGTGGGGAAGGGCATTCTAGCTGTGCCTGGAGGGACACAGGAGCAACAGGGCAAGAAGAACAACCCACAGGCCATACAAGATTTTCAAGATCTTAACCTCTTGCCTCCTGATACTGCCACCAAGGGTCCCTTGGTGCCAGAGTCCACACAGCCACTCAGCTCAGAGGGTGTTGTTTCCTAGAGGGATGCAAACCTTGAATGACCAGGGCTGCTTCAGAAATGGGACAGGGGCAGTGTGAAGAATGTGAGGACAGGACCTTAAGTCTGTTGCAGGCAGGAACACTGTGATTCAGGGATGAGGACATCATCCCCTACCCTTAGTACTGCTAAGTGTGTCCACCCCCAGGCAGAACATCTCTGGTCTGTGGCTTAGGGCTGTCCACAAGGAAGAGTTGCAGGGCTCAGCCAATTAGAAAGGCTTTGCTTTTGGGGGCTGGGTAAAGAAAATCCCTAAAGACTAAGCAGCAAACTCCCCCCACCCCAGTTTTCCCTCTAGGGAGGCCCTTCAAGTCTCTGGGGGGAAGCTACATGCATAAGTACCTCCTAATTTACTTCCCTTAACTACCTCAAGACCTAGAGTAACAGTTAAAAATTATATTAGTGTCTTTTATTGTCTCTAATTTTTACCCAAATGGTTTCTGCTGTGCCAGATGAAGAAGATTTTGTTTTCCTCTCTGTCTTCATATCTGGGGACTTCATAGTCTGGCCATGGGTATGCCCCTATTTGTATATTCTTTAGAGAGATCAACTGTCTAAATGCTTTCCTCCTTCATTTAAGAACTGGCCTCCCTCTCCCTTCCCTGAAGGGATCCCTGGTCTTATTCTAGGAGCCATGGCTATGGGGCCTCTGGGAGGGATGATTGTGTCTCCCCCTGAGGACCTGTGAATCTCTTTGTTTTTCTCTTTGACCTTGCAGCCCCTTGGGTTAGATGGAAATGTTTTCCAGAATGGAGTGTGTGTGATGATGTGACAGCCGTGACAGTTAACCAGAGTCCTTTAGTTAGAAAAGGCAGAATCTCGGTTGCAACAACAAGGGAAGGGGGCTAGGACACATCTTCAGGCATGGTTGTATCAAAGGTGTCACAGGGGTCATGTCCCAGCCAAACTTTGCTCTCTTTCTTAGAACTGCCTTTTTTGGGTAGCAAAGAATGGCCAGTCACTTCCATCCTTCAGCTTAGCAGCCTCAGAGGGGTTTAGAGATAATTCTGCATCTCTCTAGCCAGGTGCCACACCCATGACTGGTTGGATGTGGATCCTATGTACCCATCCTGGTAGACAGTCAGGGAAAGAGGAGATCAGATAAACTGAGTAGCCTGAGAATGTGGGACTTTCTAATGGGACAGCCAGAAGTTGTGACCACAGCCAGAAAGGACTCTTGGCCAAATGACTTCCCTTGTCAGGCCTCTATATATCTCCATCCATGGTTGAGTTTCATCCTGCTATGTCTGTGACCATTAGGTTTTGGCCCCCAGTAGCCACAACTAGGATAGTGATTGAGTGTTGGGCTCTACATCTGTCTCTTTTCCTACATCTTCGCCAGCCCTGGAGCGTGCTCAAGGGTCCTGGACCCTTCCCCACAATGCCAAGGCAGTTCTCAGCTCCTGTCCACGTTCCCAGAGCCCCACTGAATGACTAGGACAGCACTCCCTTGCTGGTCCAGGAGGCTTCTGAACCCATGGCCTGTCGATGGTCTCTAGAAAACATAGGCCAGAAGCTGCAAGGCACCCTTCCCTGCCAGTCTCAGCCTTGACCTCACTCTCAAGAGCTTAAGGATCTGAAGGGCTAAAACATCACCTACTCTGTTCTGCTTCAGAGACCCAGAGAGGCTAAGCAGTCATTCGGGCCACTTAGTAGGCACCTGACTAGAGGTCAGTGGGGACTGGACCTGGGTCTATCTCTTGAGGGTATGTCTGAAAGAGATAAAAATCATTTAGTTTCTCCACTTTCCCCCCTTTCTGTACTCACCTCTTAAGGGGTAAAACTGATATATTTAATTTATGTTCTTCTTTCTTTTTGTCTGTTGTTCCTGCCTTGATGGAGATACAGAGATTCAATGGACACATCTTTCAATCCAGGCTGCAGATAGTGACCCCAGGGATCTCTATCCATAGAGACCTCTGTGTCCAAGAGTGGTCAAAGAAACCTGTCCTGGGAGAGCCTTCCTCAAGGCCAGATGCAGGGATGAGGTCAGGAGCCTCTTGGACATGAGCTGTAACAATGGCTGGAGCTCGCTCGCTTCCCCCTGCCCCCAGTTCCTCTGTTTTTGGATAACACCTATATGAGTGGTAGTACCCATCATTTAATAATCCAGGAAGTTCAATGTTTAATATATTGTTTTCTTTCAGAGAATAAAATCAAAGTCTCTGAAAAGAGATTTTGGGCTTGTTTTAGGAGAATAGACAAAGTGAACCGCCCTTCCTCCCTCTTGATTCTTAACCAGTTCAGCACCCACGACAACGGGTTGCAGCATGCCCAGGTCACCATGGCAACAGGAGGGCACAGAGCACACTGTCCCTGAAAAATGGGTTTCTGGGCCCATGTGCTGTCTCCAGGTTGTCCCAGTAGAGCCAGCTTTATCAGCTCCCTCCTGCATTTCCTCATTTTTACTGTTAATGGACAGAGACTTGGAGCCAGCTACAGTCTGGCTTCTCTTCTCTCTCCTCCCCAAGTCCAGAGTTCTCACCCCAGTTCCTGCAGGCCATTGTAGTGTGAGGCTTAGACCTTAGAGGCTTGGTGCCTAGGCACCTGCACTGGAGCCCTGTATCCTGCTGTCCAAGAATGTCCACTAAGCTGAACCAGGGAAAATTTGGTCCTTGCCCCCTCTCCCTTGTGGGCCCTGCAGATTGTGGTTCATTCCTGACCCTGAGGAAATCCTAAGTTGGCTACAGTAGATACCCTACTTTCTCCTAGAGATGACTAGGGTCTGGGTGTTAGGCCAGTGGCACCTTCTGAAGTGACAGCAACATCAAAGCCTTCTGCTTCCAGGTCATCACCTTCACCATGGTTCTGTGTTCACTTGCTGATATTGTGCAGCCCATTGCCCATCATGGTATAAGCCTGGGGAGTCATGTGGCAACCACGGTTCTCGATCTGTCTACCTCTCACTTTCCTTCTTCCCTTCCTTTCTCTAGTACTTTGCTGTGGCTACAAAATTAAATGTACTTTATGTCACATTCTCAACTGCTATCTATAACTCACAAGTTATACATTTACTTGCTACCTACTTACTCACCCATTTATCCATTCACCCACCCACCCACCCACCCATCTATCCACCAATCCATCCATCCATCCATCCATCCATCCATCCATCCATCCATCCATCCATCCTCTTATTCAGCTACCCATCCATCTATCCACCCATCTTTCCACCTTCCCACCTACCTGTATATCCACTCATCTACCCACCCACCAATCTATCCATTCATCCACTCACTCACCCACCTATTTATCCACCCATCCACACATCTACTTATCCACCCATCTATACTCCAAACCATGTACTCACAAAACTAATCCTTTATCAATTTCTCAATATACATGTCTTCCTTTTTAAAAATGTAACTAGTATCTACTTCATCTCCTACCCAATGAAAGCAAAGGCCATTTGATATCCAGGTCTGTGCACAGTCTCTTCCCCAGTATTTCTCTACTGGTTACTTTTATGTGTTCCCAAGGAATGACTATGGCAAGATGTCCTCATGTGCACTGATGAAAGACAGAACTATCCCTCTCTCCATCAGTGCATCAGCCTCTAGGCTGCCACTCTATGGACACTTGGGGTCCTGTCTTTGATTTAGAGAAAATTTACAGACAGTCCCCCTTCAATACACACACACACACACACACACACACACACACACACACACACACACAAGAATTTGCTTGTCTGAGAACAACCAAGGACAGAAAATTGAGCCTCTGCCTCCAGTGGAAACGCAGATTTCCTATTGAAATACAAATCCTTCCTTTCAAAAGGTCAGCTGGAATGGTACTTAAAAAAAGAATTGCAGCTGGTTCCATAGGACACTGGAAACAAAAAAGTCCCATCCAAGAATACTCTCTGGCCCTGTGCCCACAGTGTCTCTGTCTGATTCAATCGGCTTCGATAACTTTCCCTTCTAGCCTGTCACTCCTCCTTGTATGTCTGGAGAGAGATGGTCAGTCAGACAGAGACTATTGCTCAGGTGGCTTCTATAACAAAGTAGACCTTCCCAGGACAGTGGTATGGGACCAGGGTCTCCTCCTTTGCCTACTCCTATTCCCAGACGGGGTTGGCTTGGTCACATTCTGTTTCCCTGCCCTCCCTTACCCACCTCTCTCTCACCCTCCCTTCCCCTTAGATCATATTTTTTACGTAGAGTTGCACAATATCAGGTTGATCCGGAACTCTGAACTCTCTTGCCTCTACCTCCCTAGTGCTGGGAATACAGGCACAAGTCACCCATCATTCCCGAATAGTCTACTTCTTGGCATTCTAGTGTCAAGTTTTGGCCAAGTATGATCATCCTCCATCCGTGCTGACTCAGGAGTAGCCATGGCCTTGAATAAACATTCTCTCCATATTTTTTTATGGCCACACTTGATGTTGCCCCCTCCCCACATTTCAAGTCCTTTCAGCCTCTATTACCTGGTCTGTTAGAGATGTTTTCATAGTCTTCTGTGGGACTCTATCTGGCTGGTGGTGGAGCAGGAGAGACAGTCATACCGCCAGGCAGGAGTGTTTGCCTACTTGTTGGTTCATACCTACTTTATTCCAGAAGTATTTAATGTGAATGACAAAAATACATTCAGGAAAATAGCATTAAAGTATAAAACAGATTAGGATGAAGAGAAAACAAAGCATGAGCTGAAACTGAGGCCTTGGGGTAAAGCCCAAGTACAAAGTTATATTTGGGAAGGTTGTGGGGCTGGTAGGGGCTCTATTAAGTAGACTCAATGTGGAAATTTCTGTAAAATAGGGAGAATTGACTTCCATTACAGACACACATGGTTTTGCTTCATAATAAGGACTGTGTCTGAGTGTTTAAAAAAAGAAATAGAAAGTGCATCTGCAGAGGACACGCAGGTTCTAAAGACTCTTTGGACACAACATGGAAGGAGAAGCTATGTAGCACAGTCAGCCGGTGTGGACTTCTGAAAACCCACTTTGCAGGTGTTCCCAGCACCTTAATGGTAGCTCTTCTCCTCAGCCTTCCCTATGTCAGTCACTAAGATGTGGATTGGCTCTATCCCCTGGTTTCCCCTCCCATGGTTCCCTGTGGAACCATGAGCCCAGAGGATGTTTTCTCCCTTAAATTGGCTCTTGTAAGGTGCTTTATCAAAGTGCTACAGAAGTGGGCTGGAGAAATGGCTCATTGGTTAAGAGCACTGGCTGATCTTATGCAGAGCCTAGGTTCAATTCCGAGTATCCATATGGTGTCTCATAGCTGTCTGTAACTCCAATTGTAGGGAATCTGAGGCCCTCCTTTGGCCCCTGTGGGGACTGCAGGCACGTGGTGCAGACTTTCATGCAAGCAAAACACTCGCCATGTAACATGAAAACAGACAAATCTCTTTTGAAAGTGGCACAAGATAATTTTTTAAAAGATTTGTGTGCTCGCTTTGGCAGCACATATACTAAAATTCAAACGATACAGAGAAGATGAGCATGGCAGGGATGACACACAAACTCAGGAAGCGTTCCATATTTTTTTGAGTTCCTACCCTAATGCCATTTAGTGATGGACTGTGGTATGGAAGTATAAGTGAAATAAACCCTTTCCTCCTCAAAAACAAAAAAGGATTTGTTTATTTTACTTTATGTGTATGAATGCCTGCATGTATGCACTCCTTGTGAATGCTAGTAGGCTCCCCTGGAACCAGGGTTACAGATGGTTGTAAGCTACCATATAGGCACTAGGAATTGAGTCCTCTGCAAGAGCAACCTGTGCTTTCAACCACTGAGGCCTCCATCCAGACCCCATACAAGTAATTTAACATATTTATATATTGATAGAATCATCCTGATATCAGACACTTCTCCATTATCTATGTTGTAAATATTTCTTATTCTGTGATTTTCATTAAAATAAATATAAAATTAAATTAAATTAAAATTAATTTTATTGGGTGACCTCACCTTGTCAGGCCCTACTTACTGTAGGCCCTGGGCTAAGAAATGTGGAGGGAGATATATTAGTCAGCTAATTATACAATTAAAGGACAGACATTACTGTCTTAACTTCCCAAGATGGTAGATGCAGTCACCAGACACCGTGGGTGTGGAGGTGTCCATGAGATAGTGAGGACTTTATCCAGGTGACAGAGGGCAGAGGTCCTGCAAGAGAGTGGTCATGGGGCTACAAAAGCAGATAACAAGGCTGTGGTTGTGTCGAGGATGAAGGACAGAGCCTCCATCTTTCCACTTAGAGACCTTGGGAGATGCCCAGCAGATGCTCACATAGTCTAAGGATGTTTGATGAGCATGTGGTTTGATGGAAGTTGAGAGTGGAGAAGGTGCCTAGGGTTCCTAAGAAGGAGAAGTGCAAGGTGAAGGAGCTAGGGTGCTGCCTGATCTTCCCTCCAAACCATCAGCTCAGCCTCCTTCCCTGCTGCTTTCTGACAACTCCCACCAGCACTGCTGCTCCACATTGGTGTTGTGTAGGGGAAGTGATCCCACCTGCAGATGGCTGCAGTCCCCTCCCCAAGCACCTCACAGTCTTACAGTGACCCCTTTCAAAGACATGGAGGCATACACTCCTTTGCCATCAAAGAAGTACACATCAAAGCTACATTGTGATCTCATCCAACTACAGTCAGAATTCACCAAGAAAGCAAGTAACAGCCTGTGCTTATGAGGATGTGGGGAAAGAGGAACCTTATACACAGTGGTTGGAAATATCAACTCCTTTGGCCAGTTTTGGAGATCTGTATTCAGGTTCCTCAAAAGTCTAAAAATAGATATGCATAGACAGGCAGTGTAAGGAACAACCTTCGGAAAAATATGTCCTGGGAGCATACACAACCTGGAACATCCCAGACTCCTGAGGATAATCTGTGGTCAGGCACTTCTGGTAGAGAGTTAAAAAAAGGTCTGCTCAAACCAGCCAGGATTGGGTATAATAAACACAGTGAGAAATAATCTGTCCTTGAGATGACTTATCAGGAAACCCTTTTATTTACTATCATCTTCTGTGTATGGCTTAAAATTGTGGGATGTATGTCTATTCCTGTACAGGTTGTCCAGAGTTACATAACAGCTCATCTGGCAGTCAGGGTAAGGATCTAACCAATCCTGAGCCAAGGGATCGTCTCCTCCTTCTTCTTAAACTCATGTAAAAGATGTCCAGAAAAGAATGTAGAGCTCCTGAGCCATCTTGCCTGAGCCTGGAGAGATGGGATGGATGGATGGGTGGGATGGATGGATGGGTGGGATAGATGGATGGGTGGGATGGATGGATGGGATGGATGGATGGATGGGTGGGATGGATGGATGGGTGGGATAGATGAATGGGTGGGATGGATGGATGGGTGGGATGGATGGGTAGGATGGATGGGTGGGTGGGATGGATGGATGGGTGGGATGGGTGTATGGGATGGATGGATGGGTGGGATGGATGGATGGGATGGATGGATGGGTGGGATGGATGGATGGGTGGGATGGATGGATGGGTGGGATGGATGGATGGGTGGGATGGATGAGTGGGATGGATGGATGGGATGGATGGATGGGTGGGATGGATGGATGGGTGGGATGGGTGAAATGGGTGTGTGCAATGGATGGATGAGTGGATGGATGGATGGATGGTTGGATGGATGATTAGGACAGATGGTTGTCTTTGGAATCAAACCTTTAGCTGTCAACTGTGCAAACTTCTTCAGTCCTTTGATTAACTTGCTAAGAACCTAGAACCCTGGTAGGTCTCAGAGAGCCATGGTGTTAATGTTGGCTTGACGGGATCTAGAATTACCAAGGAGACAAGACTCTGGGTGCCTGTGAGGACCTTGTAGATTAGGTTAACTGAGGCTGGAAGGGCCAACTTAATTGTGGGAGGTTATTTCCCATTGGCTAGAGTTGAAGAAAAAGGAGAAAGTGAGTTGAGAAAGAGCATTCAGCTCCCTCTGCTTCCTGACTGTGGATGAATGGGATTTGCTGCTGCAGGCTCTTCGTCATGACCTCCCAACATGTTGGACTGTGCCCTAGTCACTCCTGTAGGGTAGTTTGTTGTTGCAAACATAAGCAGAGTAACTCAGACACCTGAGAACACTATGACCCAACCATTCTGTCTCCGACACGTGCCTGAAGGAACCGAAGGCACTTGACACCAGAGACGTGTGAGCACTCACGTCGACTGCTGCACAACCTACAAACGTCAAGCCACAGAACCGGCCTAAGTGCTCAAGGGCTGGCTGCAGAAAATGTGGCATAAATATAAACAGAATTTGATTCAGCCACAAAGAAGAAAGCAATCATGCCATTTTTTTCCCCCAGGAAAATAGATGGAGCCGGAAATCATGATGTTGAACAAAATAAGCCAGACTGGGGGAGATTAAAAAAAAAGACTCGTGTTTTTCCTCATATTTAGAGTCCAGCTTTAGAAAGAAAAATAAAACTGAGACAAGGCACAGAAGTGGAAGGGGAGCTACTGTGGAAGAGTGAGGAACTGGTGGGAGGGAGGGGCCATAAGAAGAATGGGGTGATCAAAGTACATGGAGTACATGAGCAAAAATGTCATTTGAAAGTCATTGTCTTATACTTGTGACTTATATTCGTATATAGCCCTATATATTTATGACTATACACTAGTAAAATCCTGCAGCTGAAGAGATGGTTCAGTGGTTGAGAGTACTTGTTATGAAAGCACTCGATCGGGCAGAGTTCAGATCCCAGCATCCCTGGAACAAGCTGGCCACAGTTGGTCTCACATCTGTAACCCTAGAGACAGGGAGATCACTTGGGCTTGCTGGCTGCTGCCTAGCTGGACAATGCAAGCTCCAGGTTCAGAAAGAGACTCCGCCTCCCAGGGAATAAGATGGAGAGTGAGAGGACACTGGATACTCTCCTCTGGCTCCCCTGGTGTGCACAGGCTCGGGCATTGTGCATAGACACCTCATACACATGCACACACAAAAACAAGTGCGCATGCAAAGTTAATTTTTATAAATAGCTTTTAAAATTAAAAAAATAAAAATAAAAACAAGCAGGAGCTAGGCAGCTGGGAAACCAGGGTGGGCATGCTGACCAACAGAAGCGGACTTGGGATAAGATTAGGAGTGTGTTGAGGGGAGAGGCTGCTGGTTCTGGAGATGGCATTGTGGGAGGGCGTGGCCAAGTGAGGCGTGAACAAAACCTGGACAGCACAGGCAAATATTCTGGGCTGACAGACTTTTATGTGGCATGGCCACATCTTGAGTGAAGGTAGCTAAAAGTCAAGGATGTAAGCCAAGATGGAGGAAACAGACTTGTCACTCTAATAATCTGGGCTCAGGAAACAGAGGTCAGACTTTGCAGGTTCGTAGAAGGATTTTTTTTCCCCTAGCATGAGGATAGGGAATGTGCCTGCTTCCTGCTGGCTCACATAGTGACCTCTAGGCCCTGGGTGACCTAGTAGTGTGGTAACCTGTCTGTGAGGGGGCTCACTATGGCTTGCCTAATCCTTGTGGATAGGTTGGATCTGTTCTGGAGCTCTGGGCCTCTTAAGGGGAACCCATGGACAAAGAATAACAGTATGGCTTTAGCAGGGAATTCCAGCTTGGACACAAAAATATTAATTTTTACAGGCCCTGTCTTGGGAGCATCTCCATGGGTGAATACTGCCCTAGCCACGCACTGGCTTTAGCCCCACCCAAGCCCGGGGTCCCAACCCCAAAGAGGTGCCTTTCCGATTGCTGAGAGAATACTGTGAAGCTAAGCTCTTTCACCTCCTTGCTCTCCCCCTCTTTCCTTTCCTGCCTCTCTCTCTCTCTTCCCCTTTCTTTCTATCCCAGGGTGATCTTTAAAATCCCAGAATATGGCAAGAAGCCTCTAACAAGGGGAGAGAGAATTAAGCCAAATTAATTACAGCAAAATAAGAGGAATTAGGCCCCATTTAAGCAGGTAGCAGAAAAGCCCGTGCTGCTCTCTCTCCCTCCTGGAAGGAGCCCGCATCCGCTGCTTGGAGCAGAATGGAAGGGCGACATGGCTGTGCTGGTTCAGAGCAGCCCACCTCCCTCGTTTGCCATCTTCTCTTGGATGAGGATTATGGGTTTGCAGGCGGCTGACCATGGTTGAATTTTTATCATTATTAAGGTTCAGTGCTAACCTCCTCCTCTTATTTCCTTCCAATTTAAAGTTTCAGGGATAATAAATTCTTTTGATTTAGCAATTACAGAAGAACAGAATTAGTCAATCGCAGCCTTTGAGAACTTAGGAGAATGGGGACCTGGTGGGTTTTTGTGGAGACGTGCAAGCACAGGCTTGCCACCCAAGGATCTGCGGGGAAATGGTGCTTTAAATCTGAAACTGGATGAGCTTTCTTTGGGGACATAACACTAACTCTTGCTTCTCTGGGTAAACAGAAAATTAGTTATGTTTGTGGGTGACATGTTCTTGAAGTCAATTGTGCTAAACCACTGTGCTGAAGTACATCATACAGACTTGTCTGGGGCTGTGCTTTTCCATCTACAATACTGAGTTGGCCAGGAATAAGAATAAACAATAAGAATTTTATATCATTTCATTCATCTTTTTTTGGTGTTACTTTTGCAAAGAGCTATATAGTTTTAGGAAACACAGTGCTATAATCAATCCTCAACACAGAATGATGCGTGTGTGGGGTGGGGGTCAAAGAAAAACGTGGAGAGTGATGATCGGTGCTTTAAAATGGATGCCAGGGCAAAAGGCAAGCCTAAGATGTGTGTTCTTTTTGAGTTGGTAGAGGCCTGCAGCATCACCTGACCAAGGCCACCTCCCAGGACCACCAAGGACCCATGTAGCACAAGTTGCAAGGCGTGGTCACTGCCCAGTGCTTCTTTGGACTGGCTGGAGGCTTGGCTTCCAGAACTCTGGCCCCTGCTGGGAAGACATGGCTAGCTAGTGTATAAGAGCATCAGTGCATGAGAGCGCTGTCAGGAGAGTAAGGCTGAAGGCACCAGGGCAGGGTCCCTTGCAGCTTCCATAGTATAGGAAACAGCCTGGTCTGTAAAAGTAACAATGAGATGAGGATTAGGGGGACCCCTGGCACCCTGGATTCTCAGCTTTACCTCAAATCACTCAGCCAACAGTGAACCATTTCCCTGCCAGGCTTACCCACTGGGGGGTGAGAACCCAGCTGTCCCTGAGACCTTGAGGGTACAGGATTCAGGAGCCAGAGCCACTTGCCTTTCCTAGACTGATGTGCAGATCAGAGAAAATTTCTAACCAATAGTGTTAGAAACACACAACTCTGCTGTCTGTCCAGTAGGCTTCTGGACTCCATGTTCAGGTGCACACATGTGAATGTGCACATGCATGTGAACACTGCACAAATGAAACACAGATGAAGTCAGGAGAAAGCCAGCTGAGCACAGTTCTCTGCTCTTCTTCCTGACTTGGCTTGCCCTAGCTTTAAACTGCTCTTGCCCTTAAGCCTTTAAAGAATGGGCTGCACTTACTCCCAAACTGTGATCCAAAGCAAACTTCCCTCACTTAAGGTGTTTTCTGTCATGTATTTAGTCATAGAACTGATTAAAACAACTGCTAACAGTGGCTGGAGAGATGGCTTAGCAGTTAAGAGCACTGACTACTCTTCCAGAGGTCCTGAGTTTAATTCTCAGCAACCACATCAGGGCTCACAACCATGTGTAGTGGGATCGGATGCCCCCTTCTGGTGTGTCTGAAGACAGCTACAGTGTACTCATACATAAAATTTAAAAAACTAAACCAACTAATACTTAACAACTTATGTTGGTTTTCTGAGGTATTTGTCACAGACTAAAAGCCAGTTGACATACAATCGTAGACCTGGATTATGGTTGGTAAACTTGTGCTCATTGGGTCTGTGTTGCCAGAACTGGGCTTTTAAGGAGCTGAGTGTGCACCAATCTGGCCAGCTTAACACAAGGCCAGTGCTCATTAAACATCACTCAATTTTATCAGAAGTTGTGCACAAGCTCTGTGTGCCAGCTTATGGTCTTATGGGTATGCGTGTGAGTGTGTATATGTGCATGTATACATGTGAGTGCTAGTGTCTGTGTGTACATGTACTCGTGCAGATATAATATATACATGCATGTATATATATGTGTGTGTGTGTATGTTCGTGTGTGTGTGTGTGTGTGTGTGTGTGTCTGTGTCTGTGTGTCTGTGTGTGTGTGTATTCTATGAACTGAGTGTTGGTGTCTCCCAGATTCATATGCAGAAACCCTGCTTTCCAGAACAATGGTATTTGGGGGTGGAGCCCATGGCAGGTAACTGGCCTTAGGAGAGATTATGATGATGGGCATGGGACCTTTATAACAATAAGAATAGATCCAAGAACAAGATCACTGTCCCTGAAATGGCAAGACACAGCAAGAAAGCATGCTTCATCCCTGTCTTAGTTACTGTTCTATTGCTGTGATGAAATGACAGGAACAAGGCGACTTCTAAAAGAAGATGTTTAATTGGGCTTAAGAGGGTTGGAGTCCATGATGGCAGAGCAATGGCATGGTGGCAGGGACAGCTGAGAGATCACACTCTCAAACTTCAAGTGAGATGCAGGAAGAGCACACTGAGAATGATGTGAAACCTCACAGCCTGCCCTCAGGGACATACTTCTTACAACAAGGCCACACCTCCTAATCCTTCTAGAACAATTCCATCAGCTAGGGACTAAGTATTACTATATGAGCCTCTGGGAGTCATTCTGGGAGGAGCCCTCTCAGACAGCTGGCATCTTGGTCTGGTAGAACCTTGGTCTTGGACTTTCAGTTTTCAGAACTGTGAGAAATAGGTGTGCCTGAGCCCCAGTCTACAGAGCTTTGTGATGGCAGCTTGGCTGGCTAAGATGCTGGGACATGCAATATGGTATGTGTGTGTTTGATGAGTGGGTGGATGACTATGTGGATATCTGGGTGCCTGTGTGTTGACATTGTTTCCCAGAGCCCAGATGCTTCAAGGGATCTTCCCAGGCTGTGGAATCTGAGTCTTCTGGGCTGGCTCAGTATGGAGGTAGGATCACGTGGCCTCCTGGAAGGAAAGTAGATGGAGTTTCTAGGGAGCTAATAGGAGCCATTTTAAGCCCAGCATATAACCTGGGTTGGCCTGAGTGCTTTGAGGGGACAAGGAAGCAGGGACCCTGTTTGGACCCATGCAGATCCTGCTGACAGGACCACCCATGGAGCACCTCCAGCATTCTACTCAGATGCTGGACACCTTGCCCTTGGGTGGCTGGTGGATGTTAGTGTATTAGAGACAGAGTCTAGTGATGTGAAGTTGCCCCAAACAGGAGCCTGGATGGAGAGTCATAGTTGGAGTCCTCAGGCAGACTAGGTTTCAGAGAAGGCTCTAGAAAGTGTGTGCATGTGGGTAGAGCATGGTACTTTTCAGCTTGCCTGCTTCTGAAGGGAACTGGATACATGTGGTATCTGGACATCACATGAGGACCTTTTTGTTTGTTTGCTTGTTTGCTCAAGGAGCAGTGGTAGGGGTGGGCAGCAAGGGCTGTCAATAGCTTGTTCTTAGCTGAGACAGAAAGCGCTGTGTGCTGTGGAAGGGGTAAGATAAAACATTCTTGGGACTGAGGAGAGTAGAGCATAGACTTTTCTCTCCTGGTCAGGGTCAGGAACCATGTTAGCTTTCTATCAGATGCCCCCATGACCAGTGGTAGCCACATCCTTGATTTAGGCAGCAAGCAATTAGCTTGAGCACCTATAGGTTTTGATCCCACAGTTAATAGGGCTGCGAGAGGACATGCAGAGAAGATACTAGCCTCAAGGTAGAGTCTTGACTCCCTTACAAGCAGGTGAATCCCGGTCATCTGTTACCTTGACTGCTGGATGGCTCTTCCTAGGTCACAGCTCTTCCTGGAAGCTTGCCCACCAGCCTGATCTGACAGGTCAGCCTTGAGTCAGTCCATACCAGAGTCATTTGGTTCCAGATGTGTGAAAGACCTACGGAAGAGCCAAAAGCCTAGGTCTGTGAGGCAGGAAGTCACCTGGCACTGGGACCACCAGGTATATCCCTGAGCTGTGTTCCTCTAGAAGGCATCTGTTGGGTGACACGTGCCCCAAGCAGACACTCTATTTAACACACAGCAGGCAGACACCCCAGGGAAACCGCACTGTCACGACTCAACCTCTCAGAGATGCCATGGCAATTTAAAAAAAGTATAAGTTCTGTACACTTTCTGTCACATCTCCGATGTCCTTCCGCCCACAGAAGCTGTCAAATAAAAATTAATTTTGCTTAAAAAAAAAAAAAACACCGTGCATATTTTTGACACTCGATGTCTGTTCATTTGCATGGGACACGTTCTTCCATAATGAATCATCGTAACGCTTAAATTAAACACAGTAAAAGAATGGTTAATGCCACAGCACGCTGACAGTTTAACCTGGCCAATATTTTTATTGCCTTGTACAATAAACCTAACAGAGCACAACTTGCTTTTGACTGGTGGAAAATCGGTTATGAACCGCCGGGGAACGGCCAATTTTTCAAACGCAGCCATTCAGTCATACCAGGGCCACTAAGACTTTTTTTTTCTCCTATACACTATTGCTGTTATAATCTTTTGAGGACGTTTTATCACAGCAATAACCACCTCAGAATCGGCCTTTACTGCAGTTAACGACTGGACAGCTGGAGCTGTTACCGGCCTTGGCTTTGCCCCTGGCTATTAGCTAACAAACCAGTTGTTATCTGCAGGTAACAACCAATTTCTTGAGAAATTTTCTTGATAAAGTGACTCACTGGATGTAATTTCCTTTCCCTTTCTGTCCTATCAGTAGGCATCTCAAGGATCTGGTAGTAAGAAACAAGAAGCTGGTGGCTCCCTAGCTCCCAGGTGGAGGACCCCTAAATCCCCCTCCCCCGGGAGCCACTCCTATGGATGACGGGAGATCTCTCTGCTGAGGTAGCCAGACAAAGAATCGATCTTGGTGTCTGTGAGGTGCTGAAGCCTCCTGAGGCAGGTCCATGCTTCCAGAAACCCATGGGAGTTTAAGATGAAGCAAAACCAGGAGGGGAATCCCAGGCACAGAGCCAAGCATGTCGTCGCATGCCTCTAACTCAGCACTCCTCAGGTAGAAGCAAGAGGATTAGGTATCCAAGCACTTTTTGAACTATATCATGAGTTCTAGGTCAGCCCAAGCTGATCGTAAAGACTCCTGAAAATCAAATCAATGAGTGAATAAATAATAATTGGTAAGTTATTCAGACACGGAGAGTTGACAGTTACTCTGAATGGGACAGATCCATGTCTTTACACACCTTCCTTTGTTTGTGCAACAGTTTTGATTATCCATGGAACATGCGTGCTTTTAAAAGGAATTTAACTGTGTGTGTGTGTGTGTGTGTGTGTGCGCGCGCGCGCACGCGCGCGCGCGCGCTCGAGCGCCAATGAGCAGAGGTCCGAGGATAGTTTTGTGGCATCTATTTTATATCTCCATCATATGAGTCCTGAAAATAAAACTCAGGTCATCAGATTTGGCCACAAGCACTTTTTCCTGGCTGAGCACTTTTTCAGCTCAACGTGAGAGTATTTTTTAATGGATGATTATAGGAAGAAAATGTTTATCTGTTTTACAATGGACTTTTTTTTTTTTCTTTTTAGGACACGATTAGCAAGTGTAGGTATCAGCACCCGTGCTAAGTCACCAGCACCCGTGCTAAGTCATGCTCAGGGTCAGGGACCATCAGTGATGAGTTATTATAGATTAAGTTCAAAGACGGAGTGTGGACACAGAAAGTCAAATTCAGCCGAAGCTTCTAGGGAAGAGGAAGCCCACCCTCAGTGCCCTCAGGCCCCCTGCAGCTCCTCCCTGCCTCTCTTTGTTCCAGAGGAGGGCGGTGTCTTGCTTCCTCTGTGGCTGAGTATCAGAGACCTCTGGGAAGCAGATGGGTCCTTCAGCCCCAGGGAAGAAGCAGCATCGCTCGTGCCTGCTCCCAGCAATCTGGTGTTCTGCAGGTTGATCAATGTTTATTTTGTGAGATTAAGATTCCTGAAATCACAGTGCTGATTACACTAACTTTACACGCACGTCTTTAACAAGCAGGGCAAAACAAAAAATTAATGTTCTTAAAAGTGAAGTAAGATGTTTTTTTTTTTTTTCCCTCCAGCCTGAAGAGAAGACCAATTAAAATCACTTCAAAAATTTTTTAAATGAGTTTTAATTTGACAGAGTGGAATTCTTTTAAGCATGTGAGTTCTGCTAAATATTTGGAATCACCGTAATATCATGCTTACAGAAAACCCACATTGCTTGTAAAATTAAATAAGTAAAATTGAAGCAAACCTTGAATTGACTTTTAAATGTTCTTTTAGGTGACTCCCCTGGGGGCAAGGACTAAGTTTTGAGGATCAGTCTGGGCAAGCCATAGGGTGAACCATGTATGATGGTTATTCTTGGTTGTCAACTTGACTACAGCTAGAATGAATTAGAAATCCAAGTTGCTGGGCACACCTGTGAGGGATTTTTAGCTGACTGGATCTTCTGAGGTGGGGAGACCCATCTTAAATCCAGATCACTCAAGGCTGAAAGACCCGCCCTAAATCTGGGCCATACCTTCTCATGGCAGCCTACATAAAAGGACAAAGAAGAAGGAAGCTGTTTGCCTGCTAGCTCTCGTTCTCACCCACAGTCCATTTCTTTACTAGTTTTACAGTCTACTTCTTCAGAATTTCAGTATACACTGAAGACCAGCGGATATCAGTCCTCCTGGACTCTTGAACTTTCTGTTGGGAGACAGACACTGTTGAACTAGCTGGACCACATTCTATAAGCCACTGTAACAAATCCTGTGTTTGATGTAAGCATGTGCGTGTGTGTAGTATATATATATATATATATATATATATATATATATATATATATATATATATATGTTCATCTTATCCATGATTCTCAGATTCTGATACTGCCCTGGACTAAATTGAACTTACGATTTTAAATCATCAAGAATTTCATAAACCCCACTCTTTAACCTTTTGTAAATGACAAAAAGTGCATCACATTTCCTAACACTTCTGATCATTCTTCACTAGCCTGGCCCATAAAACTCATCTTTTCCAAATTTAAGTACTTAAAAAAAAAAAAAAAAAACCAACCAAACATGAAGTGCTTCAATAAATTTAAATTGGCATATGCTATGCATATCAATGGGAAATAATCCCAGCATTATTGGCTGCTAGTGGCAAGCTAGGGTGAGCAAATGGGAGCCTTCATTGCCACGGGATTGATTTTTAATGACTTCTTATTGATTGAGTACCTTTTAAAGCTGATGGCCTCAGGTTGATCTTACATATCTATCACATGGGATCTTTGACCTGCTTACTCTATCCAGGGCATGAGGGAGGTTGCTTTCTCTGTCTTTCTAAGATGGTCTCCTCAGAGGATGCTGGTTGGGATATGGGAGGCCCCAGACATGAAAACTGAATTGACCACACTCCAGAATAGAAGAGTGTTGCTCAGGATCCTAGCAGGTGTTATCTAACAGCATCCAGCTGGGGCCAAGAAGAAATTTATTGTAGCCAAAAGTCTTTCAGTGGGCCAGGGAAGGCTGAGCTTAGAGACCACCCTCTTCTTCTCATTCTCTTCTTCCTTCATCTCTCTGACTCGTAGTAGAGACACTGTCAGGTGATACTTCGAATACACGGTAGCTCCTGCCAATGTTATGATTGCAATCTTACAGTTCCACGTCCACTAGAGAAGGATGCTGTCATGATACTGCCAAGGAGGCTCAGGTGTGTAAACCTCACCGAGCTAACTTTGACTACAAGCTCCCCCCTGAGCAAGCTCCCAGGGTCCCAAGGGTCAGGGCGACTTGAATTTCTGATTGGACACAATCCCACACCCAGAGGCAAGACTAGAATGCAGTCCCAAGTGTTTGAATCAGAAATGGATGAGAGGACAGTAGGAGTCTTGTTCTGAGTCATGAAGGCACTAAGTAAGGTCTGCAATGCCTTTGGTTCTGTCGGATGAAATGGTAGGTCAATTCACTTGAAATTCTGAGTGCAATATAAAAGGAGCTTAGGGATATCATATATAAGGTAGAAACCTGAAAGACTCTAGGAAGTGGGGGCCAGAGCAAAGCCCTCAGTCAGCTACCCATGATGGAAGTAAGGAAATCACATAGGACATTCTCTCCTTGACTGATATGGAAGTCCACATCAGAAAAAACCCAAACCTAAAATACACGGAGCATTGTTGGGTAGGATGCTAGTTGGCTTTTTAACACTGTGATAAAATAACAGAGACTGTAAACTTATAAGGAAGGAAGGTTTATTATTATTTACTGGTTGAGGTTTCACTTTATAGCAACTCAGCACAGTCAGTTCTGGTGTATGGTGACTTAGTGTATTATGAAGGAGGTATGGTGGGTACCTGTGCACCTCATAACAGGGTAGAATGAGGACGAAGAAGAGGAGGAGACCAGAGTCCCACTTATCCCCATCAGGGACATATCTCCTGTGCTTGTTAGCTTTTGCTTCTCACTCCTGAGAAGGTGTGGTGGTTTGAATATGCTTGGCCCATAGGGAGTGGTACTGTTAGGAGGAGTGGCCTTGTTGGAGGAAGTGTGTCACTGTGGGGATGGACTTTGAGGTTTCATGTATATGCTCAAGTCCGGCCAGAGACAGTCTCTCCTGGCGCAGTCGAATCGAGATGTAGAACTCACTTCCTCTTCAGCACTGTGTCTGCCTGGACGTTGCCATGTTTCCTGCCACGATGATAATGGACCGAACCTCTGAACCTGTAAGCCAGCTTCAATTAAATGTTGTCCCTTGTAACAGTTGCCTTGAGCATGGTGTCTCTTCTCAGCAATGCAAACCCTAACAAAGACAGAAAGTAGTCCTGGGTAGTATAAGAAAGCAGGCTGAACAAGTCAGCAAGCACCATTCCCCATGACTTCTGCTTCAGCTCCTGCCTCCAGGTTCCTGCCCTACTACTTAGTTCTTGCTCTGACTTCTCAGTGATGGATTATGACCAGGGGGCAAAAACCTTGGGGGTTGGGAATTTAGCTCACTGTTGGAGTGATTGCCTAGCAAGCCCAAGGCCCTGGTTTAGTCCCCAGCTCTGAGAAAAGGAAAAAATAAACAACAGCAGCAATAACAAATATACACAACAACAACAAAACCAACAATGTAACTGATGCACACAACCAGCGGGGCAGTGGTGGCACACAGTTTTTAATCCCAGCACTCAGGAGGCACAGGCAAGCAGACCTCTGTGAATTTGAGGCCAGCCTGGTCTACAAAGAGTTCTAGAACACCTAGGATTGTTACACAAAGAAACCATGTCTTAAAACACCTATCAAATCAAGACAAAACAAAACAAAAACAAAGAAACAAAGAAACAAAGAAACAAAGAAAGGAAAAGAAAAACCTTTTCTTCCCTAAGCTTCTATTGGTCGTGATATTTATCATGGCAACAGAAAGCAGACTAGAACACCCCCAGTGACCTAACTTTCTCCAGATAGGCTTCACCTACTAAAGGTTACATCACCTCACGGTAAGCTATTGTCTGGGGGAACAAACCTTTTGCACATGGTCTTTGGGGGATGTTTTAGATCCAAACTCCAGCAGGCAATGAGGGGGCTGTAGAAGCTGGGCAGAAGGAACAGAGTGTTAGAATATGGCAAAGCATTTGGCATGGCTGTCACATGCGGTGATTTGGGAAATGGGACACAAACACACAGCTCCTGAGGACAGTGTGGAGGAGGAGATGCTTACAGTGCCTGCTGGCTGCGTTTGGTAAGGAGCTGAAGATAAAGATGAGCTTAACAACAATTATTTCACTCCCAAGTTGGAAGGAAAAAGGGCAACACTTTCACAACCTAAAAGGCTCCAAGAAGCAATAGGAAAGACAAATTCAGGAAACACTTTTGATAACAAAGGCTGATGGAACACTTAGCCTAACAGAAACAGAGTGAAGGGTCCAGCTGATAGGCTGTTCCAAACCTCAGGAGGGCTGAAAGTTTTCAGAGTGGAGGCTAAGGGAAGGTGTGGGGTCCCTTGAATACTTTCAACTGATCAAAACCATACAGATTTATTTATGCAAATGTGTATACCTGTGCGAGTTTATGTGCGTCATAAGTGTGTAGTACCTGTGGACGTCAGTAGAGAGCGTTGGTCCCTGGATCTGGAACTATACATGATTATGGGCAGCCATGTGTGTGCACTGGGAACTGATTCTGGGTCCTTTGCAAGAGCAGCAAGTGTTCTTAGCCAGAGTCTTCATCTCTGCATGCTCAAAACTCAGTGAAGGTGTGGGGTACCTAGAATGCTTTCAATTGATCACAAATTTAAATGGAAGAGAAAAATAAGATGAGATCTCCACCCCCCAAAGAATACATGTTGTGCAGGTTACTTACTTACTTTTTTGTCAACTTGACAAAAACTAGAGTTATTTAGGTAGAGGAACCCTCAACTGAAAAATTGCCTCCATCAGATGGGCCCCTCGGACACGTTTGCTGGCCTTTCTTTTGTTGAATGATTGATGTGGGAGGTCTCTGGGCACAGTACCGCCCCTGGGCAGATTGGTCCTGAGTTGTGTAAGAACGCAGGTTAAGCAAGTCCTGGGGAGCAAGCAGGGAAGCAGTGTTCCTCCATGGCTCTGCTTCAGTTCCTGCCTCCAGGTTCCAGCCTTCAGTTCCTTTCCCCAACTTCTCGAAGTGATGAACTGTGACATCAAAGTGTGAACCATATCACCCTTTGCCTCCCCCAAGTCGCTTTGAGTCATGGTGTTTACCATAGCAATGGAAAGCAAATCAGGATGAGTCTCAAGGCGTGTATTATGAAGATAAGGGGAGGTGTGCCGAGCTGGGGAAAGTGACCCTCCCACACAATAGGGAAGGAAGCTGACAGCTCAGAGCCAGTCTCTGTTGTGTGCACCACCGAGAGGAAGCTGCAGGATGACCACCTAGCCCCACATCTAGAGAGAAACAGGACCGTGTAAGGAGATGAGCTTGCTTAGCGATGGGAAAGGCCACCAAGCCCCGGTGGCAAGAGCGAGGTGGAGTAATAGAGATGTCGGTGGAGGCTGCATGAGGGCTGAAGGAGCCAGATGAGCCCAAGGTGCCTCATGGGAACCCAAATATCTCAGCGTGAGCTTTTTCTCCACTGCCTAGAAAGATAGGGCGACTCTTGAGAGTTTCCTTTGTGTTTCCCAGAGGAAGGAAACAACTATGTAAAAAGGCTACGAGGCTATCTATACTCCGGCTGGTCCTTTGCATCTCTCCTTCGGAACAAAGGTCTTATTTTACAGAGAAACGGTCATGAAAAACCTGCTGCACTTAAGAAACTAAGAAAATCTACAGCAGCTGGGATGAAAGGGCAGGAAAAAGTCCTCTAGCTCAGGGGGAAGATCTGGAAAGGCTCTCATATCAGGACCTGTAACCAGGGCCTTTAGAACCTGTGTCTGCTCAGTTACAATAGAGATATTTGAAGCCCTTTGTACTCTGGGGAGGCCATTACTCCAAGCAGCTTCTAAGTTAGCCTACTTCTCGACAAGAAGGGACACAAACCTAAACCCCACTTTGTAGCTCAGGAGAAAGAAAAGTGTGTCCGTGTCTACCTCAGAGAGTGTCCAGGGTGCCACTCCACAATAAGAATGCTGTACAGAAAGAGTGATCACCACACAAATATTTAAGGAATATAACGAAGAAGGTGCACGGCGGGTAAGATCTCAGGGCTCATTGCAGGAAAAGGGTGGGGCTATAAGAAAAAAAAACCAGGAGACGGGTGAGAGCTCAAAGAAGAAAGCAAATGGCAGTTGTTAGAAGGAGCCCAGCAGCACATGAAGATTTTATAGGCTCAAGAGGGACCAGCAAACATCACGGCAGAGTGAACTTGAAGACAGGCTAGAACACAACACCTATGAAAAATACAAGGATACAGGAGCTGGGGGCAATGTGAACCGGTCTATGGTATGCCCTGCCGCAATCCTGGAAGGAGAAGACAGAGAGGGTTAGGACAGACAAGGTGTTTGAAGAAACAGTAACTAAATAAATCTAATAACTAAATATAACTAAATAATATAATTAAATACAATAACTAAATATAATAACTAAATAAATAACTATAGTTCTGAATATATAATAACTAAATAATATGATAACTAAATACAATAACTAAATAAATAACTGCATATCCAAAAATTTCAGTAATTAAATGCAACTATCCACAAAAAGTCAGAACAAAACAAAAATCCAAAACAAATTAATCAAGTAGATGTGTTACATTCCATCCACTGAAAAGAAAACACAAAATCCAAGAGGTACATTACACACACACACACACACACATATTTTATATATATATATATATATAATATATATAATATATATTATATATATATAATATATACACACATATATCCCAAAGGTACTTGCCATCAAAAATTGGGTAAGGCAGAAGAAAATGTGGTGGCAGCCTCAGAATGGTTTAAAAACAGAATTCTACTGGGATTCTGTACTCAGTGAAAATATTTTTCAAGTTATAGAAGACTTTTTTTTTTTTTAAACAAACAGTAGAATTAGGGAAGTTCCTTTTGGAAGATTTAAGTTAGAGGGTATTGAGGAGGGATTTGGCAGCTGATACAAGATTTGAAAGTGTTTGGGAAAGGGAAAGAGTAAGAATAAAGACCTGTTCTACTTTAAGATGTAACTCATAGGAAGTGTTCTGTGGGAGCAGTCTCAGGTTGCTGTCATCGAAGAGGAGGAAAGCTCTCTGGCTAGTGCTTTGTACACTGCTAACATGGAGTAGAGAAAGGCTTTGACACTCCCATGTGTCTTAGGCATTGGGGTCCTTGACTTGGCTGTGTCCATGCCAAACAATACACATCCACCCTCTCAGAGCTTTATTAATTCCCAACATCTCTTCCTCCTCCTCCTCCTCCTCCTCCTCCTCCTCCTCCTCCTCCTCTTCCTCCTCTTCCTCTTCTTCTTCTTCCTCCTCCTCTCCCTTAACACTTTCTTGTTAATTCTCCTACTGCGATCAAACCCAGTTCTTTGAGCATGCTAGGAAATGCTTTACCACTAAGCTACGACTCTAGTCCTTTCTTATTTAATTTTTAAATGTTTTGTTTTTGTTTTAAATGTTTTGTTTTAGTTTTATATGTATAGACATTTCCCCCTTGTGAATGCTTGTACACCACATGAATTTCTGGTGCTGATAGAGGCCAGAGGAGGGCATCAGATCCCTTGGGACCAGAGTTACCAACAGTAGTGAGCTGTCGTGTGGATGCTGTGAACTGAACCCAGGTGCTCTTAACCATCTCTCTAGCCCTCTTTCTTAACTGATTTATGTTTTTCAAAGACAAGCACTTATAGCTATAAACTTGCCTCTACACATTCTCGTAACTCTGTTGATACCCTGTGGCTTTTTATTTCCTTCATGTTAATTTGTAATGCACTTTTTGGTTTCATCATTTTAAACTGAGATATAATATTTGATTTTCCATAGTTCTATGGATTTCCTAAGTTGATTTCTAATTTTTACCACTACACATTAATTGTACAAAATGGTGCTTCATGGTGACATTTTTGCACATGCGTGTAAAGTACTTGAGTTATATTTACTTCTCCCCACCAGCCTCACTTATCATCAACTCCCTCAGGTCTCTCTCCTATCCCCTAACAGTCGCTCTTCCACTCGGATGTTCTTCTTAAAAAATGATTTCTAGTTTTATAATATGTGGTAAGAGAGTGTATGTCACCTGACCCAATCCTTTAAGATTTGCGGAGGTTGTCTAGTATATGATGCATTCTGGGTAATGTCCATGTGTGTTTAAGAAGAGTGCACATTTTTCTGATGGGTGCACACTCTACAGATACCTAGTAATGGGTACATACTCTACAGGTGCCTACTCAGTTTAGTTGACATGGAGTGTTTTTCAATGTTCAGGTCTTTTATAGCTAACTTGTTTTTCTATTTGCTCCTGAAAGTAGGCTCTGAAGTTGTCTATTAATACTATTGACTTATCTGTTGCTCTTCATTGGCAACAGTGAGGCTGTCTACTAAGACTGTCTAGCTATTTGTTGCTCTCCGTTGACAACAGTTTTTGCTTTATATGTTTGTTGCCCTGTTGTTAGATGTGTATATGTTTATTATTGTGATAGGCTCTGGATGGACTAACCTTTTACTGCAATTAATCAACTTTTATTATAGCAATAGGGTATTTTTACATTCTTGTCTGTTTTCATGTCAGTTTGGCTCTATTTCCTCTTTCCTTATGGTTTCTGTTTGCAAGTATATATTAACATTTAAACAGTTTTAATTGATTTAAATCTTTGAATGTAAATGTGTTTTGTGATAGTATATAGTTAGCCCGTACATTTTTTTCCCTAGAGTAAATATGCTTCCCCTTTTTTTGATTGTTTAATCCATACACATTTAGTATTATAATCTGTATTAATGAGGGCTCTCCAAAGGAACATAAATGATTATATATATATATATATATATATATATATATATATATATATATTACATTATACACACATATATAAATTTATTTATTAGAAAAGGATTTCTTAGGTTGATTTACATAAAATGGTCTAGATAGTCCAACAATGGCTGTCTCACACTGGAGAAGCCAAGAATTTCGTAGTTGTTCCTTTAGTGGGCCTGGATGTCTCATCAGTCCCATACTGGCACTGAGAGCCTGAAGAATCCCTGGTGAGCTGCTGGTCTTCAGTCTGTGTTGGCATCCTGAAGAAGCTGATTCTAATTAATACTAGCAAAGGAAGGTATCTGCAGCAAGAATGAAGGCATGCAAAAAAGCAACGCCTTCTCTTTCCACCCAAATTTCAGATGCATCTGCTTCCCTCTAAATGATTTGATCAAGAAAGCTCCTCACAGGAATAATATCCAGTAGCTTGTGCCTTAGTTGATTTTAGATTCAGTCAAACTGAAAACCACGATGATCCCTCCCATTGTTGATGCAGTTAGATTTACAGTTGTCACCTGACCTTATGCCTTCTGCCCTGTTGTTTGCCCATCGTACTTTCTTACTGTATTATTTTGCATCTCAATAATATTTGCAAATTAAAAATTTTTAATTTTCTTAACTATATTTTACCCTATTTTCTTGAGGTTTTGTTTTTGTTTTGTCTTTTGTCTTTTGTTTTTGGTTTTTTTTTTTTTTTTTTTTTTTGGTGGTCAATCTTGGGCAGAGCTGTTATCTCTTCACTTATCAAATGCTCTTCATGGGCACTCTTCATTCCAGTTAAGTGTGGACACATTACTGCTACAATGTTACAATGTTGTTCCTGCTCCCCCTGTGGTACTGTTTGTATCAATGTTCCATCTGTAAATGTTACAAACTCAACACATGCAGTTTTTTTTCTTTTTTAAAAAAAACAAACAAACAAATCTTATGTCTTTAAAGAGCCTGTAACAGGCCACCCACAGCAGAGTCTCTATCTTATGAGGGGAGGGGTGGGAGCAAGAGCCCCTCTTCTAGCTGCTCAGCTTCCATCATTTGGAAACTACCTTCTGAACTGGGAGTTGAGGCAAAATCAGAGATACCCATTCCCTGGCCCACAAAGATGGCCTTCTGTCTTGGGAGGTGTGGTGGGAGGATGAAGGGACACTGTGTTCTTGGCTGTACTCATCTGCAGTGCAGTTTCTACCTTTCTGAGCTGGGAGGAAGAAGGCAAAAAGAACAGGCTTAGTTCAAATGCATAGACTCTTGCTGGGCCCGCTGCTCTCCATTTGATAAATTGTCTGCATTTGCTGCCTGCTTTAGAACATTTCTAACACTTCGGTTGGTCTTTAAAAAAATAATTTTCACTGGAGGCTAAGCCTTTATCTCCTCATGAGGTAAAACTTTATGGATTCCAGATGAGTCATGCCATACATGAACTCAATGGAAGAAATGTTCTCAACTCGAGTAGCCATCAAATTCCCAAGGTTGCCATCATCCCCAATGGTGAGTCATTGACTGTACTCTCCCTAAGACTGGGATTGAGGCAAGAATGTTTCTCCCATTTCTTCAACAGAACCTCAGGAGCTAGTGTAATAAAGCAAGAAAAAGAAATACAAAGCAAATACATTAGAAAAGATGGGGGGAAGTTTCTCAATTTTTTTAATAGGACAAAATTAACAAGGTGGAAAATGATATAAAATTTAGAAAACAATTCTGACACAAATAAATGAATTTATCAAGGTTTGAGGATACAAGACCAATGTACAAAATCACATCACATTTCTAAATACTAGATCTGTGGAATTTCAATCCAAAATTTATAAAGTAGAAGACTCATCATAGTACAAAAGCGAAATATTTATAAATGAGTCTGGTAAAAAAAAATTGTGTAAGATCTATATGCTGAAACCTATAAAACACCGAGGAAGGAAATCAGAGACTCAAATAACTGTAGAGAAATCCACAATTATGAATTGGAAGACTCAATATCACTAAGATGTGAGTTCTTTCCAAATTGATCTAGGAGTCAGTCAACAACATTACTCAAAATCCTGCCATTTGAAACAAATACTTATTAATCCCAACATTCCTTCAGAAGGCACAGTAAAAAAAAATAGAAAAGGTAAAATAATTTTGAAAAAGAATACAAAGTAGAGAACTCAAACAAGGTAGACAATTCAAGGCTCTTCGGGAAGCAGGTGAAATCCTGACATAATTATTTTTTAAAAAAGTTACCCGAGTCAATAGAACAAAATACAGTCCAGAGAGTACTCTCACAAAAGACTTACACAATGGTAGACTTTCCATTTAAGGGAGAAAGGATAATCTTTTAAATAAATTGTGCTTAGACAGTGGAAAGTTGCTATGTAAAGAAATGACCCTTGACGCAGACTTCATACTTCATACTCTCAAAACAGTTCAGGGGCTGGAGAGATAGCTCAGTCGTTAAGAATGCTGCCTGTTCTTACAGAGGACCTGAATTTGATTCCCAGCACACAGGTAGCTCACAGCTTTCTATAACTCCAGTTTCAGAGGATCCAATGCCTCTGGCCTCTTTGGGCACCAGACATAAACATGGTGCATATACATACATACATACATACATACATACAAAAACACCCTTATACATAATTTTTTAATTGAAAACTAAAATACCCACAAAAAAGCTTAAAGTGATTCAGAGATGTGAGACGACACAGCTATAACTTTCTAGAAGAGAACACAGTCTGTGTCTGAATTAGGTTAGTGCTCAAATATGATGATAAAAGTGGAACTCAGATGAGAAAAAATAAGTTAAACTTCATTTTAAAATTAAAAAATTTCACATTTAAAAAAATTAAAAGTATACTACTAGTATAATAAGCAAGACACGTACTAGGGGGAAATGTCTGCAATTTTTTCTTTTAGCAAAGACTTGTAACAGGATGTAGTGAATTACGCCTACATTGTAAGCACTTAGGAGGCTGAGGCAGGAGGGTTCATATAAGTTTGAGGTCATTCTGGGCTACATAGTAAGTTCCAGGCTAACCTGTGCTACAGAGTGAGATCCTGACAATAGCAGCAGCAGCAGCAGCAGCAGCAGCAGCAGCAACAGCAACAACAACAACAACAACAACAACAACACACATACAGTGTCTGTTAAGGACAGGGAGAGGGAGATGGAGACACAGACAGAGGCACATAAAGTTACAGAAATACAAATGTGTATTTACACAGGGAAAGCATGCATCAAATACGTTGGCCTGTAAGCAATGGTGTGGTGGTTGCCGTTGGCATAGTGAATGCTCTAAGCTTTCTTTCTAGGTGTCATTCTTCAATATAGGGATCCCAGACTCACGATTGTGGAAGTAATTAACTCCAGCACGGGGCTGGGGGGAACCCAAGATGAACTGAAACAGCTTGTCACACGAGACAGTCAGAAATTACTGAGAAGAGGCCAGTTGGCTATGGTGGCTCCTGTCTGTAAGCTCAACACTCAGGAAGATGAGGAGCTTGAGTTGGAAGCCATGCCGTGGGGTATATTGCTGGGACACTCTTCCTCACATTGTGTGGAGATTTATTTCTGTATTTTCAATTGTTTATTCTGTACTGAGAGAGAGCTGAATGCTGGCAGGATTCTGATATTGTCAATTCTATAGCCTATCACTAGACTTATATTTTGTAATTATTTGTCCTAACTCATTTGCCTAAAGAATTGTATCAGACATTCTGATTGGTTGTGATAAAGATCTGATGGTCAATAGCTGGGCAGGAAGCTGAGGGCGGAACTTTCTGGAAGGGAGAGTGACACAGGGGAAGAAAACAGATGCTGGAGATTCAGGGAATGGACTGGGAGGGAACAGACATGGAGTACAACAGAGCAGAGAAAGGTAGAAAGCTAGCCACATGGCAGGTAGTAGGCTTGTTAGTCAGGATAAGTTTAGAGTCTCTAGGAGATGACCCAAGCAAAAGGTCTCAAGCTTTAAACTATGTAAGAAGCCTCTGTGCCATTACTTATATCACTGATGGTTCCAAGAAAGTCCTGCTAAAGTATACAGTGATATCTAGGTCAGCCATGGTTATGTAGTGAAACCCTATTTCCAAAAGAGATAGGGAGGAGGAGGAAGAGGAAGAGGAGGAAGAGGAGGAAGAGGAAGGAGGAGGAAGAGGAGGAGGAGGAGGAGAAGAAGAAGGAGAAGGAGAAGGAGAAGGAGAAGGAGAAGGAGAAGGAGAAGGAGAAGGAGAAGAAGAAGAAGAAGAAGAAGAAGAAGAAGAAGAAGAAGAAGAAGAAGAGAAAAAGAGAAGAAACAGGAGGAAGATGAGGAATAGGAAGCCAGCCCACCATTCTGTCATCATGAGGACTTAGTCTTTGCTTTTTACAAATTTACTAGGGTGTCATGGCCTCTGTGTTGTCTACTGGGCCTCAGTCTCCCTTGTAAGTCCTGAATGCCTCAAGGAAGCTATGGTAGATGGAGAATTGGTTTCATTTTTTTTTTTTTGCATCTTTTCTCCAAAATGAAAACATAAGGCAGAGGGATTCTGAATCTTCACAACACACATACATAATCCTAATGCTGCCAGGAACAGTGTCAAACAAAACAAAAGAAATCAAAACAACCCAAAATTACAAACAGAACCAACTAACCCATCAACCAAAACAACAAAAAAAATAAGCCAGAGAAGTTCTCAGCTACAAGTGACTACTAGTTCTCAGTGTCAAGGTCACACAAGGTAAGGACAGATGGAGGAGCAGGTACAGATTGAGGGAGAGGGGGCAGGAAGCCACTTTGCTGCTCAGTTTGACAACCACTCCATAGTTTATGCAACATATAAACACTAGACAACTGGGTGAAGCATACAGGGGAATCCTCTGCACTGGTTTTGCAAATCTTCTGCAAAATTATTTCAAAATAAAAACTTGAAAACATCACCAAGAGTAAGGAGAGAGGGAGCTGGGACTGGGCTGGGGGGTATGGCGGACAAGGAACAAAGCAAGGGGTTTGGCCTTATTTATCACCTAGAACTGTGGGCGCACTTTACCAGCACACAGAGTTTCCTAGAGGCAAGCAGATAAGAGGCCTGTGGCCCTGGTGAATGTACTGCCAAAGCCTGACTTCGAGTCATCTGTGGGCTCCCACTCCTTTCTGAGTAGGAGATCATCAGAGAGTGAGAGGGGCCTTCTAGGTGGCAGAGCCAGGACCAAGGGAGCTGGCATTGTGAACAGAATCAGAGACTGATCCCAGGGAAGGTTCCTGGAAAAGGACCCGAGAATGCTCAGATGGCATTCTGGAAAAGCTTAGGCAAATGTCTGCTGGGGTGCAGCTTTGTCTTTTCTGAGCAGGGTGCCAGCCCCACTTTCTCAATGGGTGTCAGCCTTTCTTCTTATTGTACAGATTGTGCCACATTGGAGCTCATTGCCCCAAGCTCTGGCCTACAGTGAATGGGTTTCCAGGGCAAAATGGCTTCCATGCAGCTGGGTCTAAGTCGTGGATGAGTGTGAGAGGGAGAGAGATGAAACATGACGTCACAGCTTCCTGTGTCCATAGCAAGTCTGCAGAAGTGGTATGCTGACTTCAGGCAGCATGGAGCTCTCTGATGCTCCTCCTCTGCCACAGCCACCAGAGTGTCTTGGAAGTTGCTAACTCCTCTCATGAACCCAGGGTGAGGACAAGATTGGGATACAGTTGCAGGGAGATACAAAGATTTGCTTTTAGTCACTGATACTAGGAGCTGGGTGTTTTCTAGTAGAACCTACCAGAAGTTGAGTGTGGATGCCAGGCAGGGAACTCCAAACTACTCAGAAAGTTATATTACCTTAAGACAAAACTGGGAAGTATCAGCTGGCTCCTGTGGTCCTCCATCAAATGCCCATACACTCTGGCCACTGTTTTTCCTCTGCTGGATGGGATGGAATTTGTAAGATCCAGAAGAAGGTCTGTAGGTCTGAATCTGTGCACAGTTGAGTGGTTCTTCTTTCACAGCTAGTTTGCTTTTTAAAAGTGCCCCATTCAGGATGGTTGCAAAGACTATTCCCCGGTCTGCCAGGATAAAGAAGGAGCCCTGAGAAGTCCCTGATTCAGACAAAGTGTATGCATGGGGCTGATGTAGTGGCTGCAATGTCACATACTCAGTGGTACGACCCACCAAACCTTTATACTTTGTCTGCTGGAGAGCCACCAAGTTAGGAGCCAGAGACCTGACTGTGTCCCTACTCTGAACAGATTCACTTGTGTTGTGGCTAAGGGTTGACTCTCTGGGTCCCAGATCTTCAGTGTTCATTGAGGAATTAGGGAGGTGGGGCGGATGAAAGAGATGCTTGTCATGAAAGTTTAATTTTGTCAATGAGTCTGTAATGATTAAAGCCTTCACTGTCATTTTATTTGGTCAGGGAGGGGCCAGGAGACCATCATGGCACAGTCTGGGTTGTCTGTGCAGGCATTTCAGAGCCTATTGCATCCTTGGGTGCTCTATCCAATGAGAGGAGTAATCTCTTGATGAATAAATTTTATAATGGCATTATTGAGAGGTGGTGACAGGTAGGGGTGGTGAATTGGGGTCTCCTCAAAGGAAGTGGATTCACTGGGGTGTGTTCATGGGGCTTTATCTTGCCCTGGTTCCCCACACCCCTTCCTCTGCTTCCTCATTGTCATGGTGGGAGCTGCTTTGCTCCACGTTCTGAACCATGAAAGACTCAAAGCCATGAGCAAAAGAAACCTTTCCTCACTTACATGTGACTATCACTGAGTCTTTTCTCTAGAATAAAAAAGCAAAAGGCAGCCTGGCTCAGACCAGTTTTTGACTATCTTATCCTCAAAAGGGCAATAGCCTGTAGTTTTGCACAGGCGAACACAGGAGTCAGTTTAGCAATAGACTTCATTTGGCTTTGGTTATGCGTATTCCTCCCTCTCAATAAAAATGCACACGGCAGCCCAGTTCCTTCACTATACAGGCACCCCACTCCAAACAATGCACTAAGTCACCTCTGAACCCTAGACCCTGCACTCCACCTGCGTCACATGGTCCAACTTCTCAATGGTTAGATCTCTCTGCCCCTAGAAACAGCCGAATTTAGGCTGCTTCTCTTCAAGTGTATTCCTAAGGTATGTATGTATAAAGAATATGGCAGTCAGTGCAGCCTGAATTAGTTTGGGATACACACAGCAGTACAGCAAGCCTGTGTCTTCAAGTAAATGTTTAGGGAGGATCCCCTATTTATATAATCACATGCCTATACACAACTGGGCACATATGCTTAAAATTAAGGGAAGGTACATGCACAGTAGGAAAATCGAACATAAGACACAATCTTCCAGTCAAGACAGAGAACTACTTTCATTCCTATCCCTTCGTAAGCAGCCCCTCCTTCTCTTAAACCCTATAATGTGAACCCTCAAACAATGACCAGGGCCCTTGAGGACTCTCACTGCCATGGTCATTGTCATTCTCCACACTGTCTCCTACAGACCCTGTACGGTCACTACCCCTTGTGAGTTTGAGACTCTATGTGATACATTGTTTTCAGTTCCTGAAGTTTAATTTTTAATTTCAATTCAAGAATCCAGAAGCAGTCTTCCAGACCCCCAAGGAGCAGTAACATTTCTCCAGGAAACCCTTCAGGTTTCTTAGAACACACTTTGGGAACTCCCAAGGGCTCATCAAGTTTAGACCGTGTGGCTTTTCAACACACCAGGAACAGATTGTGCTGGCATATTTCAGCTTCCTGAAGTAGCCAGGGCCTTTTGGACTGTGGGCTCTGTGACCCTCAGCTGGTACCCTAACATCCTAAATTCGAAGCCACACTCATAGGTGTCTCTTTCACAGGACCAGAAGATCAAAAGAGAATAAAAAACCTGGGATGCTATGACTCAAGGTTTATAATCCCAGCACTCCCAAGATGGGGCAAGAGCATCAGGAGATGAGAGAGAGAGAGAGAGAGAGAGAGAGAGAGAGAGAGAGAGAGAGAAAGAGAGACAGAGAGAGAGAGAGAGAGAGAGAAAGAGAGAGAGAAGAGAGGGGAAGAGGGGAGAAGAGGAGACAGAGACCATAAAGAGAGACATGAAAAGAGACAGAGACAAGAGAGGAGAGACAGAGAAAGACAGAGACACACAGAAAAAGATCATAAACAGAGACACAGAGACAGACATATGCAGAGAGATTAAATGCTAAATTCAAAGCTTGTTTTTTTTTTTTTTTTTTTTTTTTGCTAGTAGCTGGATCAGCAGGGCATCCCTGTGTGTCCCCTGTCTTGGGAGGATTTTTCAAAGGTTTTGAGTGTTCTGGGTTCCAACTGCTTGATCACTGTGACTTCATTCCAACTTTCCCAGTGGTAGAGTGGAGTACCTGGATAACAGGAAACTGAACCAAGCGGTGAAAGGGTTAATGTGCACAGAGAGCCAACCTCAGCACCTGGCCAGAACGTGTTCACGGTCAGCACCATCTTTACTGTGTTCATTATCTCTCTGTGCCTACCTAGTGTGTACGTCTGGTGCACTCTGCTGTGCTGAGTAACTTGAAGGCAATCACTACTCCTATCTTTCCCTGAGTCTTTTTGCCCATCTTCCATATACATCCTTGCAGGAGCGTGAATCAATGTGCTGTGGTCAGAACGGGTCAGTCTAGGGACTAGGGAGATGGCTCAGCAGTTAAGAACACTTGCTGCTCTTCCATAGGACCCACTTTCAATTCCCAGCACCCAAATCCGGTGGCTCACAACTTCTTGTGAGGTCCAGATCTAGGAGGTCTGAATCTTTCTTTTCCCATAGGCACCTGCACACATGGCACACACGCACATGCACACGCACACGCACACGCACAAGCACACGCACACACATGCATGCACGCGCTTCTATACATATTCTTAAAAACATTTTAAATTTATGTGTGTGCGTGTGTGTGCACATCATGTGCATGAAGTACCCATGAGGACCAGAAGAGGGCACTGGGACCCTAGATCTGCAGTTATAGGGAGCTGAGAGTTGCTTGACATAGGCGCTGGGATCTGATTGTGGGCCCTTTGTGAGAGCAGTGGGTAGGGTTAACTCATGGCATCTTTCCAGCCACACCCCTAAACATGATCTAAAAGGAAGAAAGGAAGGAAGGAAAATAGATCAGATTTAGTGGTGCCAAATTAGTGAGTTCCAAAGTAGGACTGGCTTAGGGCCAATAATCTTCCAACAATGCTACTGGTTACAGTAGCTGCAAAGGTATTCCCAAAATTCTGTCACAAGTAGCCCTGGAATGATATCACAGAACCCAGATACCATCACCACTGAAGCCAACGGTTTCTGTCATCAACCCTCATGTAGCCTTCAAGGTGATGGTTAGTCAGCTGATCTACTCTGTTCCCCTAAGAGATGACGAACAACATCAGAAGCTTGCCATAACCTGAGGCTGAGTGTGTTTCCTTGTGGCTCAGAAGGAGTTAAGTGAAATAAAGAATATTATCAATATTGTATCAGTCACAGATGAGAAACTACATACCGGGATCAGTGTAATTCATTCATTGGTTTATGGACACCGAGTCCTCCGGGGACTGTCACAAATCCACTTGATGTTCCTGAGTGTGAGATTTAGCATTTGGATCTTTGATTTAGCTGAAAGATGTGTAAAAACTCATGCAGGCAGACAACTCCCTACAGGCGATTCATCTGTGTTGGCTTTTACGTAACAGTTATTCCAATCAAGTGTCGGCAGTAACTTAAGCCCTGTAACTTGCATCTGAATTCACATTTCTGAGACTATGGATCCTGGAGGAACGGCAGCAGAGGCACAGTGTCCTCCTGGGAGAGGAAACCTTTTTGCTTTTTGTGGTAGGGGTGGGCGTACCTATCGGGGGACACGTTTGGAGAGAGGGTATGGCTCTGACTCCACGGCCTTGTGAAAGGGTATCCGGGTGGAGATGGTCAGGCTCACAGTTGCACCATGGTTAGCTCAGCAGATCAGAAGAGCTGAGGACTGGGGGTTAACTTAAGTGAGACACATTGCTCTGAGGTTAATGACTTGATGGATGTTTTTCAATCTTTTTTCCTCCGAGGTTTGTGATGTGTCCCCCAGCATAGAAGCAGCTCTCTGGCTCTGAGTTTCATTCCGGGTTCTCATTACCTGTACCAAACATAAGAACAGGATTGCTTCCTGTTAGTGCCTCCAGTGATACTAAATTTATGGGAGAAGGTTGGGGGTGAAGGTCGGTGGTAGAGTACATTCCTTGCATATGAAACACCTTGGGTTCCTTCCTCATAAAAAAGTCGATAAGTTAATATATTAATAAGTCAAAGCAACAAAGCACCTTGAGTTTTCTTTCTTTCCTTCCTTTTATCTCTCAAGATAGAGTCTTATTAGGTAGCCCAAGCCAACCTTACACTTACTCTATTGTACTGGTTTGAATAGGTATGGCCCCTATAGACTCACTTGTCTGAGCACTTGGCCCATAGGGAGTGGCCCTATTAGGATGTGTGGCCTTGCTGGAAGAAGAGTGTCACTGCACAGGCAGGCTGTGAGGTCTCAGATGCTCAAGCTAGACCTAGTATGGCATTCACTTCTGCTGCCTGTGAAGCAAGGTGGAGAACTCTCCGCTACTTCTCCAGCACCACGTCTGCCTGCACGCTGCCATGCTTCTTGACATGACAATAATGGACAAAGTCTCTGAACTGTAAGCCAGTTCCAATTAAATGTTTTCCTTTATAAGAGTTGCCATGGTCATGGTGTCTCTTCACAGCAATAGAAACCCTAACTAAGACATCTGCAGTTCAGGTTAGCCTCAAACTTAGGATTCTCTAGCCTTTGTCTTCTAAGTGCTTGGATCACTGGCATGAGCTATCATGCCAACAAGCAATTGAATTTTTGTATGTCCAAAGCAACGCCAAGGCCTATGGATATTAATGGATTTCCCACCCCATTTTTTATTGATGCAGATGCTCACAGTGGACCCAGAAAACATCTGTACTGATGCAGAAAGCCTTTCCACCTTCAAAGCTCTGAATCCTCAAGAGCATGTGAGTGCAGGGCTCATTTACAACCCTACAATGAAGAGGGTGGAATCAAGGTATAGCCTGGTTAGCAAATTGGTTCAGGTTATACAGTTTGTACAGTGTCAGAGCTAGGCTTCAAAACTGGGTCTTCTGACCTCGGCTTCGACGTTCACACCCATGGAATCAGCAACACTCACTTGTTCTATAGTGTCGAGCTGTACCACCCTACCCATCCCTGGCTCGGCAACATTTATAATATTGGGACTTTGCAGCAGGGAGTGGCATCGCAGCCCTTCATGGAAATAACTCACTGGCAGAACAGCTGTGGTTTACATGTATCAGAGGAGGGATGGTGGTGGAGTCTACAAGCCAGAAGGTTGGCATAGGTTCCCCCTATTGTGGTGGGCTTGGAACTGGAAGATTCCAAGGGTGATGTGCTAGTGAGTTCAGTGGCACTTAGTATTCTGAGGTGAACTGTCTTCTAACCATAGGAGGACTGAGGCAGAGCAGGAGCTGCTCATGCAGATGCAGACCTCTGTACATACACAGAGGTGTTATGGCAAAGAAGAGCTGGCAGACACCAGCAGCTAACGTAGAGGCCAGTGTGATGGTCAGATCTTGGTAGGGATTTTTAGAAATATGAGTGGAGAGTGGGAGACAGGCAAATTCTAGGGAGATTAATGAATCAGAGGTTTTTAGAACGGATAAAAGGCATTAATCCTCACAAATGACAAATCACAGAGTCTCAGACAGGATATGATATTAAAATCACCTGACAACAGGATACATCAGAGAGAGGGGGCTCTGGGAGGGCGTGTCCAGGTCAAAGGGTATTTATTGAAAAGACAACAGGGGATGCCTTTGGGACTGTGGAAGATGGTAGGCAGCTACAGCAACCTCACTGGGCTATGATGTTCTGTGGCTGCTTCCTCTGCATAGTTGCCCCTTGGGCTTCTGGGAATGGAGGATGTATGTTACTCAGAACCAGCACTGGAGAGGAAGGCTGGGCTGCAGAGCAGCAGGAAAGTCTTCACTCACCATTGGCAGTGGCTTCAGCAGCCACCATCCACTCAAGTCTTTGAACTCCTACAGACAATGGAATGGAAAAGGGCAGGGCCCTGGGGTACATCTACTCACCATGCCTGAAGGAGGAGAGTCAAAGAGGTGTCTGGGAGGAGGTATCCTGGTTCCCCTTAAACATAGATGAGATGACACATTTAGCCTCTGACACTTAGACAGTACTCGGTAAAGCTAAGGGTGAAAGTTTATTGGGCCTGAGTGTTTTATATACACTCAGAGTCATCTCCATCAGTTGCTCTTAAGACACACAGTATCATCCCTGCCTCACAGAGAGTGGATGAGCCAACTCTCAACTATCTACTATCTATGAACCAACATCACAGAATCCATTGTCTGTGAACCAAGGCAACCCAGTTCCAATGTCCACAGAGACTGCAAGTATTCTAGTAAAGGATTCACAGAGCTGAGGGAGAATGAAAGGAGAGGGAGACATGAAATGACATTTCAGAAAAATGAACAGCTCATGTTACGTTCATAGATTCTGACCCAGCCACATTTATGGACCATTTGTGTGTATGTGGATTACCTGATTTGAGTCCCCTGGGACAGTCTTTGGCTAGAGTTTGTTTTCTCCATTAGTAAAAATAAGTGAACGCAGTTCCATGTTACAGCCACAGATTTTGACCTAACTGTATATGGAATGCCTGTGTGTACACGGCTAACTTGCTGTAAGTCTCCTGGGACTGCCATTGGCCATAGCTTGCCACTGGGCTAGTGTGAGATACATGAAGGTTGTGTAATGATTATGGGAGCCAGAAGAAGTCTGTCTAGCATCTTGAGGGTGCTGTGCTCTCCTGAGCTGGCTCTAGGAAGCCAGGGACAGCCCAGATGCAGTGACTTCTTCAGGCTCCAGTTTTTAAGAGCCCTGGCTTGAAGCTGTTCCATTTGGGTGGGTTTCTCCCTAGCATTTGGTATGGAATTATTACCAAATGCTAGCAAGGAATTCTGCCAAATGCTGTATATCAGCTAAAACCAAACTCCTAAACAATGAAATATTTATAATAAAAACAGACTCCAGAGAGGGGCACAGATTGGGGTGCCCAGCTGCTGAGGGTCCCAGGTTAGTCTTGCCAGCTAATCCATGCTTGGCCATCCAGACCATCAGCTCCAAGTGGTGTGGATTGTGACCAGACAAGGTTGCTCTCAGGAAGATATCGGAATCTTTGGGTATTGCTGCTACCTAAAACCCTAGAAGACACAGCCTTCCCTTCTTGGGAATCTTTTCTTGTTTCCTCATGGAGTGTTCAGCATTCAGTAAGCACTCAATAAATGCTGACCGCATGCAAGCGGTGGACACTTCCAGGGACAGCCAAACCTCAAGCCATGTGGAAACCACAGGGAGTGAGACCCCAGACAGCTGCAGATGCCAGCCAGCACCGTAAATTATTTTCATGTAACATTTTCAGATGGAAATATTCCTAAGATGAGGCACAAATTTCTTTTCCCTCTTACTAGGAGACTGTGGAACACCATTAACCTTTCTGTAATGGCTCAGGGTTGCTGCTGTGAACCTCAGATGCTGAGCAGAGGTAACGCAGCCCTCGGGGCTCATGAGGCATGCGGAGTACTTGCCCTCCACTAATGGCTGGGCTTGTAGAGTTCCCTCTAGTCACAAGGCCTGTTTCTTAGCACGTTGGGGGGCCTTCTCTCACTCTTAGGCTTTTGCCTTCTGCTCTTATGAGTATGGCCCTCTTTCCATTCCTAAATGACCGTCTCTAATTAGCCTTGGACCAGAAAGCAGAGATCCAGGTTTATTCTGATGACGGATGACGTAAGCCTTCACCTGCTTTCGTAGAGTGTCTCAGGGGCTTGAAATGCAGAACCTGGCTTTTCAGCTGCTATTTTGGCCACTCAAAGTTGTTCTTCCTTTCTGTGGGCTGACCCAGCTGCTGATGCATAGGTGGATGCTGGGTAGCTACAGGACTTATCTCTAGCACTGAGAGGTAAATGTACAGGTGTCCTGCTGTATGCTCTCTACATCAGTAGCTGATCCTTCCTTAGAAGGAGGAAGTGGAAGTGTACCCTGGCATCCCAAGTACTCCTAGTTCCTGCTTCAGCAAGAGACAGAGATTGAACTTATGTGTCCATGAGGGAGCACCTGAAGTCCCTGATAAATGCTAAGGAGAGAGAGAGAGAGAGAGAGAGAGAGAGAGAGAGAGAGAGAGAGAGAGACAGAGAGAGAGAGAGACAGAGAGAGAGACAGAGAGACAGAGACAGACAGAGAGACAGAGACAGACAGAGACAGATAGAGAGACAGAGACATACAAAGAGACAGACAGACAGAGAGACAGAAATAGACAGAGACATACAAAGAGACAGAGAGACAGACAGAGACAGAGACACAGAGAGACAGAGAGAAAGAGCTGCTTAGGGGGTTTCCACTGCTAGCGCAAGTGCCCAAAGCGATCCAGACACAAGAAACCTCGTCTCTCCAGGGGGCAAACTGCACTAGGAGAACAGGTTGCAGGAACCTGGTAGGTAGTGGGCATTCTTGTCCTTGGTGGGTGGCAGATGGGTGGGTGGACTGCAGAGAAAGGTAGAGCTGGTTATGAACCGCCATATCCAGGGATCAGTAGAAAGACTTCCCACAACTGGGGCAGGTCTCCCTCTCCTCTAGAACTCTGCCCTAACCTTCTTTAAGTGTGAGTCACGGATGCTCTGTGATACTTCATTTTTTTCCCATGCAGCCCACTTCAGATGGGATTTTGCCATATAGTCCACACTGGTCTTGAATTGTGGATCCCTTTGCCTCAACCTCTTGGGTGCTGGGGTTACACATGTGCACTGCTATGCCTGGAGTTTTATCCATTTGGTGTTGTCTTTCCAGGTAAATGTTTAGCTCCTCTGCTTATGGAGTTGCTGGAGCTTTAGGGCTTCTCTTATGTGAGCAACAATAGGAAAGTCAGCTCCCCCGTTGCAGATTTGAAAGTACGAATAAGTACTTTATAAACTATCTTCCTGTGGCCTGCCCACCTTCTGTAGAAGGCCAAAGTGAGGCAGGAAGAGTCTGCTCACAAAAGCAAGTTCTCTTTTTAAAATGTGGGGAAAAGTGAGCAAGCATTCTGAAGCAGCTCCTGCTACGGCCTGACCAGGAGAGCACTGGTAAGAAGCCAGGTGTGGAGATGCCTGCTCTGAGTCAATTCTTGAACCGGGGAGGCTGAGGCTGGGAGACTGCCTTGAGTTTGAGGCCAGCCTGGCTTATACAATGAGATCCTGTCTTAAACAAACACATGAACATCTAGGTGACAGGTGGAACCACTGGCTTGTTTAGAATGTGGCCATTCAGAACTCGCTCTCCCTCCAGATCTGATCGGATCAAGTTACCCCACAGGCAGCATCCGGATGCTTACATAAAGTCAGAAAATATGGCTCCAGCACTGTTCTCTCTGTGTCATAGTTTGCTTTTGATTGCTCTGATAGAAACCATGACCAAAAAGCAACTAGAAAGGAAAGGCTTTATTTCAGCCTCTATATTACAGTTGGTCAGCCCAGGAAGCTGAGCCAGAAACCCAGGACAGGAACCTGGAGGCAGGAACCAAAGTAGAGGCCATGGAGGAGTGCTGCTTACTGACTTGTTCAGCCTGTTTTCTTATACAACTTAGTACCACCTCCCCAGGGGTGGCATTTTCTCCAGTGGGTTGGGTTCCCCATCTCCATCAATCAACCATAAAGAGAATGCCACATAAACATGTCCACAGGCCAATCTGAAGTTCCCCATTTCCCCATCTGAAGTTCCCACCTCTCAGATGACTCTAGTTTGTTGACAAAAAGGGATCAATTTACTTTGTTTAGAATTGTCTTGGCCGTTCTTGTCTTTTGGGCTTCCATGAAGTCTGGGATTGTTTGTTCTAGATCTGTGAAAAATGTCCTCGGGATTTTTTAAGAGAGGTTATGCTTAATCTGTAGACTGCATTAGGTAATGTAATCATTTTCATAATATTAATTCTGCCAACACGGGCACAAGGCACAAGAGGTCTTTCATCTCCCAGAGTCTTCAATCCATTTCTTCAGTATCTTAAGGTTTTACTGTAATGGTCTTTCACTTCTTTGGTTAGATTTATTCCCATATTTTTTAGTTATTGTAAAGCCTGAGTGAGTGAGCTATTTTTCCCAACTTCTTTCTCAGCGAGTTCTTTATTGATGGACAGAAAGGCTACTGATTTCTGTATGCTGATTTTGTGGCCGGATACTTTGCTGAAAGTGTTTATCATGTCTCAGCATATTCTGGTGGAGTCTTTAGGGTTTGTCAAGTATGGGCCCATGTCATCTGGAAATAAGGACAATTAGACTTTTTCCCCTCTTGTCCATCCTGTTTATTTATTTCTCTTGTCTTAGTGTTCTGGGTCAGACCAAGGCCATTGTGCAGAGTTAGAACCCTTGCCTTGTTCCTGATTTCAGTGGAAATGTTCTCGACTCTTCTCTGTTTAACATGATGTTGATTAGAGTTTTTCTCACATGTGATGTTTCTTATGTTAAAGCTATTCTTCTATTCCTAGTTATATAAGTCTTAGATATAGGCACGTTAAGCACTGTCCAAGGTCTTTTAGGCGTCATGACATGATTAGGTGGTGTGGCCTTAAGTCTCTTTCTGTGCTGAATTGTATTTACTGACTTATGGATGTTGAACCAAGCTTACACCCTTAGAAAAAAAGGCAGCATGGTAGTGGTGAGGTCTTAATGTATTCTTGACTACAACTTGCAAGAATTTTACTGAGCAACTCTACGTCTACGTGCACCAGGGAGACTGGTCTATAGTTTATTTCATTCTGTGATTATTTGGTTTTGGTAATAGGAGGATGCTAGCGTCATAGAGCATGTTTCGTTGTGCATCTTCCTCTTCTATTTTGTAGATGGGTTTTGGAACCAGAGTAACAAAAAGTGTAGGATGGCTGTATAAAAACAGACATGCTGACCAAGGGAATGGAAGGGGACCCATAAATAAACCTACATGACGACAGCCACCTATTTTCAACAGAGATATCAAAATATATGTTGAAAAATAACAGCCCATGCAGAAAAATCAGAGCTGGTAGATGCATGGTTCTCATCCTGATAAAAGCCATTTCACCATGCAGCCGCAACCTTAAGGCAAGACCCACGCTTTAATGCTACTGTAGGAGCACACACAGGACACTTTAGGACATTGGCATGGGTGAGAGTTCTCCAGTAGCATGGAAACAATCCCAAGAATAGAGCTACAACACATTAAAAGCTTCTGCAAAGCAAAAGAAGGTAGCATTGTCAGAGTGAAGATATGATCTACAGAGTGAAAGAAAAATTTTCATCAGTTATATACAGCAGATGGGGATTACTTTTCAGGACATATTAAGAGTTGCAAATATTTAATGCCGAAAAAATCTGTAAACCATACAATAAATCAATGGGCTAACAAACTGAGTGAGCGCGCGCGCACACACACACACACACACACACACACACACACACACACACACACAC
>JANHMN010000003.1:37388878-37431510 GCA_030674055.1 Rhabdomys pumilio | reverse complement strand
GGGTGGGTGGGGGTCTCATCCTCAGCCCAGCCCAAGGCTGGAGCGAGAATGAACGACGCTAATAAGCCTTTCTGTTTGCTTCAAGGCATTTTTTATTTTAAATTTGAAGATGAATTAAGGAAAACAGTCGTAGGCGGGACTCGAGATGTATTTTAGGCAAAAATATAATAATATAAAAATAAAAATAAAAAAGAGGGTTTTCTTTGATGAGTAGAAGTGTCCAGATCTCGATGCTCCCATCTGTTGCAATCTTGCAAACAATTACAATATAGATTATCTCCACATACATGGAGGTATGAGAAGTGAAGGTGGAAATTAGCGCTGTGGAAGTTAGAGAAAGGAAAGAGGAGAGAGAGAGAGAGAGAGAGAGAGAGAGAGAGAGAGAGAGAGAGAGAGAGAGAGAGAGAGACTGTTTCCCCCCTCCCTTTAACTCTTCGGAGGAAATTCCCTCAAGGTTTCTCTAGGGACAGGTGGAAAGTTAAGTGGCCCCCATTTTTCACTCCTGATTTGTGAGTCCTTCCTGATTGTCCGCCTCTTGGCGAGCGCACACTCAAGTCCCCGAGTTCTCTCCTGGAAGGATGCAGGCGTGGAAGGCTGGGGTCGGTGCGGGCAGAAGCCAGGGGCTAGGGCCCGGGAGGAGCAGGGCGGGGTCCCGGCCTGGCGCGCGGGTGGCAGCGGTGGCCGGGTTTTGTTTGCAGGATATTGTTTTGTCTAACGGGTGCCTCGCAGGAGACGTGATTCGTCAGCCGCCTTAGTTTTCACTTGAGCGGAAAATAACGGCGGCTACGCGCGGTCCCTGCCTGCGGGGCTCGAGCACGCGGTGCGTGTGCAGCATCGGAGGTGCGCGCGGGTGGGCGGCCCGGGGCACCGGCTTTAGGACTAGCGGGCCAGGAGGGGTGAGTGCGCGCCGAGCTGGCCTTGGGTCCCTCCTGCGCTTCTCTGGGCAGCCGCCGCTGCTGCTCTGCAGTTTAGCAGAAATCCGACAGGGGCCGCGTTTGCTGAGCGCATCCGGCCGGCTGCAGCCGGAGCGGGGCCGCGGGGCCAGGCCGCTCGGTGTAGACGTCGGGAGGGGGCTGGAGGGTAGTGGCGGGGGTAGCAGACTGGGAGGGGCTCGGGAAATGATCTTAGCCTGAGCGAGCACAGCTCCCTGTCCCTGCTGTCCCCTCGTGTCCTCCGCGAGTTGGGCAGTTTTGCGCGCCTGGGCCTTGGCTTTTCCCCCACGGTCCCTAGGTCTCCAGGCAGGGCTTAGGTGAACTTGGGGTGGGGTGTGCTTGCTCAGATGTGTGCGTGCGTGTGTCCATGTGTAGAAAGGGAGGTTAGCGTGGAGACTCCGGTTTTCTTTCTCAGTTTTCAACAACTGGATTTTTGACTTTGAGACCAGCTTCGCTCACTGCTTGGGCTGGGAGGGGGGCGATCTTTCCCCATCACTCACATCTTTGTTCATTGTTCACTGAGTGCAAGGCAGGCGACTTAAAGAGAAGAAAAAGGAGGGAGAGAAAGAGAGAGGCAGAAGAGGGGGAAGGAGAAAAGAGAAAGAAGAGGGGCGTGGGGGGGCACACCCGTGTCCCCTCCCGGGTCCTGTTGGAGGGTGAAATAGTAAACCCACGCAAGGAGGGTCGCCAGGAAAGTGGACATTACCGCTTTAATTAACTTCGAGATGCTCCGGCGGCGGGACCTGGCGTAGCCGTGACGCGCCCCCATAAATCTGCCGGGCCGGGGCTGCTCCAAGAACTCATACAGTAGCAGCGTCAGATTCAACGCGCGCCTCCCCCGGCCGGAGTCCATTTGCATAATTGGATTTTTTTTTTTTTTTTTTGCCTCCTTCCTCCCTGAAACTTATTTGAAAACCCAAGTGAAAACCGCGACGACCTGCACACTCAAAAGCAAGTGCCAAGTAAGTGCCCCGCGGTGGCCTCCGCGCGCCCGGAGGTGAGGGCGCAGTGCTGGGGGTGAGTGCCCGGCCGGCTCGGGAGAGAGTGTGCAGCGGGCGGGAGAATTGCATCTGCTGGGCTGGATGTTCGAGGAACTTTTTTTGTTTGGTTTGGGTTTTTTTTGCTGTTTTTAAAAAAAAACACAATTCCCACCCGTCTCTCCACTTTTCCGGCGAGGTGAGGTGACTGGACCACGCTCATAGTTGAGGCGAGACTGAAGAGAAGATCCTGGGGACATAGTTGAGAGTTGGGCATAGTAGTTCTCTGTGAGGGTGGAGGGTCCCTGTCGCCGTCGCTGCCGCCGCTGTCGCGGCGTGTTGAGCTGAACTGCGAGTGAGCGGGGTTGGCTGCCTGTCGCGCCGCGCCGCGGATGCAGTTTGTGGCCAAATGCCTCCCCCATTATTCTAAGGTTTGTGTCTCAGTGTGTGCGTGCGCTTGTGTGTGCGCTCGTATGTTTTGCTGTGCTTTAAAAGGAAGAAAAGCAACCAAAACAAGAGTAGGAAGGCTTCCCTTCTAGACCGCCTTCCCCTTCAGCCTCCTCTGTTTCTGTTGCTTGAAGAACGGAGTGAGAGCTGTTTTGCCTAAGACAGGGTCACCACCACCAGATTGACAATTCAATTGGAAATGCTATAAATTCTACAGCGGAGATGCAGCTGCGGGCATGACATGCCGGCTCCACCCTGGTCAGGGAAGTGGCTTCACAATTTCAAATTGTTTTAAAAAATGCATAATACGTTATTATTAGTAGTATTTACAGTGAACAAGATGGAAGGGGAAAGTGGATTGCGTTGGAGAAGACTCTAGCTGTCCTTCCCAATTCTGGGCCTGCCTGGGAACTTGGCTGTGGGCAAGGCCCACCATTCTGCATGGCAGGGGCCCGAGACTCAGCTTTCAGCTTTGGGAGTTGAAGGGGGCACCTCCCCCCATAGCCCTTTGGCCTCTGCTCTAAGAGAGCCTAGGGCTTTGGCTGAAGGCTGCTTTAGCTATGATGTCATCCTGATAGCGGTGCAAATGTCTCTTGATCCCACCATTACCCGCCTGGCTGAGTTGCTGGTAACGATAGCACTTTGCCCAGCTCCCTGACAATCGCAGAACACAGAGCCCTAAAAATACTCCTCCCCCCCCCCAACACACACTGACCAACAAAGAGTCAGCTACCAAAAGCGTGGCCACTGATCCCAGTTTTTGCATTGGTGGGCCTAACATAGACACTATTGTGGTTGTCAGACTCCTGGACTGAGGGTCCCCTGATTTCCCAAAGTTTGGAAAACTTTTGGAAGGCTTTGATGTACGGAACATCCTTAATCTGGAGAAACTGGGCTCTGAGAGTGAACGGGCAGGAATGCTCAGATGTGGTAGATGCTGAGAATCTCAGGTCTTGTTATAGCCATTGTATGGAAAAAAGAACTGTGGTATTCAGTTCATTAACCATGACTTTATGTTAGAGATAGCTGCAAGTAAGCCGTCTTTAGTGTTGATTTTTAAATAGTGTACGATGATTTAAGATTTCTTTTGATTTACTGTTCAAATGAAATTTGCATAAATGTGATGAAAATGAACTTAACATCTGGGCACATGAAAAAAGGTTAGTGCCTCATATGTCATCCGCAGAGAAAGTCTTTAAAATGCTTCCACCCTAAACTGGGCTGGGGAAACAGTTCCTGGAGACATAAATGGTAATTATGTAAAACCTGGAGAAAAGAATGCTTTCAATACATTTGCATTCTCTTGGACCAGTGCTCTGAAAACCCATCGTGTTCTATGCCTGGAGTGTTTAACTTCTGAGCAGGCTTCAGATCCTTGCAACTCAGCAATTTAACTGCTGGTCAGAGCTGTCTTCACGGAAGGCTTAGGGCAGGCGTGGAGCAACTGTCATGCTGGGTTGGTCCAAGCCAGAGGCCAATAGCCTCTATTATGGGAAAGATAGGAACTGGTCAAGACATGTGGTCCTGCTGGTCGGATCTGCCCATGGGGAGTTGAAGGCAGTGCTTGGATATGCAGTGTCTGCTGAGCCTCCAAAAGCTGATCCATTGGTTGTCTCTTCTGCCTCAGGTAACCAAGGAAATTTCATCAGCTCAGACCCATAAAACCCACAAGCCCTTTCATGTGAGCTCCAAACTCCATCTTACTTTTAGAGCAAGACGAGCTTATCTCTGACATCAGGAAATCAGTTAAACAGCCTTCCCCAAGCATGACTGCCTTTTGCTCAAAAGTTGTCTATGAATGGCACAGGTGTTTTTAAAGTGCCTTGAATGGAAAGAAAAAAAAAGACAGCAATGATGCTCGTGAGGATATAGATGAATTTGTTTTTTTTTTTTTTTTAAGGAAGGGGAACGAACATAAAAGAAGAAAGCAAAATAGATTTATTTTTCTAGTTTCAATGAGGACAATTACAGCTTTTTAAGATCTTTAGATTTAGTGTTTTTAATAAGCCTTTTAAGTAAGCTGAAATATCAGCTTACATTTTGTTCTTAACATTATTTAAAGTGAGACTTGATGCAAATTTAAATCACAAGTGAGTTTCCAGTAGGTCATTTTGGGGCCATGCTGAGGACAGAAATGCCCTCCCCTCAGCCTATCTGCTGGGACTTGGAAGTCCTTGAGTGCTGAGCCCAGCTTCATGTTGTCTCCAGGTAAGGTCTTCCCTTGATGTCCTATTCTATTTCTCAGGTTGTAGAGGCTGCATTTTGGAGAAAAAAAAAGAATAAAGTCCCTCACCTTGGCAAAGTGTCTGAACTAGCAGCTTTGTCGTCGTCATCGTCTTCTTCTTCTTCTTCTTCTTCTTCTTCTTCTTCTTCTTCTTCTTCTTCTTCTTCTTCTTCTTCTTCTTCTTCTTCTTCTTCTTCTTCTTCTTCTTCTTCCCCTCCTTTTCCTCCTTCTCCTCCCCATCCTTCTTCTTCTTGGAGCCTTGCCTGCCCTCTACAGCAGCACAGCATCCCCCCTCCAGGGCTCACTGTTTAAGATACAGCTACCATAGTAGAAGGTGGCTGCAGAGGCTCTCTCCAATTGGATAGCCAGATCATGAAGTTGTGTAGAATTTTTTGCAAGGAGAGGCTCTGCCAAGAAAGAGGACTGATTTTCAGATCTTGAAGCTTTTGGCCAACTGTTATGTTGCCCTATGCATTCCTAGAATATGCCCAACCTCAACCTACTGGATGCCATAATCTCCCTATTATGACCACGAGGAATGCCTAGACATATTCATATATTCCCCAGGAAAGAGAATCAAGCTCATGCCCTGAGTTGTTCATGCCTCAGACCTCATCCTGGACCTCTCAAAGGGGACATGGAGATCAGTTTTGATCTTACTCCCAACAAGTATGCAGATGAGATGCAGAATTGTCTTGGTGCCCGTTAGATCAAGGGGTTCAGCCCTGGAAAAGTGAGGCTAGCCCTTAAAGTCTGGGAGGAAGAAGAGTTTTTTCAGTGTGTAAAAATACATGGAAGAATAAAAGACCGTCCAGTGCAAAATGTGGGCTCAATTCCAATGTTTCTGAATAACAATTTATACCTTTAAAAAGGCCATGTGGGTGAGAGCTATGTCTGTGGACCACATGGAAACAGGGATACCAATTATATCTTTAAAATGGCTCGGTGGGGGAGAGCTGTGTCCCTGGACCACATGGAAACCAGGAAGCTTTAAGTGACAGTGCTCAGGCACTTTGATGAGGCTGGACACCCCGTTGGCAGGATAATGACAGTCATTTGTTTTTGAGCTCTGACTATGCTCTTCCTTAGGAGGGCAGGTTCTATATTTATTCTGAGTTTCATGAAGGCAAACTGAGGCAGGGGAGGTGGTTAGCTCATGTCCTTTTTTTGCCCCCTCTTAACTCTAAGGTAATAAATCGTGTCTCTGCCCCATATCCACCCTCCTACACTAGGAACTGGCAAAGAGAAGGCAAGAATGTCATAGCAAGCCTGGTCCAAGAAGTGCAGGATCCCACAGCTGAGTGGGTCAGAAAGCTAGGCAGATGCTTCCTGAGTAGTGAGAGAAGGAGACCTGCAAACCAGTGTCTAAGCCCCTCCCCCATCCCTATTTTCAGTATATGGCTTTCTGGTGAGAAAATTAAGTGCCATTTTGACACAGGAAAAATGACCATGTAGGTTTGAGCTGACTTTAGCCTGAGAGCTTTCTATCAAGGTCTATATGCTTTGGTTACCCTGTTTACTTCTTTCTTTGGATACTGAGATGCGGGTGGGCTTGTCCCTGCATTCTGACCCTGATGGTGCTTTCACTCTTCCAGCAGAGAGAGAGAGAGAGAGAGAGAGAGAGAGAGAGAGAGAGAGAGAGAGCTGTAAAAGCGAATTCATAGATCCTCTAAACATTCAGATTAATCACAGACACAGAATCAGCCATTCAACTTTGATTAGAATAACTTGTATTTCTAAGGTTCCAACCTGATTCCCAATCTTTGTTTTGGGCTTGCACTTGTTTAGTGACAGGGCCTTGCTAGGTAACCCTGGCTGAGTCCCATAAGTGTTGGGATTGTAGACATGAGCCATTATGCCTGGATGCTTCACTTACAGACTTACCTGCTTCTCAGTCAGGGACTTTGGTTCATAGAACAGCTCTGGTAACACTCAGGGGCATGTATTATCGAAATAGACAGTGCTGCCTGGAAGCCCCAAGGACCTTAGAGACATGAGGTGGTCGTAGTGTTAATACCTGCCAAGTAGTGTTGGATGTTATGTCCCTGTGAGTGCCACATGCTACCCTTTGGGTGTATTGTCGTGTTCAGGCCATTTAGCCATTAAGGCAATGCAGTTTCCCGTGGGCAAACTGAGTGCATGACAACTTGTTGCAGCTGAGAGATTTGAAGACAACCACTCTGGCTGGTGCAGCTTCTGGCCTCAATTTTGCCTATATCTTTCCTGCTTTTCTGTACAAATCACCTTTCAAAGAAATATCAAATCCCCTTTTAAAACTGAAGTGGAAAACGGAAACCAGAACCGGTTGTTTGACGAACATATGCATCGTTGTAAATTTATTTGCACGAGGGAGAAAATATCTGGAAACTCCCATCCACTGAGGTCACTTCAGAGACAGCCCATAGATCCAAAAACGCATACATTCTACATATAAAGAAAGTATCATCTCTTTGAGTGGCTTGCCCTTTAGTTTGTCTTTAAAAATATCTGGAAAGTTATCTTCCTGTTTACAAGAGGCAAATGTGACTCATTTTTCTAAGATTTTACTTCTTTATTAAAAACAAAAACCCTTTCTGTCTAATCAGCCAAAGCTGATTATTAAGGCCAGAGTGGGGTCTGTAGGAAGCCTACAGAAGGGGTGAGGAACAGGAGTGACAGGGCAAGGGCACAGGTTATTCCCTTCTCCTTTATTTCAGAGCTACAATTTGAGGTTATGGCTCATGGATGCCTCACTGCTGTTTCAGCAGGCTAGAGAATGCTCTGAACGCACTGGTTCTCAGACGGGCAGGACTGGATCCGTTAATTAAACTCATGTCTGGTCTCTGCAGTGCCTGAGAAACTTCAGTCACCACCATTGCCACCTGATGGGGGGTGGGCACGATTAGCTCTGGTGGGTGGCAGCCCTCCTCTAACAACCCAAGGAAAGTCCCAAAGATTGAGAATCGGCAGTGTGGGAATGTGGGAGGGAGAAAAGTGACCACATGTGGACATAAAAGGGTTTAATCTGTCAGCTGAGGCCTCTGATAGTAGAAGGCAGCTTTGGGCGGGGCTGGGTAAGCTGCCCTTTTTGCTCCTTCTTCATACTACATGGGCTAACCTTTTGGGAGCTCTGGGTGTACGGAATCATCTTGCCTAGAGTGCCCATAGACTTTGAAGGCACTGTTTTTTTTTTTTTTTTTTTTTTTTTTTGGGAAAGGCCAGTCTGTCGCTGTTTGCAATTCTTTTCTTTAGCCATTGATTTGACAACTTAATAGTTATTTTCTCTGAGTGTTTTTTTTATAAAGTCAAATTTAAAAAAAAATTATATCAGTCTCCATTTCCTCTCTTTGACTCTTCCAACTCTTCACATATACATTTATTCTGAAAGTCTTATTTATTTATTTGTTTTGAAAAGTCTTTAGTTACAGTATGTTTTGGGAGGGGAGTGAACATTGCAATATTAAATCTATTTATAATGTCTTCCTAGCATATTTTGGAGGCAGAAGAAATAGTCTAAGCAAGATGACAAGGACAGTTGTCATACCTACAAATATGTTAAGGCAGCAATCTTCTTTCTCTCTTAGCAACTACTGCCACCCTGGGAACAACACAGTGGTCTTCTGAGAGTGTTATCTAACGGGCTGGGGCAGGGCCTGGTCATCTGGCCAGTGTGATACACCTGATAGTGACTGACCTGTTTTTAGGGGTCTGAGTGCGATGTGTACCAGGCCTATTGGCACGTTTATTTTCTAACCATGAGGTCAAGTAATGTACTCCAGACCTTAGGGTACAAAGCATGTTCAAAACTCTTCTGGAAGGGCTGGCTGCATCTAGACAGTCTGCCCTTTGATCTCACTGATATCTGCAACTTGGTCCTCATATGTCTCAAAAGGTTGACAAGACCTGGATTCCAGTGAGATGTTGTCTGCAGGATTTGGAAGCTAGCTGCTTGGGTGAAGAATTTCAGGCCCAGATGTAGATCTTGAGGACCACAGGGGTCCGTGGTGAATAAGACTTTTTCTTTCTTTTCATGATGCTATTACAGAGATAAGAATCATGCAGTTTTTGTGTGTGATCTCCAGCTACTGCCTTCAATAAAATAATTTGTTCATTGATCTAAAGAAGGTGTGGTCCTCAGTTGCTCTTATTCCCAGAATAGACATTCAAGTTAGAATCTGCCTCTTCTATTCTGGTGCAGTGGTGCCTGGCCTCCCATGCTGGTCCTCGGGATGGGAATCTGGGATCAAATGCTTCTCTGTCAGCAGAATCTGATGCAAAATTCAGCCATGATGATTTGTGTTTCAATGTGCACACATCTTGACTCTCTCATCTTCTTAAAGGTGAAGGAATCAAAAAAGTTTTTTTTTTTTTGTTTTTTTGTTTTTTTGTTTTTTTGTTTTTTTGTTTTTTTGTTTTTGCTGGACTGGGGGTGTGGGGTTACTGTCCCATTATTAATCTCCATCTTTGGTGAAGTGTTAACCTGCAGATGAGCGGAGGCGAACTTGGGCATCTTCTTACTCGGTTTGCCATTGGTCCTGAAAGCAGAGTCTAGAGGACTCTTTTTGTGCATTTGATTTGCTAATTAATTTTTTTAACCTGGGTTACATGGTACACACATTTTGCTTGATATATCACTGGCTATAAGTTCATTTTTTGCATAATTTAATATTTAGGCGCCATCTCTCTCTCCTTCCACAATTGAGATACACTTGTTATAATGAATGAGCTGCAAACTTTCAGTTTGAGACTGAGAAAGAGCTTCCTGAAGCATTTTTTGCTTTGTTTCGTCTTGTTCCGAAGCAGTGTTGCACAGTGGTAAGAAGCCCAGGGCCAGTCAGAGGGGAGTGAGTTCGACACCCACCCCTTCCACCTCCATGCAGTCGGTAAGCATATCATTTTGATCTTCAAGTTTTTCTTCCTATTGGCAGACTTGGGATAATTCTTTCTTTCTCACAAAGTCAGCAAGATGAAAAGAGAAGAGCCCAGCTATTCAAGGAGTACCCAGGCAGCACTACTGCCTGCCTTCTAGAATTTGTTGACTGTTTGAAATTCACCCACCTTATAGCTGTGGGTGCTGATCATTGCATAGCCCACAGAAATGGCTTGCTTGCCTTTGCGGTCCAGGCTAGTCTTCTGAGTTATTTACCTGGGGATCAATAAAGATCGGCAGATTGATTTCTTCTGTTTCTGAGGACACATCTTAAAGGGTCAGCTTAGTTCAAGTCAGAGTCTGGGGTGGGGGTGGGGCCTGCAGTCTTCTCTAAACAATGGTTTTCAGTCTTTCCCCTCAAGGGTTAGTACAGGTGCCAAGGCGTCCTCAGCACACACAGGCAGACACATGTCACATCACACATGTGCAGATACATGTAGACACATGTCAGATACACCACATGAGGACACATGTGGAAGTCACGTGTGTACAAGTGTATGTCCATGTTCACAAACACACATGCTCACTTCTAGAATCATGATGAGAATATAAGTCTTGTTCTTCATCTTTTTCCAAATCCAAAAAGCTGTTCTCATTCATTCATTCATTCATTCATTCATTCATTCATTGATGTATTGAGTGCCTTAATATCCTAGTAAAGTTGATGCTGTAAAATAGAGCAACAGAACGGGAGGTGCAGAGTCTACCAACACAGCTCCTGGGGTAGCTGAGGCAGGAGGATTAAACATTTGAGGCCAGCATGGGCTAGCCTCTTTAAAAGTAGGTAAAAGGCCAGGGATGATACTCAGTCTTCACTTTCCTAACATGCTCGAGTTTCTGTGTTCAATCCCTAGAAATGAAATAAAAACAAACAAACAAACAAAAACCAAGAATCCAAAATGAAGCTGCTGTAGCAAAAGAAAAGCAGAATGAAGGCAGGAATGCTCTCTTGGGTTCTAGGCTCCATTTGAACAATTTTACACACACACACACTTGCGCGCACACGCACCCTTGATTTTCATTCTGAGCATGCAAGACTGATACATGGAACCTGTAGCTCTTGTGTTCTGGACAAGCCAGACATGCAAGGGGGGAGCAGCCAAAACTCCTGTTCTCGCTCCCAGAGATAAAAAAAAGTCAGGTTACTGGCTAACTGTCTCCTGCTGGAGGGGAATATCAAGGTGGCTTGGAAAATCCGATGTCCCAGGGATGTGGTATGGGCACTAGATTCTATCTCTTCCAGGGGATGTCAAATAAAGACCAAGTCTTGGGAATAAATGCCTAACACTCATCCTATGCTCACAAGGTTGATGACCATTGGGGCTGAACTGCCAAACGTCCTTTAAGTCAGTCCTCAGTACACTCTGCCATCTGTAGTGTCTTACCAAGGCTTGAGCTGCTAGTGGGGCATTGTAGAGCTCTCTGTATTTGTGTCACAAGAGCTGCACGAGTCCCTGAAAAGAGACTCTTGACATCTGCCTTAAATATAGCCACATAAAAGGTTTCCTAGAAAACAGCAGTGGAGATCCAGGCTCAGAAGGTGACATAAAGGTCCCCTCATACGTACTCCTTGAACCCTAAAGAAGGAGACATATTCTAATGAGATCATCATCACCCATCTCTGTTCTTAACACACCTTAAGTATGAGGCCCAGAATGACAGTGGAGTCTGGTTCTCATCTCTCCTATTCCCGAATGGGAACTGCTGATCCCCAGAAGACCTTGCCTTCCTGCTCTTCTGCAATTCACTCCTTTGTCAAACTGTCCTCTAGAGCAATACATGGACACATTCCCACACCCAAGGGAACACCAAGCCTGATCAAGGCTTGGAGAAGCCTCTTACCTCTGCTCCTACTCTCAAGGGTTCATGAAGCCAAAGACTTCATCCATCTTTCTCAAGAGGCAACAGGACCTGGGTGGCCAGCCTCTTCCTGAGCACATAGCGTTAGTCCACACCTGAGACAAAGACGCTGACATTTGTCATGTGGCAAGGAAATTTCGAGACTGGCTGTGCCTGGCTGATGTCTAGTCTGCAGAGTTTCAAGGGGACACGTCTCTCCAGGGCTGTGAGACATAAGTGACTCAGACCATCTGAGCCTTCTTGAAGACCTCTGTGCCAACTTCCCATGGGGTCGCAGGCTGAGCACAGGTCTACTGCAAGGAGGGTGTAGGGTGTGGTGTTGGCAGAGCCCACAGGGAAACTCTTATCCTTCACACTAGGCTTTCCACATCACTCTGGGCTGGGTTGTGCTCCACGGGTATTTGCTGAGCTTCTGCTGTGTGCTGGGCACTGTTTGGCACTGGGCACATGTAGGTGGAGAGGCTGGCACTCATGGGTCCTGCAGCTCTAGGAAGAGAGCCTATATTTGTTTACCATTTCCTACCCTGGGTGCTATGAAGGACTAGAGCAGAGGTCCCTCGAGGGAAAAGTCTTCTTCAGAAAGATGATCAGTGGTACTTTCTTAGTGGATGATGAAGGATGAGGAGATAGCACAGCAAAGAGCTTAGAGGGTTCCTGACAGAGGAGAAAACATGTGCAAAAGACAAGAGGCAGAGAGAGCTTGGTGGTTTGAGAAGGAAGGCCAGGGTGTCTGAAGCATGTTAAAGAATAGCATAGTCTTTCTAGCGTGTGAGCACAACCTGCTGAGGAGTGTCTCTCTTGTCCTCTGTGGTCTTCTCTGTTCTGTGTCTCCTCCTGACATCCAAGGCAGGTTTTCCTTCCTCACTTCTTTCAGGCTTCCTTCTTGTTAAACGAAGCATACCTCTAGACTGTAGATATTCACTGGGGTTTTAATCTGAGTTCAGCACACTGTGGAGTTAGAAAACAAAGTTAGACAGAAGGCAGAACTGACAGACTTCTCTTAGGTGGTGTTGTGATTCACAACCAGTTTTGTGATGCCTGGCTTTCTCTGTCCACATGCTCCCATTCCCAGTTGTGTGTGTCTCCTGGGCTGCATGGTTCCTCTGTACTTTGACTGTACAGTCATATAACTCACAGAAACATTTTAGGTAAGACAGACCATATATGATATATGGGGATTTTGACAGGTGTATGATAGAGTTTTATTCCCTACCCCTGCAACCCCCTTGATAAGACTAAAGCCGTCTCAAAGTTGCATCAGGCAGCATCCCTCACATGTCTGTGAGGTGTGGGCATCAACATACCTGCACTCCATCAGTTGCATGGAAGACTAGCATATATATATCATATTCTCAACATAGATACCAAATGTCTTTTCCTCATTGTTTTTTGGAGAATACTTCTGCTTATAAAACAGAATGAAAGAAAGAGAAAGGAAGGAAAGAAGGAAGGAAGGAAGAAAGGAAGGAAGGAAGGAAGGAAGGAAGATTACTGTAAATAGTTTCCCCTGTTGCTGGCAGCAGGAATGTAAGTCTGGTGTTTGTGCAGTCTAGGTGGAATCAGGTGACCTGCATCGAGTTCCTTCATGTTGAGTGTACTGTGTGATGTTTGCTGCCTGAAACTGCCCAATGGTGCCATTCTCAGACCCATCACCATGTTGAGTGCTGTACGGCAGTCGCTCCTTTTGCTCTGTACAGCCTGGAGGTGAGAAGGTGAGCTTGGATTTCATAGCCGCATACTAGGGGTCCCGTTTCTTGGCTCTGCTTGATGGCAGAATGTCCCAATGTTCTTCTGCTTTCATCTCTTCCCATCCTAACCTTGCTGTCAGGCAGTGTACTGAACTGCAAGGGTGTTGGCTGACAGCTATGGAAGTGAGTAGGTCACTGTCCCACAGGGTACCTGGGAGATTTTGTTATGTCTTAGCATCTTAGCCTTTTGAAGAGAGCATAATCTTCTCTTCTGATAGTCTGTCCAGGAGTCAAAGACAGCTGTCTCGTTGAGGGAAAGGAACAAAGTGGCAGGAAAACCAGACACTTGCATATGGTACCTGCACATCCAAGAGAATGATATCCAGATGTGGACATTGTGTGTACCATCCAGCCTTCAGATTTATTACTTCCATCACCATGGTGGCAAAGTTTAATTTAATTTCACTTTTAGTAGAAATGAATTGCATTTGGCTCTATAGGAACTTAACTTTTTCTCATAATCTTTGGGTTTTAAGTGATTAAATAATTTATCAAACAACTGTAAACATTGAAAATTGTTCATCATATACAGTATATTTTATATCCTGTGATGTAGATGCAAAATATTAAAATGAAAATGTAAAGACTTAATAGAAAATCACAGAAATAAAACTCCTGACATCTCTTACACCTTTGGAAACTTTGCTTAAATGTTTCTCTCTCCTTAGCAAATTTCATGATGAATTAACTGAAAAGGGGGCCTTAAGAGCACTATAAAAATAGTCCTTAAGAATAAAGGAACAGGGGCTGGAGAGATGGCTCAGTGGTTCAGAGCACTGGCTGCTCTTCCAGAGGATTGGGGTTTGATTCCTAGCTTCCACATAGCAGCTTACAAATCTATAATTCCAGTCCTAGGGGATATGACGCCCTCTTTTGGCCTCCTCAGGCACTGCATTCACATGGCGCAGACACATACACACGAGCACAACACTCAGGCACATAGAATTAAAAAAAATAATCTAAAGAAAGAAGAGTGAGGGAATAGATCTTAGCAAACAGTTTTCTCTCTAATTGTATCCATTTAATTCTGTGAATACATATAGGCTATTCATCTGATTATCATAAGGTAAGCTGTATTGAACAGGTTATAATTGCTTCAATTTGGAGTATTAGTTGGGATAGTAATTTTATCCCAATATATAATATAGATAAGTTTATGTATCATGTATTAAGAAACAGTTTCTTTCTTGTCTTGAGGAGTACTTTAGCCTATCATAGGGATGGTTGGGGGAACATTCTCCACGCTGTTTTTGTCCTCTGTCACATATTCCCACGTGACTGTTCTATCATCTTCTTGGAAAGTGACAGAGGTTGTTCTCCCATAATAAACAGCAGCTAATGTAATAATAACAAACAATAATGCTAATGAAGAAATTATATTTTCCCCCAACTTAGAGGAGAGTGCCAACAATAGGTAGGATAAAATAAAATCAATATTTTGACAGGGTTCTATTATGTCTGGCTCATTAATTTGGAGACAACTTCTCTGTTCAATCTGAAATCGCCTAGTGTCAACAAATAGTAGTTTTAGCGTCTACCCTCATTCCAGAGCATTACATGCCTTCCTTACAAGTTATTTTTGGAGGAAAATGATTTTTGATTCTGCAGATGTATAGAGGAGGCATTGTGTAGGTTTTTGTCTTGGGGAACAATAAAACTTTTGCCGTTGCAATTTGTATTCAAGCGATTATCCATTCTCAAGTCAGATCTAGCACACCGTGCAGTTTTCCGTTGATGTGTCTGTACATATGAGTATCTATGACTATGTGTGCACATATGTATTAGTAGACATGTGTTTGGACACACATACTATTAGAAGCCACACTCATTCACATTCCTTCATTTACTCAAATCTTCTCTTAGTCTCCACTTGCTCGCAAAAGCTCTGGCGTTTCTGATTTCCAAGGGCTGATGACTGTCAGCTAAGGCTGATGCTGGCTCTTATTGACCCAGACCATATGACAGAAGTGATTGATCCATCTTGGACATAGAGTTGCTAATTTCCCTTGTACTCATCCTTCCCACACGGGCATTCTGCGTCACCCCACACTCTTTGGAAGGACCCTGGCCCCTGCCTCCCCAACTACTACACCTTTTACTTGAACAACAAAAAATATTGTATCATTGTGGCCTTGTCTTCTTTGTTTTCTAGGATCAAAAAAGGCAGGGCTATAGGATGGCAGCTAATAACATACACCGTGTATTATTGATACTGCTTTAATTGTCTTATTGACAACGTGCTTGAACTTGGAGAAGCATGCTAATATTTATCATCCCGTGAACTCATGTGCATTTTTCTGATTCAAGCATAATTACAGAAGAATTCTAAACTTGGCTATCTTCCCTATTGTTTCACCTTGCTGTAGTATGGACAAAAGCTCACAGACTGCTGTCCAAGGGAGAGCCCTGTGGGTGCTCCTTCTAAGGGTGACACCCCTATGGAGGCTGTTTCTCTAAGGAGGTCCTGGCTAATTAACACCCTACTTGGAATCTGGCTGGGAAGGGAGATGGTGCTATGGCCCACATGGGCAGTTGCAAAGAGGCCAGTACTGACCAGCTGTAGGGCTGCTCACAACTGTATGAGAGACAGCCATGGCTCTACTTTTAATAAATGGTAGTGGATAGCCTTAGAAAGATTCAGGTCAAGTGGAAGCTGGCCACGGTAGGGGCCACTGTACTGGCTGAGAGGCAGAACTACATCTGAGGGGGATTTGGATAAATGTGTTGGAAGATGAAGCCATCCTGTTCTAATTGATGTTTGTCTACTTCTCCCCTCTTCCACTGTGTCCTTACATCCCAAGGGCTCCATATCTCCAGACCTCTCTCAAGCTCTTTGGCCTAATCATACTCCTTGGCCCTGACGCTTTACTCTGGGGTCCTTGACTGGCTACTCTCTGCATCCCACAAGTCTGTCTCAACATCTCCCTCTTTTCCCCAGGGCTTGTCTTTATTAATTGGGTAGAATGCTTCCACCATCATTGTCCATTTCCTTCATTGCAGGAAAACTCTCCAATACAGGGCCTTTGGCCATCCTTTGATAATTCTGACTTTGAAACAGCAACTTGCAAATGGCAGCCATTGAACTTTGACCAGATACCATCTTCCTAAATGCTCACACAGATGGGTCTTAACCTCAGATACATGTTCTTCATAAAAGTGTGAGATGCACCGAGGCAACATTCCTGTAACCATAGCACTCGGGGTGCTGAAGTAGAAGGATGGAAAATCTGAGGCCAGCCTGGCTTACATTATGAGTATCTATCTCAGAAAAACAAAGCAAATGAGGTGTTGAGACCAAAGAAAACTATCTTTCTCTACACTTACTTCTAGATTAAATGTCAAGTTATTATTTAACATTTACTAAACTTTTAATGTTAGACAGCAAGATTATTTTTATTTCAAAGTTTTCATCTACATAAAGAAAATATATTAGTTTTTGCTATTTCTCTGGAAAGAACATTTTGGTCAGTAAAAAAATTTTTTCTTCCTTTTTTTCTTCCCTCCCTCCCTCCTCCCCTCCCTCCCTCTCTCCCTCTCTCCCTCTCTCCCTCTCTCCCTCTCTCCCTCCCTCCCTCCCTCCCTCCCTCTCTCCCTTATTTATTTATTTGTTCATTTCTTCTAAATTTTGTTTTGAGAGAGCATCCGACAGGTTGCTTGGGATGGCCTCTGACTTTGTAGACCAGGAAGACCATGAACTTATAATTCCTTTTCTTCCGCCTCCCACATAGCTGGAATTATAAGCCAGTAACACCGAACTTGGCTGGCTTTACTTTCTTTCATGATTCTCAAATTTTGTAGAAATGATTTTGTTTCATGGTTCTTACAGCTACATGAATTTTTAAGAAAGGTAAATCATATAATATGCTTCATTTCAGTAGACATCTATATTACAGGAGCCGGAGCAGGCAAGGTGGCGCATGCCTGTAATTCCAGCATTTGGGAGGCTGGGGTAGGATGATCACGATTTCAAGGCTAGACAGGGATACAAAATGAGACTCTGACACTACACACATACACACACACACACACACACACACAGAGAGAGGGGGGGGGAGACAGAGAGACAAAGAGAGGCAGAGACAGAGAGATATTTGGGAATTTGTCCTTGACCCTTTGGGAACAATGCTGTGTCATGAAGCACGAACTGATTGTCCCATGACACATCTTTTGTTCCATTGTTGGGAACCAAAGCTGCAGCTGTGGCTGGCTGTTAACTCATAAAGAGGTCACCACAAATGATACAAGTTCAGAATGGTTGTCTCTGTATCAAAAGTATATCAGTGTCATTGCCACGTTTTCTTTCCCCAACCCCCAGAGACAATGGATCCAGTGAGAGTGTCTCTTCTTGTTTAGGGTTTGACCACAGTGGTTTTTCTCTTTGAGGCCAGTTCCTCACCTGTGCCATATTGTCTGAGGTGGACCATGGGGTCTCCACCTCTGGCAGCAGTGTGGTGGGCACAGAGAGCTCTTGCTGGGTTCTTTGTTGCTGCTGAGAGCCAGCTGTGTGGGGCCCTGATTAACAGACAGTTGTTAGTTGCTCTGCGTTCTCCTCGTTGGCAGCTCTTGATGGGGGTCCCTGGGCAGAGGCATCGTGGGGACCAAAGAAGATGCCGACTTGGTGCCCTGATTGGTGAGCCGCTCATCTGACTGATGAGTGAGGTGGAGTAACCCCACTGGCTTCAATGAGACACTCGAATCACTGAGCGTGATTGCAGTCGGGGAGAGAAGACTTTCGACCTATGTCACATCCTGTTTCCCGAGTGACTCCCATCTTGGGAACTTTACGGTGGTGCTTCTGCGACTTGAAGAACCTATTTTCTGAACGCCTTCGAAGCCCTTACCTTCCTCCTCCCCATGAGTTGACAGCAAGCCAGGATTCCTAGAGAAACATAGAACAGGGGGTTGAATTGAGGAATGAGGAACCTAAAAAGTCTCCATTTTTATAGAGTTCTTCTATGCTGTAAAATCCCTCTCCTTTTTAACTTACATTATTTGCTTAGTAGAAAACTAAAACATGAATACCTTTTCACGTATATGTATGCACAGGCATATATGTATGTATGTGTATATATATATACATATATATATACACACATGTATATATATATATATATATATATATATATATATATGTACACAATGTACATATATGTAGGCATGTCTATATTCCTATCTATCAATATAGCCTCTTCTCAACTAAATTGTGAGTTCCTTGAAGCTAACAACATGTAAGTAGGCGTCGGGACAAGAGAGGGAAGTGACACAACCTTAGTAAGTCTACAAAGACAACCAACAATGTGAATCATCTGGAAGGAACTGGAAAGAACCGGAAAAGCATCCCATGGAACTGCTCATCACTTTACGCACAGGCATGCTAAGCTAAAAAAAAAAAAAATGGCTGTTTGGTTGCTTATTACCAATAACTGGTTTTCTCTTCAGTCAATGGGGTTAAAGTCTACTAAATAATAGGAATATTTTTGCAGTGCTGGAGTTCAGATCTGGAGCCTTGTATGTGTGAGGCGAGGGCTCTGACACTGAGCTCCAGCCCCGAGTCATATCCATTATACTTTAAAACAAAGACCCTAACACTCTCCTGTGTAGACTCTATTATGACTCAGAGCAAGAACTGTTGAAAATAAAACTCTTGGAAACAAATGGGGTGTCTGTAGTGTAAAGCGGCCCTTGGTATTGTACTCTTGGTCACTTACCTCTGATTAAAGAGGGGAGCCACACCTCTCACCAGAAAGCTGGGTGAAACACGGTTCTTCTAATTAACCACCAAGGCTTAGATAGTAGCTTCCTGGCATCTGTCTACCAGCCTTTCTTCTGCAGGGTCTTCGAGGTTCCAGGTTCCTGTTCACCTGCCCTGTTTCAGTTATTTGACTGTATAAATGAAAGTAAATGGGTCTCACAGTTCTCCTGTGTGGTTTACAGTCAAAGGTAAGATAGGGGCAACAGTGACAAGGAGAGGTGGGCTCTGATTGGTAAAGTGCTTGGGCAAGCTCATTACTCCAGCTAAGGCTCAGTTACCCTACTTAAAAAAGGAGGAAGTTAAAAGATTAATTTGGGATACTCATTAAACATATCAACCCCTTGGTCTTAGCCAGAGAGACCAATTGCACAGACTGCTACTCTCCATGGCCCCTTCCAGTTCATGCAATAAACACGAAGGTGAAGGGTGTGGTTAAACACTAGTAAACCTTACCTCCTGCCTACTTGTGTTTCCTCCAGGTTGTGCTATTCTGGTTACATTTTTGCCAAATTAGAATATCTTCCAGGCCACCGTTACATAGACAATTCTAGATGTGTCACCCAAAAAATTCTGTCACTTTTCAGAATGGTCACAGGATTTAGGGAGCCACCCATAAATCCTCTCTTTGACTTAACTCCCTAATAAATTCTCCCCCTCTTGGAGCTCCACATGTTGAAGCTGGGCAGAACTTACCTGGCTCTTGACTGCACAATAGGGACACTTGTATAGTGGCCAAATCTCCACGTTCAGTTCAAACCAAAGAGAAAATAGCAGGCAGTGGCAAGGGATTCTCCACCATTTATGCACAGCCTCCAGTGTAAGTTGAAGGGACTCTTTGTACCAACAAATGTCTACACCCTGCTTGAATGGCTCACGGGTCTTTAGATTTCTATGCGAAGTCAGGGAAGTGTTCTTGAAAGTCCTGGCTGCCCTGCTCACATACAACTGGAGAGAGACTTCCAACCTTTCTTCTTATAAACTGTTCATTCCACACGAGTTAGAAATACTCTTCATAACTCCCTAATGGAGCAAGCGGGACAAGATGTTATTAATACCGTGGCAGGTGCGTTTGGCTTTTGACCTCGGCCGGCAGGGGTACTGAGGAGTCATTATTTCTGATGCCTATTAGATTCCATCTTTTAACAAGGAGTACCCCTGAGTAAGCCCATGCCTAGCCATTCCTTTTGTCTTTTCAACACCCCTCCCCCTGAAGTTTGGTGACATTAAGCACCGAGGACAAGTCATCACAGTGTACAGATTTCGTATCAAATAAAAGAACTCAATTTGCTGCTGACCGAGGGTTTAACCTCTCCCAGATCTTGGGCTGTGCATAATTAATGTATCATTCAGCATTTGACTTTGGTACTTTCCATACAGATTTCACCTCAAAGTACGGTTGTGTGTTCCGTGCTCACAAAACCAAATTCGGCTTACTTCATGGACTTTGTTTTTGTGTCGGAAAGATGCCATTGTCTTATTTTTCATAAGGAGGACCTGTGTGAAGAAAGCTCCCTCTTTTCTCTCATTCAGCAAACCTTCACTCAGTGCCTAGCATGGATGTTGGGAATGGATAGAAACAAAGTGCGTGCATTTGTGGATCCAGTGCTGGGTGGTGGCGTCGGAGGGTGCTGTGCCACTAACTGTGGCATGACTCAGAGGTGACTTTGCAGAGTCACAGGTCTGGTGTGCCAGACAAGGACATATCAACACCACACCCACAGCAGGTGGCTGAGCCAGGCACAACCTACATCCTGGACCATACGGAGCATCCATTCCTCAGCTGTCAGTACTGACATGCTGGTATATCGTGGCCATGGCTGTCAGATTTGGTCATGGGGATGGACTCGGAGAGTTTGTCTTTCTGAGGATGGAGGCAGAAGTCTTGGGTCACAAAGTTCCTGGGCTGTGATGTGTCTCCCCGCTAAGCCACCCAGCTGAGCTATGTCCACAAAGCTAGTTCATACCCATGCTCTTGTGCTAATTACAGAATACTTGATCAGATTAGTTCAATGGAGTAAGGATTTACTTTATTTCAGTTTGAGAGGTGTAGTCCATCACGGAAGGAAGTGTAGTGGGGTTCATGGCTCCAGGAGGATGTTCTAGGTCTCCTCAGATCTGTCTAGAGATCTGAGGGAGGACCAAACGTCTGGGTTATATAGCCTGAAGGCTCACTCCCAGTGATCTACATCTTCCAGAGAAGCCTCACCTCTGCAAGGTTCCTCAGTTCCCTAAAACACGTGCCACCAGCTAGGATCCCATGTTTAAACACACATTTCACACCCAAACTTTAACCTCCATTCTCACTTCTTGGTAATATGTTGGGGGCGGGGAACATCTTTAAAGCGCTTTCTTGTCTGGGCAAAGGCTGATGACCTCTCTGAATCCACCCTCCTGCCAAGTCGATAAAATGTAAGGACATGCTTTCTATTGATTTTTAAAGGCAACGCAGGACTCAACTGATAATCATAGGTGTGACCTGTGCTGTTTTGCAGGCAGACACAAGCAGCTCAGAGCCTCGTTGTGTGACTCTGATGTTTGGGGTATGCATTCTTTGAAGATTACTTCTAACGCGAAGCTTCCAAATCCTTAATTCACGATTCTGTCTCTTCCTGTGGTGTTTACATTCCACCATGGCAGAAGATCACTGTGAGAGAAAGAGATGAAAATGAGCTTCTAAAAAGGGCTTTCGTGCACGGGGCCTCCTTCAAAGACCCCAGCCCTCTCCCCTCTTGTCAACGCTCAAGTCTGGGCTTCATCTCCAGGAACACATGCATTAGTGCGCAACTTGAAGGGTTGTGACGCTGAGGATGAGCTCTTTGGGGGCACGGAGCCTCATGGAGCGCGTGTGTGTGGGACTTTCGTCCGCCGCACGGTTTTCACAGGTCTAGTTAAGGAAGCAATTTCATCTCTCCTGCACCAGTGTTGTTAGGGATTGATTGTATCCCTTTCTGAAATAATCCTGAGAAAGTGACTGGCGTGGCCAGTAGACTTGGCAATGATAGGTGCTGAGAAGAGAATCTGATACTTTGAAAAGACACTGAGTTTGGAAGGAGAGCTGTGGTCATGTGATGGCTCTGGGTTCACTGACCTCTTCCATCCAGATGTTCTGCTCTCCCTTCCTCTGCATCGCTTCAGAAGGCGCTAAAATGCACAGTGAGTGTGAGGACCAGGTTAGACTAGATGTTTCACAATATGATTGTTTTGGAGATACAGACAGGTAGACCTCCTGGGGTCACCGAAATGTCCTCAGGTCCCACATGGCTCTTGGATGAAGGGTCCAGCCTTGGCCTTTGGCTGTGCAGGCACCTTTTCTGTAATGCACTAAAAAATGGAGGTCAGGGCCATTTGGACTTCTCAGGCCATTTCTGGCCTGCCTCCTTAACATTCTACTTTCTACTGAAGGCCTAGTTTAGCCTTAAAATTAAAACATAAAACACTATTTCTGGGGAGTGCATCCTAGAAGTTCTGTTGGCCCTGGATGGCTCTGGTACTGTACTATGCTCCAGGTCCCCATAGGGTTCCTCTGGGGGATGATGGAGACAGATTTCAGAGTATGGAGAGGCCAGAAGTATGTGCTATGGGGTGGAGCATCAGACATTATTTCCTCTATTTCACAACAATATCATGCAGGCTCACTAAAATTAGCGTCGGTTCTTGTATGTTTCACCTCCTTCCACTTGTGTGGAGCGAGGCAGGGACACACGCCTTCCTTATCTCTGAGTAAGTAGAAGTATTCATAACCACTTGTGAGGTTTGTGGCCTCTATGGTAGGACCATCAATGATGGAGCATGAAAAGGACCTGGTAGGAATCCGACAAAAAACAAAGGTGTCGTGATGGAGGCACAGGGAGGCAAATCCATGCTCATCCCGCCTTAGTGAGTTCTGTGGCATTTATGACTGCATGTGGGGACATTGGAAGAGTGGGGTCCCAGTGAGGAGAACATCGAGGACGTGTCTGATTATTTTAGGAAGTTTGTGGTGAATCTCATAAAAATAATTCCATTCTAACTCCATTTGTCCCATGGCACTTTAAAAAGGATGGAGGTGGCTGGAAAGGATGGTGACCGAGATGGTGGCAAGAAGCTACAGATCTAGAAGCATGATCCTGCCCCAGTGGGGCTCTCACTCCCCAGAACCCCAATTATATTGTTTTTTGATGGCCTAATTGGTACAGGGAGACCCTTGTGGTGGAGTGGAGGAGGATTCTAGCTGGTGTTTCTAGAGGGCAGTGTGAATGATAAATACTGTTAATATTCAGAAGGAAGAATTGATTTTAAAAAATGTGCCTTTGATTCACTAATCTCTGACATTGAGACATTTTTTTTTGAAGTCTGTTGCTATAATTAGATTCTATAAGCCATTTTATGCCTCTATCAAAATTTTAAGAGACATAGAAAATTTAAGTTTTTTTTTTTTCTGGGTGTCTGGACTGACAATTCATCAAATAGATATGAATGGGTTGTGCAGTGGCTTCTGTGTGGGATCAGGGACAGCTTTCCTGGTGCTGCCCAGCAGGCCCCAGCCTGGATAGTAAGAACTGCTTATTTTCTGCCTTGGTTTGGCTTGCTCTTCTCTGCTGAAATATGAGGGCAAGAAGTGACCAGGTCTGTCATTAGGAAGGGGACTGTGTCCTCACTGCCTATGGTGCTAGTGTGCCCTGGCTGGCTATGGGAAGGGAGGAGATAAGGAAGTTGAAGCTGGGTCACTGGGAACCAGTGAAGTGACACCAGCAGCTTCCGCTGGGCTCAGGAGAGTCCTGGTTGAGCTCTCAGATAGGCAACTGGTGGACAAGCACCGAATGGGTGAGAGAGATTCTTTAGTCATCCAGAAGGGAACAAGGCTTCAGTAGATTAGTGAGTCAGAAAAGACAATAATCTCAACTTTTCTTTAACCACCTCCTTCCTAAAGCAGAAGCTCTTCTTGGAAGAAAAAAAAGGAAAGAAAAAAGATCAGTTTGCAGAGAAGACTGATTTAAGCACAATTGAAAAGGGGGGCCCATGTCACTGAGGCCCTGTGACGATTAGCATGAAGACGGCTGTACTTTAGCCGGCCTGAGACTTGTTCCTAACAGAATGTTAAAGACCCAGTGAAAAGAGAGATTACGTCTATCTAGTTACACCATTCCTTGATATATGCTCCATGTCACAGCCTCATTGTCTCCTGGGTAAAGACAGAGAGCTCAAATGCCCACTATCTCTCCCCTGGTGCTCCAAACGCTCGGCTTTGAAGTTTTTATAATCCATCTGTCATCTTCTAGCGAGGAGGGCACATGTTCTCTACCACTCAATTACAGAATTACAGAATTCTCCTTTGCCAGCTCCAGTGAGACAGGCAAGAATGTTATGGGTGGTTGAGAGAAACTGTCAGATACACTAAATTCCTGGGATTCATACGGGCAGTGTTATTCCAGGGTAGGGACAGCCTGTCTTATTGTTCAAGTGCATTACAGATACATTTGGCATTGGGCTACAGAGCCTTTGATTCCTCTCCTCCCCCCCCCCCCCCCCCCCCCCCCCCCCTGTTTGAGAGCGTTGTCTTACATTTGATTGTTCACATTTAAAAAAAAAAAAAAGAAAGAAAGAAAAAAAAAAAAAGAACCATTTAACCCTCCAGTGGAATGTGGACTCTGAAACGCAGATTGAAAAGATGACATTTGTTTTTGCTAACAAGAAGCGGGCAGCCCAACTGTGCCGAGCTTGGGAAGTCAGAGCGATTTATTTTCACTTTGATGAAATCAGATCTTAAAAAAAAAAACTTGGGTTTGTTAAGGATGGCAACTAGAGGCAGAAGAAGCATCATGGGATGGATTTTATCGTTCTATGAACAGACATCCTGAGCACCTATTAAATGTTCTGCTGTCTGCAGAGAGAGGAGAAAGTTACCTTGGACGGGACAGTCTTGAAAATGGGCAGTTGTGTTTAGGGACGATCTACCTTGGAGTGGTTGGTGTTTGCTGGAGATCCTGTTAACTTCTCAGTCATAGAGTCACGGGTGGTTAAATTCGTTGTCTTACGTGAAATGAGTTTGATGATCTCGGCTTAGCCTCTAGTGGGTATTAATTCACATTATGAAATATCCCAGAATAATTTAGCACCGTGTGGCATAATTTGCATTTTTACTCAAGACAGGGGCAATAGTGAATCTATTCCTTTAGTCTCTTCTATGCAAAGAGGTCAGCTCACGTTGGTGGCTTTCATGGTGATGGTTTGTGGGGCTCCACTGTGAATAATTTGTGGGGAGCAGATGGCATAAGATCTTGGGGCGGGGGGTAATAAGACTTTGCACCTTGAGCACTGAGACCCAACAAGAAGTATTTGCAGAGAGGCAGTAGCAGTTGAGGTAAGCTGTAGTTTTATAACTGCCCAGTGATGACGCAGCCTGGATGTACGTGCCATTTCATAGACACATATGTGACCCTAAAGAAATACATGTTTGGATGGAGGCATTCTATGGGGGGATGTGGACTCTGTGCACCCCACAATTTGTAAAGGAATGTCTTCCCTTTACCAACCACGGAGGGTTTCCAGAAAGGCAAGATACTATTACAGTAATTAATTTAGTGAAACTTCTTAAATCTGATCTTCTGTTCAAACTAATAATGGGAGGATGGGGCGGCTCGATGTCGTTAATTGAAATCTGGAGACAATAAAAAAATGTCTTTTTGCAACTTCAATACAGCAGTCTGGAACTGTCGGGTCAGGCTGTGAACCAATTTTCTTCTCATTACTTTTGATTTTGGAGTCAATACAAATTTCATCAGTGATTGTAGGGTGCAGGTCTCTGTCTGCAAGGCCCCTGTCATGGGAGAATATGTGTGCGTGGTTGAAAGATTTACAGAAAGCTTTTCTGGAAAGGCTGGACAAGGTAGGAAACGCTGAAGCCCATGACCTCCCTTGCTATGGCTCCCTGACTCAGGGGCGAGTAAGGGGACCGGACCTGGAAAGCTCAGAGTCTGCCAGCTGGGGCTCAGCGATTGTGAAGCTGATGGCTGCTTCTACCTCCTTCTTTTTGGGCATTTTCTTCTTTGCTTCATCTAAGCCTAACTTTCTTCCCCCACCTCCCCCTTTGTGTTCCTTCAACTTACAGATGTGCACAGAGTATTCCTGCAACCCACAGAATGCCAGTCCCCAAGGAAACTTAATTGCAGGACACAGGCTCAACTTTGCAGGACTTGCTGACATTTTGAACACATTCTGAGCAAAGAAGTCTTTTGTGTGGAAATGTGTATCCCGGGGTGTATCACGTGACTCCTCATTTTGCCTGTATGGGATTTGCATCTTTGCAAGTCATAGGATCAGCCCATCTATCATCAGATATTGGCCTAACTGGACATTTTTTACGAGCCCAGTTTGCTATTTATGTTAAAAGCAATTCGCAGCAATGCCCTGTCTTCGTGATTCGGTATTGGCAATAGCGACGTATGTTTAATCACATTTTCCATGAGTAATTATCTAATTCACATGATTACCAATATAAAACAGGCAAATGGAACAGAGGTTTAACTCCATCCTGCTTGGGCGGTGACACAGGCACACTGAGGGACCTGGGTGATCGGAGCGTTTGCGAGTTCTGTTTTGCTTCTGCTGTGTCGTGGAGATTTTTATTAACAAGCCTTTGAAGCTGAGCTTGAGGAAGAGAGAGAGGCTATTTGGAAGTCTGTGATAATGCAGTTTGAGGTTCACTCTGTCTGCGTTCTTTGCATTTGGGGCTGTCCTTTTTGAAGATTTCCGGTAGACGGAGGTCACATTTTTTATTCATGTTGAAAAATATTCATTTATCAGTATTGGTGCAACTGTAAACAAGTGATAAACCGAGAGCATCTACAACAGTAAAACTGACAGCATTTGCTTTAATTTTCTGTCATTTTGGTAATTATATCAATCAAGACCCAAAACTAAAATGATATTTTAGCATGCAGTAAGAAATGAGGAATTCAGATCTTAAAAGACCATTACAATTAGCTTTGAAATGTTCGCCATTTTACCATAATTGTTTCATATAGCTTATATGTCTTCATTTACAGCCGAATATTCTGTTGATCTTTTATAAACAAAGTAGCACCCATCTGCTCCTTGAGACACTCCTGGCGCCTATTCATTGCAAAAATAATACATGTCCTAATGACTTCCACATATTTTGAAATCTCCCTTTTGAAATTGGACTTGGCAGATCGTTTGCAGGTACTTGAGTTGCATCTGTTTGCAATTTTGCAAACGCGGAAGACTTTAATGTTGAGCGCTGCAAGAGGGCTATTTTAATCCTCAGATAACATTGGCTGTCATCAAAAGCCACATTTATCTTTTCGAAGGTGGGGCAAATGTTTAATGTTAAAAGACAGTGAAAGGCCAAGGCCAAGTCTGAGGCCTGAATTACCCCACTTTCGAACGCCGCTCCTTCCATGGGCTCTCTGTGGTCTTCCTTTATCTGTTTTTAAATTTAAGTTTTAGCTCCATCCACACTGCCAAGAGGATGTTTTTGCTGATAAAATGAAAGATCAGGAAGAGAGTAAATCTGAAATAATTGTGAACTCCTGGTTCTTGGGCTCATTACGACCATGTGGCTAGCAGCTGACCAGCTCAGGGTCGACTCTGTTTACAGTGAAGAACTAAACAGAGTGGCGCTTGGGAGTGCCTGCCTTGGATGTAGAAGAAGGCTTGTCTCCCAAAGCAGGCTGTCACTCTTTGGGAGGGACCGCAAGCCTTGCAAAGCCAGGGTCTGATCAGCTAGCTGGTGAGACCCATCTCTAAATGCATGCTTGGTAAAAGTGTCTGGATGGGTATTTGTTTCTTTGTGTAAACTCTGGAGCTTGCACTGGAGTCAGAGAGTGTCTTTTCTCCCATGCTGTCTCTGAGTGAATCATCCTTTCTCTGGGCCCTCAGAACAGAGAGAGAAGGACAAGATGCTTTCCCTCTTTCTGTATCCCTTCCCATCCTCACTTGGATCTAAGCACCGTGTGTAGGGGCTTCTCCTGGTTGACCATTTGCCTGTGAAATTTCTCATCAGAGGACAAGAAGATAGGCTGTTTGGGTCAGACGAAAGTAGTTGGCCATGGGAGTGTCACCAGCAACTGGTAACAGAAGAGACTTTAATAATGAAACTGACTCCGTCTTCCTGGTGAACTGAGGGAAGAGTGAATCTCTCATAAGTAGATATGGCCCCGGAGCCCAGCACTGACGACGTAAGTGAAGGGCGACATTTCAGAGGCCTTTCTGGAAAAATAGATAATAAAGTACATATTGTAGGGTTTTTGCACAGTTCACATATAGTTGAAAATGCCTTTGGGATGGGAGAGTCTACTAGAACCAGGGAGTGTCCTGGTTTTCTTAGTAGGTCAGTATCAGTGGATAGATGAATGGTTGATAAATGTTTTTGTGATATTAGTAGCTTGTTGAGTAGGTTCTACAGGTTCTATTCTAAATTTTCTTTTCATCATTGTTCTGTGTAGTGTAGCATTAAAGGCATCATAGACTTATGGGAGAAATCGTTTTTATTTTAATTTTTAGTATTTTGAAAATTTAATACACAAGTACTATATTCACATCTTTTCTACTTTCTCTTGCCCCTCTCTGATTCTTCCCATGTTTCCCCAACTCCCTCTCTTATTCATGAACTTGTCTTTAATTGTTATTGTTTTACACACACACACACACACACACACACACACACACACACACACACACTTGCTCCTATGTATGTATGTTTAGGGCTGACCACTTGGGATTGGATAAGCTATGGGGGTTCATCCTTGGAGCGCACTGACTGTCTCCTCTCTTAGTAACCATTAATTGCCCGTGGCTATTCATCTAAGGCTGAGGCGTTGTCAGATTCCCTCCATCCACATTGGCATGTCAACTGGTATTGTCACCATGCTGGTCTTATTTAGGAGACCACAATGTTGAGATGTCACGGGTGCAGCTTCCTTGACACCATCACACAGTACACAGCCTGGCCCTCTAGCTCCTACCATCATTTCACCCCTCTCCCGAGATGTTTCTTGCGCCTTAGGTGTAAGGATTGTGCTGTGCTGTAGCTATATCAACTGAGGATGAGCGCCCACAGTCAGCTGTTCCCTGCATTTTGACTGGTTGTGAATTTCTGTGGTGGTCTCCATCTGCTGTCAGAAGAAGGTTCTTCGATGGGGGTGGGAGCTGCTGTGTGTCTGGGGCTAGTCCTGGTAGCTGCTGGGCAAATCTAAGGGAAACTGGCAACAATTCAGCGTCCCCTGTCTCGTTTTATTTGCAGCTCTGGGGAAGAGGAGGTGGTGATGTGCACAGAGTGGGAACTGGCATCCGATGTCTTTGCTTTTTCTGCGTCATTTATATTCTGATGCTCTCATATATGGGTGATTACACTTTAAAGAGAGGAGACCTCACACTCCTCAAATGATCAGAAATTTCACATTACCAGAGTGAGCTAGGAGAGAGCAGAGGGATGGGTCTTTCCGTAAGGCGGCAGGGTCCTGAGAGGAACACATGCAATGATCTTCCAAGTGGGAACCTGGTTAGGGAGGGCAGAAGTCACAAGGCAACTGGTTAGAAATGCAAACTCTCATGCCTCTGCAATCAGACAGCAGGTCCTCTGGTGATCTGGCCTGTGTGTGAACTAGCCCCCAGAGGTTTCTGATGCACGCTCCAGGGGGAAACTGGCTGCCTCAGGTTATATAAAATAGAGTGGCCTTTTTTTTCCTTTCCAATTCACTACTTGATCGAAAGATATTGCAAAACAGAACTGACTGACATCTTAAATATCTTATGCATGTGTGAACTCTGGGGAGTTGTGCTTTCTGTATTGCAACAGGTCAGCTGTAGAGTGGCTGATCTGTGACTTCTTCATCCTGTCTCATGTGGTGTTAGTTATCTCTCTGTCCATCCTGGGGGGCATGGGCTGTTATTACTGATGTGCAGCAGACACTCATGTTTCATAGAGTCCCCATAGTTACTTGTTTAAACTTTGCAAGTGGGGAAGAAAAGATTCTCACCAGGATGGAGTTCATGCCAGTGCAATGTTGGACAGAAGCTATAGTTGTATGGTTGGGAGGCATGGACAGGAAGGGTTAGTGGTGGAAACAGGAGGCTGGTCACCCTTGGCATCTTGGCCATTTGCTTTTTTTTTTCTTTGTAATTTTAAAGCTGTTGTTGTTGTTGTTGTGTTTGTATAGATGCTTTGTCTACATGTATATATCTGCACCACATGTGTGCAATGCCTGCAGAGGCCAGAAGAGGGCATCAGATCTCCTGGAAACTGGAGTTACACATGGTTGTAAGCCATCATGTGGGTGCTAGGAATCAAACCTGGGTCCTCTGGAAGAGCAGCCAGTGCCCTTAATTGATAAACCCCATACTTTTTGCAACTAGAACTCTCATAGTGATGACTGATACTTTTGGTGCTAAGTTTAAGATAGAATGGTAATAATTCATTGACTATTCACTTCATGGAAGTAGAAATTTTCTCTGGACTGGAAAATGATGAGGGGAGGGGATAACTCTCCCTTAGGAAGTTATGGCTTGAGAATCAGCCATGGCTGACATATTTAAGTCTCTAGTGAATCCACAAAGCTTCAACTGCAGAGAGGGAGTAGACAACTTAGGCAGTGGTGACATGTCTCGACCCAATCCTATCCCAGGGACACTGAGACCTTCCACATAGACCATAGGGTCCCTGGCTTGTCTCATCTACCTATGTCTCAAGGTTACCTACTGAGCTCTTTCTAAATAAAGATTGAAATCTGCTAGGCAATTTTGGGTAATGCATAGAGTTTGAGTTTTGAAAGTTAGATATTGTAAGCCCTGTTAGAGAAACATAATTAACATATCAGAGCTATGATTTCACAGTTATTTCTCAAGGTGAGAGTAAGTTTTAAAAATGACTTAATTTAAAGTTAACTTATAGGGAAGTATTAAGTTCAGGTGGCCCAAGGACAATGGTGAGGAACTGAGATGTGGGAATGCTGCTCAGGCCTCCTCTTTGAAGCCCATCTTCCAGGCAGATGAGGGGAAGTGGCATTGGGGTGAATGCTTTTTGATGGAGTCCCACCCACCCTTGGAGACTCATGCTGATCATGGGCACACTTCTGTATCTTTTTGGCAAAGCAATTACTGGCACCGTGGGAGGCCCACAGGTTCAAAGCTAGTGAAGAAAACTCTAGTTCACCCTTTTCTGAAATGTGGGTTGGTTTAGGTGGTGCTGGTGGGGTTTCACAAAGGAAAAACACCAGTCCAGGAACAATACATAAGAACAGAGTCCAGTTCTTTTCCTTTTGCTAAGAGACCCAAAGTGGGAGGGTCAGACCTCAGCATCCTCTCCTCTCCTGTCCATGGCCTATTGGGATGCAGGTCCTTGGAAACAGGGAAGGGGCTGTCATTGAGTAGCCCCACCAAGATTCTCTGAGGGATCAAAGTGACAGAAACCCTTCTGCTAAGCGGCACTGGGCTGACATGCAACCAAAGCATATGTGGTCTCTGAGGCCATGGGGAGTGACGTCTGTGGTACCTGCCTGCAGGCTGTGCTTAGATTTCTTGCTTTGAGGCTGTGGCTTGAGAGGACTTAGAACCCCCTGTGCTTCTGAGCTACCTTGTGGATTCACTGGAGAGAGAGCTCAAAAGTGACACCCTGTTTGGGCAGCAATTTGTCCAGAGCCTGGGTGTATCTTTCAGGACCTTTGAAGGACTCCCTGTTTTCTGAGCACTTTGGATGCTCAGTGCTCAGAGAAATGTTGTAGTTGGTATCTAATGGGGCACCAACAGTGTGTCTTTTCTACAGTGATAGGGACCTCACCCTCAGAAGAGATGTTCTAACTCTGCCATACTCATGCTCAACCAACCGCTCTGTCCAGGCGACTAGCTGGGCTTGTCTAGTTCAATCTCTGAAACTTTCCAAGGATGACTGTAAGGAGATGTGTTTTAAGGTTCTTATAAACCCGAGCCTCTCTGCTCCCTGCAAGTAGAGGGATAACACAAACTCCCATGGAAATGACCTGTCAGAGACAGATAGGTAGACTGGGAGCCTATTTGATCAGTGTGGGCACTCAGGAACAGGCAAATTTGGAGATGGCTTCTACATGGCAGAGGACCCTGCAAGGGAAGACTTCCCAAGGGCATTAGATAAAACAAGATAGTGGAGATGGGCCCAAGTTTTCACACAGTGTTTGACACATAATAAATGTTCAGTAAATATCAGTTATTTAACTGGATGGGATCATAGCCTTGGTCTATTTGTGGGTATGAGAGCCAGCCTAGTAATCTTGGGAAGTGCATATGGTGTTTCTGACTTGCCCTGGAGCTTGCAACCCTGGGGCCACTGGTGATCTGACCCTCAAGACCCTCACCTGTAGAGCTAATGCTGGTACCTATTAGAAGCAAAATTTCAGAGTATTCCTGGGATATAAAGATAGAGAGGTGACAATGACGGTGAATGAGGACATCGTCCTCTACCTTGTAGCCCTACTCCTCTTTCCTGACCCACTCCCCAACTCAGCCCCAGCCCAAAATGTTTGTGCTCATCAAATTTTCAGCTGCTCCTTTTGTAAGAAGACAGGTCCTGTAGCCACAGGTCTGTGTGTGTGTGTGTGTGTGTGTGTGTGTGTGTGTGTGTGCGCGCGTGTGCGCTGTTAATAGATTACAATTAGACTTCATTTTCCCTTTGTTGTTTACCTCCAAGCAAGTAAGCCTTCCACCTGGCTTCCTTCTGAAGTATCTTCCTAGAAACTCCTAGGCATGTGCACACAACCCCCCCCCCACCCCCAAGGCAAGTGTGAGTACACAGAGGCAGAGTCACAGACACATAGAGGCCCACATACACACACACACACACACACACACACACACTCACACACAGAGGCTCACACACAGAGGTGCGCATACACAGAGAAAGAGACAGAGTCAGAGGGAGACAGAGAGAGAGAGAGAGAAGAGACAGGGAGAGACAGGAGACACAAAGAGAGACTACTTTGGGCTAGACCAAAAAGAACTTCATAAGAAAATAAGACCTAGCAACTCAGCCATCCAGGAAAGAAACTCTCAATTTTACTTCCAAGTTTGGCAGCCTGGTGAACTTGAAAGGTTAGCTATGAATAAGCATAATCAGATCTTTCTTTTTGCCCATATTTAATTCAAATGCGACAGCTCCATGTTGACTTCTAATACAGAAAGGCCACCCACCATGGTGGCACTCCCAGCCAATGAAGCCCGGCTGGCGAAAGCTTTCTTAAACGGTGCTAATCAGCCCGGAGAGGCCTGCCCTCTATCCCCATCAGTATTCTGAATTCAGATGTGCTGATAACCCGAAATTGAATGTGTCAGGATGCAGACCTGTGAAGGAAGGGGGGGGGGGACTCTAGCCTAGAGGAGCTGGAGACTAGGAGACAATGCCTGGGGCGGGGGTGGGGTAGGAGTGGGGGGGCATTGCATGCTTGCATTCTCCCTGGTCTCTAGCATCCCCTCTTCAACTGGTGTGTGTGTGTGTGTGTGTGTGTGTGTGTGTGAGATAGAGATAGAGAGAGAGAGAGAGAGAGAGAGACAGAGAGAGACAGAGAGAGAGAAGAGACAGAGAGAAAGAGGAGAGAGAAAGAGAGAAAGAGGAGAGAGAGACAGTGAGACACAGAGAGAGAAGAGACAGAGAGAAAGAGGAGAGAGAGACACACACAGAGAGAGACAGAGAGAGAGAGAGAGACAGAGACAGAGACAGAGACAGAGACAGAGACACAGAGAGGTTTTGTACAGGACCAGGGACAAAATGGAAGCTTTCGAGTTCTGAAATATTTATAGGGTTAATTGAGATCTTGTGTATGTTAAAGGAATCAACAGATATTTTGGCCGCTAAGGGGTGAATGGGTAATTTGCAATTAATTTTTCTTTTCTTAAGCCATGGCTATTTAAAAACCTTTCTCCCACTCTCTCATAAAAGAGACAGACAGACACCCACACCCACCCCAGTCTGTTGAGCACGTCTCACAGGGAAGTTTAACAAAAGAGTCGCTATTGTCACTGTCCCAGCCGGCAGCAGTGCAGCTGAGGGTCAGTTGCTATTTCTATTTTAAACCTTGATTTTTGCAAAGTTTGTCTTTTGACTGTTCTCATTCTAATCAGGCTTAGTTGAGGGATCTGCTCCAAGCTCCACACCAGACTCTGAGGACAGAGGAAGATAAACCGAGGGGAGGGGTTAAACAAAAAGTTCTGCACTGTCAATGGTCCTTGTGTGTGTGTGCATGCGTGAGTGTGAGACACGAAGAAAGACAAAAAGACAGAGAAACAGAAAGAGGGAGAAAGCTCAGGATTGTGACACAGGCCTGCAATCTCAGCACTCAGGAGGTTGAAGCAGGAGGATCAAGAGATTTAGTCTAACAGGAATGAGCTTCATAGAGTGTTCCAGGCTGGCCTGGGCTATGTGTTGGGACGCTCCCTCAGAAACCAAAGGCTGAGTATACAGCTCAGTGGTAAAGTACCATTTAGCATGGAAAGTTTTTCTTGTGATAAAATCTCCACTTGCCTGTGAATTCTTGGCTTCTTCAGGCCACTGCTTCTCCAGTGTGGCTTCTGTGTCCAGACCTGCATGTCCGCTGGAGACATGGTGACGGCATCTCTAACTTCATGAGGTGTTCCACCCTTCAGTCTAGCCCCAACATGCACCGAATCTCAGGAGTCCCTGCTGCCTGCTTTTCAACTTGGCTTGTTGATGTCTTGATCAGCTCCAGTGCCATCTTGCCTCTGCAGCCCCACCTCCTGCAGGTCAGGCGGCTTTCCTCCTCTCCTCTGCCTGCTCCATAGAGCATCTGTCATTCTGTCTTGGTTTAGGAACATCTGCACAATCTTGTCCCTCCTGCAGTGACAAGCTCCATGGGGGTTGGGCACAGAGCTGGGTAGGTGCTAGCAGGGAGGGACACAGGAGGAGGTGGGATTGCTTAAAATTGCCTCTCTTCAGGATTCCGGAGACCAGCACTTAAGGCTCACCATATGCAGAACAAGGAACAGTAAGAGAGGAGAGAGCATTGACAACATGGTCAAGAAACCCAGGAAGCCTTCTTTTCTTTTTATCTTGTCTTGGCTGGGATTACCCTGTCACCTCCCATCTGCAAAGGGATGCAGAGATGCCTGTCACTCTGGTCAATGCCCTTTTCTGCAGAGCTCATAGGGGTCACTCTGTCAATGGGTAGGGAGAAGGTTCTAGTGTGTAGTTCCTCATCTCCATCCCCAAAGACCAGGAATTATTGCCAGAGAGGTGGCACCATGTGTCCACTGTCCAAGAATTCTTCCTGTGGTTTGGACCGAGCCATAGCTTCCCCAAGGGAACGGTTGGCATGTGTTTAATTATTCATTGGTATTTCTCGTCTGTATCTCTCTGCTCTTTGATTGTTTTGTCTTTGCCTAAAAAATATTTATTTGAAATTCTGTGATCAAAGACTGAAAAACAAAATAGAGCAGGATATTAAAATGAAAAAAATTTTTTAAGGAGGTTGGAATGTCAAGATCATTTTTATTAGAAAAGTTTACAAGATGAAGCTACGAATTATTTACGTAAACGTCATATTTCAAGCACAAGGCTCCCAGCTTCGTTCTGGTGAGTGATACTGGCTGGTATAACCTGGATTTAAAACACCTCTACTTAAGGCAGGAAAAAAAGCCCCAGCCATTTTAATTAAAATTAATGGATTTTTTTCTTGATCATATTTTAACACACACACACACACACACACACAGACACACACACACACACACACGTACACACACATAAACACTCTCTCTCTCTCTCTCTCTCTCTCTCTCCCTCTCACATCTGTGTTCAGAATTGATAAAGAAAGTCCTCTGGTTAAATAATCCACTTTTGTCTGGCAGCGGAATCGGCTATAGAGGTGCAAATGTGCAGAAAGCTATTTGGAAATGCATCCGAGTAGTTGTCAGGTTTTATTATGCAGGAAGGTGTCATGTTTGTTACGAAGCTGAGTGCAGATGGCAGAGTGGAAGAAATGGATCACTAATTTTAACAATGATTAATGAACAGAGATAGAAAATGAATTACATTGGACTATCGGAGGCAAGAAATATTTTTGTGAAAATTTTTGAGTCATCTGCCGTGCTGTTCTCTGCAAATTATTTTCAGAAATTCTATATGTTGTCAACAGTTGACTGCATTTTCCATTACTGTCTATTTCTGTTCTTAAGTACTTTTGTGTTATTAGAGATACATAATTTCAAAATACCAATACATTCCTGATTACTTAGAGAAAATATATGTAGCAGTGTGACTGTGCCATAGATGCGAGCCATAAAAGTCCTGTTTTATAATAATCTTTCATTCCTCCTCATTTTATCACTACATTAGGGATGTTTGATAAAAAGGGAAAGGGGAGGGCTGGGGGCACCAGCACATGCAGAATAAAGGAGGAACAGAAGCACAGGTAGCAATGCAAATGGGGTCCAGAGGCTTCACTGTGGTCCTCAGCTCCCATCAGCCCTGCCTCTCTTTGTGTTCTCTGCCTGTCATCCTGGGAGGCAAGGTGGGTCCACGTTCTGGCGCTGGTCCCCCATACCTAATGACCCATTCCCTCTTGACTTCTGCAGGTGAACCTAGCCATCTCATGAAAACTCAGGAAATTACTACCAGTCTTGAAGTTGCTAAGCAATGTTTCCTTTGGATACATTTGAATCCAAGTACCTCGGTTTTTTTTTTTTTTTTTTTTTTTTTTGGCTGTCATGAGATAGCCTTTAACTATGTATACTGAACTTTGAATTCACCACATAGATCTTGTGATCTTCCTCTCTCAGCCTACAGAGAGGTGGGATTATAGGTATGTACCACCATACTGGGCTGACATTTAAATTTTGGGGTTCTATCTTTTTCCTTTTCAGTATTATCAGTGTTTGTGATGTGTATGTGTGTGTGTATGCAAATGAATTCTGCTTATTTGGATATGATACGCATTTTGACAGAAGATACGGCTCTGTGATTGCTTAGGGGAAATAAGTAGTCACCTTCTTTCCCTTTTCTTCCTCCTACCCTTCTTCCCCATCTTTACCCACTTTTGTTATCCCCCCTTCTCCCCTTTTTCATCCACCCTCTGTTCCCCTTACCACTGAGAAGATATTATCTATCTTAAATATATTGGCTTCAAGTCTTCTTAATCTCCCAAGATCCTTTGCAATTGAGAACTGGTCAACTGGTAGTTAGCACTTTGTGATCTGTCTCAGTCAAACCTCAGGCTGTCCACGTTAGTCTGTTCCCACCCACACTATTTAAAAGTGGCTTAGATGCTCATTATGAAACTGTACATATAGAGTGGTATAGCTCTGCTGTAGCTTTGACAGTCCCAGGTTTTCCCTAGAGGGATTTTTCCAGGTTCAGGAGGGCAGGGAGCTGTCGACCCTCCCAGGAGGCTGAGCTGCCCTGGGTCTGGCTTTTGCACGTGGCAAAGCTGCCTCCCGGGAGCTGCCTGGTGTTGGAACAAACCGGACACTGGGTAACTACTTCCTTCTCCTGCAATTGAGCTTTCCTCTTTTCCAACTTGACTGTTTTATTTATGCTCTTGACCTGTAAAAACAAGCAGGCTGTTTAAAAAGCAAAAAGTACTTCCCATGATTAGAGTACTTGGTGAAGATAAATTGCAGATGAAGAGGACATTCCTCACTGCTCCAGTAGCAAGTGTCAGGGAGGTTTTCTTCTTGAGAAAGAAGGCCCCTTCGTCAGTCAGGGCTCCCATATCTCACTGGCCTTGGGATTCCCAAGCGAGGGTTGGTCTATCTCCCCCTCCCCACTTTGTTTTGCTTTTGGGTGCTGGAGTGAGCCTAGTGGACATGGATGACACATTTGCAAATGTTTCTGAGTCAAATAGTGTGCATATAATTATGATCCTGATGGGAAACACTTGGGGAAAACATCTAGGACTCCTCCATGTGACTCCTCCTCAAGTTACTAGCAGATGCTAAACACCAGGAAGCAGGCGGCCTTTCCTGAGCAAGGTGGAGGGATGCTCCTGGGAGCCAATTTAGAAAGTGACTTTAGGCAACTGTGGCTTTTGTGTCTCTCTTTTGGAAAGTCCACTGAATCCCAGTGGTCCCCGGGATCTCCCTGCAGCTCGGCCTCCTGAAGGTAGGCACTGAGCTGACGGCTTTATGAAATGGGTGCCCAAGTAGAGGTCTCTGAAGGATGGGACTTGCCATCAGGGACATCTAAAGAGATGTGATTCCTGCCTCTCTGATTCACGGGTGGTGGGGTTGCTCTTGAGGCTTTAGCTCTGTAGGAATCACTTGAGGATATCTGAGTTTTAGATAACTGAACAAATAAGTTGTCATTAGGGATTCATTGTTTCATCTAATGTGAGCACCTTCTGGCTAGTTAACCAAGGCATGGGAGTATCTGTGTATGCCTGGCTTGTGACATTCATGGGTCCCCTGCTTCTGACTATCCATCTGAAGATGCCACAGGCTGAGGTCTGCGGGTTGGCATTGAACCTCACCACTCTCAGACGTGGCTCATACCCACATTGTAGTAGACCAGAGTGGGAGGTGATTTTTTTTTTTCTAGTAGGTTCTGGCTTTTCAGAGAACACTGTTTATTTCCACAGTCATTCTATGTTATTTGCCTGGTTTGGTTGGGATCACCTCCGAACTAACTCAGAATGTCAGATTTGAGGAGTGAAATGTCTATATGCGAAAAGTAATTTTTTTAAAAAAGAAAAACTTGTCCAAGGCAGCATGAAAGGCTTCATCTCTCCCTCCTCATTTGATCACAGTCATTGGCACTCCCAGGGGCTGCACATTAACTTGCTGCACCGATGCATGTAAGGACAAGAGCCACCTGCCTTGATTCTTCAGGGATACGAGTCTACAGACACTTCCTGTGTGTCCCTTCTTAGCTCGCCAACCCCAGAATGAATATATGTAGCTAAAAGGAAGTTGGGTAACAATAATGCTGTGACTTATAGCAGGAGCTGGGGAAAATTCAAGATGTCTGTCATCCCTTACCTGAGGTAAATAACTGATTGACCTTTCTGGAGCTCTGATACTCTACTAATCAGAACCTGAAATCTGTATAACAACACTTCATTTACTTGATAGACAAAAGAACAATTGCAGTTGAAGTAATGTGATTTCTAAATAGACACTGCCTGTCAAAAATAAATGCATTAGAACTAAAATGTAGCTCAAGGAGACAATTAGCAAACAGAGGTGACACCGTAAACAGGTGCAGCCATTATTCCCAAAGCTTGTGGCAATATATTCGCGTCTTTTAGAGTGATGGAGGATCATGTGACGGTTTGGTGAATTATCTATCGGTATCATCTGACTGATGAAGCCCGCTGCTGTAGCAGAGCATTTAAAAACGCATCTCACAAATTACATGGTAGCCGGGGAAAAATGCAGCTTTTTTTTTTTTTTTTTTTTTAAAGAACAATGCTTTGCAAAAGCTATGTGTTAGCATGCGTAATTTTTTTCTTTGAAAGGATGGAGACCGTTTTATTACGCCAGGGTATACAGTCGGCTAAGGTTGTGCAAATTCATTACAGTGTTTGTGAATGTATAAAACATTTCCATTCTAGTTTTAGTGACATTGGATTTTTTTTTTTTTTTTTTATAATATGCTGTTTCTGAAACATCTGCCATCTCTTGTTACCTGTGGGCAGAGGAAAAAGAATAGGCCCTTTCTAAGAATGTTTATAAAATCTTGACTAAAATGGAAGCTCTTGGGAGATGAGGGAGATAAGACAATTTTTCCCCTCCAATAAGTGGTTAGAGTTAAGAAATCCTGGGACAAGAAGTTTACCTGGACACAGGCAAAGGAGACTGGCTGTTAGCTGCCCTAGACCCTTGGCTCGTTTGTCCACACTATGTAGCCACTGTCTCAATGAGCAGGCTTCTGGAATATTTTCCTTGCTTCCCCCCTTAAATCTGTCATCTTTGCTTATTTCACTAACTCGAGACGCTTGAAGGAGCTATGGTTTTGACAGTTACGATCCTTCTTGTTACTGTAAAATCATAGGAATGTAAAACCATTCCTATGATTTTACATAGGGTCCGCTCTTGACTTTCCATAGCCCTTCTCCAGAATAACCCAGAGCCAGATGAGGCAGGAACCTTAGAGACACCAGGATTTCTGTTCTGTTGTGAGCCCTGATAAGAAGAGGATGACACACCACCTCTTCCAATGTTTTCTGCACCCTGAACATTCCTGTTGGGTTCCAGGCATCTCATGGCCATCTCTGGTCCCTTGTCACCCCCAGGGACTTCCAGAGGCATCCAAGATCTGTTTGCTTTGGTGGCTGAAGAAGTAAGGGTAGGAGTTTGGGGACCATTTGTGCTGAGGGATATCTGTTCCGGGCTGCCTCACAGGAAGGGCTGACCTTCCTTCAGGGAGAGGTCTATTCATTTTGCAATCAGACACAAATGACAATGGGCTGGAGAGCCGGCTCAGGGTTAAGAGTGTGCTTGCTCGTGGATCTTGAAGAAGGGAGACAGGTAGCATGTAGTCACCTGTAGCTCCAGCTACAGAGATCCAGTACCTGGCTTTCATGGACACTGTACTCACCTACACATGCGTGCACACACATACACCCTCACGCACTCACACACGCACACAGGCACAAGCATGCTTTAAAACATATCCTTAAAAATGACTACATCCATGTGGTCAGAAGCACGGACCTGGTTGTGTGAGGACCCTAGCCTTTTCGATCTGTGTCTAGGACTGGGTGCCCACCCTTGGATCTCTGCTCAGACAGCTTCACCTGGACTCTTTGGATATCAGCTCATCAGAGGAACGGGCAGTCAGGAGCTTTGTGAGTGTGTGAATCTCATACCTCTAAGTACTTGAAAGAGTTTCCAATTGTTAACACTAAGAATGCTCTAGCCAAGAAGTAAAGATACCAGGCTTCCCAGAGTTGCTGAAGATTCATTCCCTTCCTCCTTCCCTCTCTCCCCACTCCCCTCTCCATATTTTCTTTCTTCCTCTTCCTCTTTCTCTCCTTCCTCTTCTTCTTTCTTCTTCTTTGAGATAGGGTTTTACTATGTTGACCAAGCTGGCCTTGGATTCACAGAAATCTGCCTGTCTCTACTTCTTGAATGCTGTGCCATTCACATGCAGTGCCATCATTTATTTAAAGATTTATTTATTTGTATTTTATGTGTATATGTGTCTTGCCTGTATGTATGTTTGTGTTCCCTGTATGCCTGTATGTACAGTGCCCAAGAGGCCAGATGAAGGTGTTGAATTCCCTGGGACTGGAGTTGCAGATGGCTATGAGTCATTATGTGAGTGCTAGGAAGCAAATATGGGTCTTCCGGAAGAGCAGCCAGTGCTCTTAACTGCTGGCTATCTCTTTAGCCCAGGTGCTCACTTTCTTTTTAAGTCAAAAGATGATCTTAGAGATGTTTGAATCTATGGTAAAATGAGCAGAAAGTACAGAGAATTGCTGAATAGCTCATCTATACAACTTACCCTGTTGTTAATATTTTGGGTTAGAATGGTACATTTGTTATAACTAATAGTATAATAAGATATATATTTAATTATTAGTTACATTTACTCCCCCCCCCCTGTGTATGTGTGTCCAAAGCTAACTTGTGGGGGTCCACTTTTCCCTTCCACTGTGTGCCTCCTGAGGATTGAATACAGGTCTCCTAGCTTGGTGCAAAACACTTTTAAGCATTTAGCCCTTTCACAAGCCCCACTATATATGTTTGCTTTTGCTTAATATGTGTCTTAATGGTTTATGATCAGTGTGCATATTTGTGGGATCCGGTGTGGCATTCCAGGGTATGCATACTTTAGACAATGGTCATATCAGGGTGACTAGCATTTCTTTTTCTTTCTTTCTTTTTTTTTTTTAAAGATTTATTTATTTCATGTATGTGAGTATACTGTATACTGTCACTGTCTTCAGACACACCAGAAGAGGACATTGGATCCCATTACAGGTGGTTGGTTATGAGCCACCATGTGGTTGCTGGGAATTGAACTTAGGACCTCTGGAAGAGCAGTCAGTGCTCTTAACCGCTGAACCATCTCCCCAGCCCGTGACTAGCATTTCTGGTACCTCAGACAGAGACATCTTTTTTGTTGGGGACATTCAGAGTCTTCTCTGTTAACTGATTGTATATTGTCTCTAACTGGAGGCTGTGGTTTACTCTGTGATCTGCTTCTTTGCATTGTAGGATACATTCTCAGGGCTCTGAACTATGAGGAGGGACACATTATCTCAACCACATTGTACATAGTTTTGCTGCCCTACAAAGTTTGTATGTTACTCCCTCATCCCTCCCCCTCATCTCTGAACCTCTGGTAGCCACTGGTTATCTTTTTGTCAGAACATATGGTAGTTTTGTGTGGCTGGATGATTCATTTTTTTTTTCCATCTTAAGCAAGGTCTCTATATTCCAGGATGGTTTTGAACTCAACATCTTCAATCCCTCGGCCTCCTGAACTGGGTTTTAAGATTGGCTTCTTCATGTAGGAATAGGCATTTAAGCTATCTCTGTATATTCTCACAGCCAAGTAGCTCACTTCTTTTCAGTACTGAATACTTTTCCATTGTATGGACTTACCACAGCATGCCCATTCACCCACCGAGGATACCTTGGCTGCTTCTCAGGTTTGGCAATGGTGTTGTTAAGATGATTCCATTCCATAAATGTTCTGCCCTGAGTATTTGTGAGCAACTTCTTGTATGGTCATAAATCTCAGCTTCTTTATAGGCACCAAGGAACATGCAGCCTGCTTGTATTGGAAGACTATATTTAGCTCTGTAAGAAACTGCCAAACTGTCTTCTAAAGTGGCCTCACTGTTTTGCATTCTCAC
>JANHMN010000003.1:37338878-37381378 GCA_030674055.1 Rhabdomys pumilio | reverse complement strand
AGGATTCCCACAGTCTGAAGCCACAGCAACCTGGCCACCCGCCTTTCTATTGTCGGAGCCCCTCATACTCTCTTGCTCTGCTTACCCCTGCTTCTGTGGCTCTCTTTCAGAGCTCTGTGGCTTTCCTTCTCCTCTCATCCCTCAGAGAAGCCACGGGCTCCTTTGGGTTGTAGAAAACATTCTCAGCTTCTGGCCCTACCTATGCCACCCAGGAAATGGTAGTAAGGACCTACGCCGCATCTGTAGGTTTAGAGACAGATTCTTATTATGTAGCTGAGGCTGGACCCCCAATTCTCAATTCTCCTTAGGCTCTGCACTCCTAGGCTAGTGCCTGACTGGTCCACAGGCTCATCTATCCTTTCTTAAACGTGCAATCAGCAGCTTCACACACCCCTCACATACAGGTGCCTCAATGGAGGCCATCACTCCATCTGCTTTAAGAGCATTCTTGCCTCTACAGTTCGAGGGCTCATTATACTGTTTCTGTTTTTCTTATTTGTGACAAGCCTAGATTGGCTACCTGTGCAGTCAGGCATCTCTTCATTCCAATAGCCATTTCTATGCCCCATGGGAAACTTGCTTTATCTTTTTTTTTTTTTTTCCTTGCTTGTCTACTATAGGGTATGGAGCACAATGGTTGCTCAGAAGAGAGTCTGCATCTGAGAGACTAGCTCTCTTAAACTTGCTCACACTCAGGTCCCTGTGCAGAGGTTGGCTGTGTGTATGCTATATCCCTGCCCTACCCTTGACTTCCCTGTAGTATAAGTGAGATTTGGGGCACTGAAAACATCAACCCATGACAGTCATTTGTTTTGGGTGGTGCAGCTGCTATACACCCAACCTCTTCAGTCCGGTCCCACTTTCTGTTGCCTTTGCAGCCTGCTACCCCCTGTTTTGGTGGAGGCTGCACTGAATAGAGCTTGTGGGGAATGTCTTCCCAGTAGCAGCCCTAGGTGTCCCCTCAGCAGCGGAGAAGCAGGGCCCAGAGGAAGTCACATATCTGGGACAGCTTCAGGTCACATACCCCAGACTAGCTCTAAAGGTATATGCTCTTCATCCTCACCCACATAGCAATTTCTTCCCTTAAGGCAGATGGAAAAACTAAGGTAGTATTTTCTTTTCTCCTTATCCGAATTCAGAAAGCATCCTTGGTCTACTGCCGTTACCTTCCCCGACCTGCAATGACTCTAATGACATCAGACACGGGGAGCCCCTCCTCTCTAGACAGACTCAGAAAGGCAGGAATGGAGCTAACTCAATTTCTTGTTTTATGCCTCCAGCACTGCCTTACCTGGCAGCTGCCCACTGGCATGTCGGCTACTCGCCTTTGGATAAACTCCAGATCAGTCATGGGGAGGCAACATAGCCCCAAAGCCATGCTGGGCGTTTTCTTAATTGACGGTGCAGAACCTGGCGGTTTGCTCCCATCACCTCCCCTCGTAGATTGAGAGAGACAGGGGTGTTCTGATCAATGGCTCAGTGCCGGAGGACAAACTGGTGTGGGACTTCCCTGCGAAGTCTCCCTCTCTGTGCTCTCCTGTCATGAGAATTTACAAAGCTTCTAAGTGAACAGTCCCTGGGGGAATAGCCCTAGAATTTTGCAAGTCATAAGCCAAAGCCTGGATATAAACTCTTAGTCTGCACACTGCTCCAACTAACCCTCCCCAACATAGGGAGCCCAGAGCAAGGCAGGGGGATCTGGAGAGCCTGCGTGGCTCAGAATCTTTCAGTTTGGGCTTAACTAAGGCCACACAAACTGCAACATGAAAGGCTGGGTTTGTGTGTGCACGTGTGTGTGTGTGTGTGTGTGTGTGTGTGTGTTGTATAGCTGCATGTGCATGCACATGGAAGCCAGAGGTCAAGGTCTCTCACTAAGAGCTGAGGCTCACTGATTACGCTAGGCTAGTTGAGTCCCAGGGATCGTCTTGTTTATGCATCTCTAGCACTCGGGTTATACTGTGTGTTACCATTTCTTGTTTTTAACATGGGTGCTGGGAATTGAACTCAGGTCCTCAGGTTTGTGGGACAAGCACTTTAACAACTGAGCCATTGTTCTAATGCCTGAGTGCTAGTTTTTCAATGGTTAAGTTGTCATGCTTAATGACACAGAAAATGAAAGCACAAAAGAATCTGGGGGGATTGTTCCTTGTCATAGGGGGCTTGGACAGAAGACGTCCTCTCAAGACAGGCAGATAGTGTACACAGAGAAGCAGCTCATAGGGGCAGTGCCTCCAATACTAACAGCTGGCAAGCAGAGGCAGGACGCTGTGACTCGGATGGCAGTCTGGGTTTCTCTCCTGCTTTGCATTCTTTCGCTGTGACAAAACTCTGACCAAAAGCAACTTGGAAGGAAAAGGTTTATTTCTTTTTACAGCCTACAGTCCTGAAGGGAAACCAAGGGAGGAACCTGGAGGCAGGAACTGAAGCAGAAGCCATGGAGGAATGTTGCTTATGGGCTTCCTCAGCCTGCTTTTTAAATAGAACCTAAGACAATCTACCCAGGGATAGCATCATTCACAGTGAGCTGAATCCTCTGCATCAATTACTAATCAGGAAACTGCCCTACACACCTGCTGACAGGTCAATCCAATGGAGGCATCCTCTCAACTGAGTATCTCTCTTCCCAGATAATCCTAGCCTGTGTCAGGTTGAGAGAGAGAGAGAGAAAAAAAAAACTAACCAGGAAAGTTAAACAGGGATTCCCAGGTCAGCTTGTGATAGATAAAGAAACCCTATCTCAAAAACAAAACAGATCAACGTCTGGTTTGTTTTCCCACAAAAGAACGACCTTACCACAATATCTGTGTCCTTGCTGGTCTTCAATCCTGAGCAGAAAAAAAATGGTTTCGGCGTGCAGTCTCTGACTGTTTCCATTGGCCAGACGTCAGTTAGTCGGTCAGATGGGGTACTTGCTTGCAGCACTCCAAATATCTGAGCCTTCGGGGCCAAAGCTGTCACTTCTCTTCTTCCCAGTCCGTCTGTGATCTTTGTTTGCAGACAAGTACTCTCAAATCCATGAGAATTTCCCCTTCTTTAGTTGAAATGTGTAACTCCAGACTGAGTGAAATGCCACCTACCATGAGAGGACTTTTCCTAGCTCCGTATGGTGATACCATAAGATGGTAGTTAGGGTGTTGTAGAGGAGAATGGGCTGGTGACCACAGGTTACCTTGAGTACCCAGCTAGTGGCTCTGGAGCCTCTGTGGATGGGAATCCTAGTTGGCTAGCTGGGCTATGTCTCACAAACTGAGCACTCTGTCAGACAACATCCTCTGGATGGGACTGAACACATTCGTGATGCAGAGTGAGAAACTTAGTGAGCTAACTGGGCCACTGTTCTGGACTTGGCTCGGCAGAGAGATGATGGATGCCAAATATGGCATCCTTACGTTTCACTGGGGCACAATCCTGTCAGGGACTCAACAACACTCTTTCCTCCTCTGTCCCTGAACAGACTTGGCCACTTGAAGTGTGCATGGGAGTTTGGTCTACTATAGAGAACAGCATAGACAGAAGTGAGAAGAACCTTCTGTGTTCCCTGTGTTAAGGATGCCAAGGAGGAGCGAGGATAGAGAGTCTTCTCTGCTCTATTTCTTCTCCTGTCCTCTCTGGAGAAGAGATGGCTAGCTTCCCTGCCTCCTCCTCTTCTGCAGGTGGCATCTCTCCCCCACCCCCACTGAAAACAAGCTGAGCAAATTTGGCTCATCACTGCAAAGGTCATACAAGCTCTTGTTTGGCAAATTGCTCAAAGAATTGGGGCAGTGGGGCTAGCAAATATGTTTGGTTTCCAAAAAGCCCAGCAAGTTGCCCTCAGATGGGTGCTGTTTGTATATCTTCTTGAAGACTGTTTGATCATTTTAAATTTCTAACCGGTCTTATTTTTACAGTTCCCGAATGCCACGGCTTTAAGAACACCCTACACCCAAGACAGAACTCTGTGGCTTTAAGACTTGCCTGGTAAGGACCACCATCATTTTGCAGCTTTACAGTTTGTAGAAAGGTGGGAGGTGTCTGTGAGTCTGGGGAAATACAGGCTGCCTTTTTCACAGGTTTCTGTGCTGAGACAGAATCCTTAAATGAACTCCCCTATATTAAGAGAGTTGCAGTGGACTGTGGAAGGTGACCTGGGACTCAGATCTTCTGGGTGGGATGAACATACGTATTCAGCAGACATGCCCCTGAAGCCCAAGTGGAGCCACCAGCCGAGCCAAGCCTAGTAAGGACGACTTCGTTCACTGTTATGAGACATCTGAGCTGTGGCAGTTTGGGACTTGTCAGCTGGGGCTGCTGGAAGCCAAGTGATCCAGTGAGTGTATAACCTGTAGTCACTTTCTCTGACACTCCTATGTGATTTGGTGGGTAGGCCCAAAGTTGGGGGACATCTGTCCTAGAGAAGTGTCATCTCTGTCATCTCAGCTCCGAGACACCAAGCTCAGAACTGGAGTGTTTTTCCTACACAGATGCTCATAGAAACTTGTATAATACAGAAGAATGTGCGCTTTTGCTGGCCCCATTTAAGGTGGCCCCAGTCTTTCTAGTTAGTCCAGTCCACCTTCTTCTGGCCATGCAGCTCTGAGGTCACTCTATAAACCAAGGGAAATTGATAGTGGAATTATGCACTCAGAAATTAATTTTATATTGTACTGAATATATGTATTTTTTATTGTGACTTTATCTCATTGGGGGAAAGTGCTTACTTCTGATTTTGTGGATATTACTGACCGTGGATTACTTTTATTTTGGTTTTTACACAACAGTTATATTAGAAATTTGCTGTTTTATTCTTACCTTCTTAGTAAAAATCCTTTTATCACACAATGGGTAATTTATATCCATTACCAGGCCTTTCAATCCTTTTCAGCGGGCTGTCAGTGCCGTTGGCACAGTAATGATTAATGTGATCTAATAATAGTGTGCCATTATATTACCTTAGTAAAACATGTACCAACATCCTATTCGGATCTACCAAATTCATAGCTTCCTATAATATTTTTGTTGAAAGACAGGATTACTATTTTTCAAAGCTGATTTTCCCCCCTTTAACATATTTAATGAAATTCACAATTCTTTGCCTTAGTAATCCAGGGCATGTGATTGGACGTGACGGGCGAATTCCGGGTCTGTAGGCACCGTTGTGATTTGTCAGTTGAAAGTGTGACAGTCCCAGTGATCTGTCGGGAAGATTAGTTTGTTTTTGTCGGGTCTGGGTTGCTTTGCCTTGAAGAAGAAGAAAAGAAACAACACAAATTGGCAGGTCTCTGATTCCTTCTGATTTCAATAAAGAAAGTATGTTTTAGGTCAGAAGGCAGAAGAATATGCAATTTGGTTCCGAGGTGCTTTTCTTTCCTGCTATTTGGTCCTCTTTTCCATCACCTGCTGCTGTCTGCTGGCAGCCAGGAGAGGTGGCAAAGTCAGAGGAAGTACTAGGAGACAAACATCCCAGGGTGCTCCTCTCAAGCCCCTATGTTTACCTCTTTAGGTCTGACATGAGGCTTCTCTGACTTGGCACTATTCGTATGTTGGACTAGATACTTCCACACTGTAGGAATCTGTTCCTACAATAGAATATTCCACAGTGTCCCTGGTCTTGTCCTGACATGTGCACAAGCCCTTTTCCCACTGGAACAACCAAGATGTATCCAGAAATCTCCACATGTTCCCTGCGGATCCAACCAGGTTTTATTGGAGGCCCATCCATATCATTTGATAGACACATAAGCAGAGCCTGTGTATGTGTGAGGGAACTCCAAAGAGGACTCTTTAGTCTCTTACCTATCTTTGATTCTGGGAAAGGGGACACGTAGATGGTGGACACGGAGCACCCTTTGCTTGGCTGAAGTACAGTTCTCTTTCCGTTTTCTCCTGCCTCCTCTGCTAGAGAGCTAGACCAGAGCAAAGGCCTGAATCTTTAGCTTTTTCCTCTTAAATTCCATTATAATCACGCTCTTGATTGATAACATTCCACCTTTTCAAAGGACTTTAAAATCTGTGTCAACAGAGAATGACATTATTGTAGTGTCGGGGAGAGATGTGTTCAAACAATTACACACTCAAATCCAAGTGAGAAGGTTTGTCCTTCTATCCCTGATGCCTTTGTGATGGGGTTTGAGCCAGCATTTTAGCCCACCCCCACCCCCACCCCCACCCCCATTAATCCTCACCCCGATTCCCAGCCTCCCACAAAGTCTCCGCAGGAAAATAAATGGGAAGAAACAGGCTTTGTCCCTTGAACTAATCAGCTTGAAAAGTAGTTTGAATATTGGGGCTCTTTAAGACTGGAGGTTGGAGAGAGGGAGAGAGAGAGAGAGAGGGAGGGAGAAAGAGAGAGAGAGAGAGAGACAGAGAGAGAGAGAGATCAGTCGGTCTTATTTTTGATTCAGAACAAGAATTACTACTGCAACATTGACTCGAAATATGCAATCAACTGAAATCAGGAAAGTATTTTGAATACAAAATTTATATTGAAATACTCAAATCTTGATACGTGTGCACTCACATACATGTATATATTTAAATCAAGGCTAGAGAAGATGAGGAGTAAAGCTTTTGTCACAAAAATACTGCTGCAATATTTACCCTCAGACGATTCTGCATCATTGGAGTGTATTTCTGTACCATTAACATTTTCCAGATGAGACATCCTTGCTTGTTTTAACAACAAATGAGCAAATGGAGATAATTTACCTTTGTGTTAGGAAGATTGCAAATGCATTATGATATTTGGGGTGGAAAGCATCCTTACCCGTTTCTGGTCTGTCTCCCATCCTGAAGGGTAAAACTGATGAGGGTAAGGGTGTTTTATGTGTTGCTCAGTGTTATTTCTCTAGTTCTTGGAATGGTACTTGGTAAGTAGTACTTTTTTCATTTTTAAAAAAATATTTTATTTATTTTATGTATATGAATGTTTTATCTGCATACCTGCATGCCAGAAGAAGGCATCAGATCACATTGTAGATGGTTGTAAGCCACCATGCGACTGCTGGGAATCGAACTCAGGACCTTTGGAAAAGGAGCCAGTGCTCTAAACCACTGAGCCATCTCTCCAGCCTCCAGTATTATGTTCTTAATAGTAGAAAATGGATTGGTGGCTAGCTAGCTAGATACATAGATGGATGGATGATGATTAGGTGAATAAATGCATGTTTAGATGGATGGATAACTAGATAGATGGATGCTTAAGTGGATGAATGGTGGGGTGGGTAGACAGATGTATAGAAGGATAGATAGATGGGTGGGTGAATATTAGGTAGATGATAAGCAGATAAATAGATGAACAGATGGATAGATAGATGAGTGATTAGGTAGAAGGGTGTGTTGGTGGTAAACGTATGAATAGTGGGAAGGAGAGCGGATGAATAGAGGGATGGGTGGTTAGGTGATGGATCAATGTATAGGTCGATGGATGAATGTATAGCTGAGTAGGTTAGATAAGCAAATGGTTAGATGGATAGATCAATGAATGGATGGATGGTTACATACATGGGTAGATGGATGAATGATAAATGGATGGATAGGTGGGTCCATGAGACACTGTTTCAAGTCTCAACATAAATTTATGAAAATAGTGAGCTTTGGTCCAAATGAAATACACTTTTTCCATCTCTTCATGCTTGACCTCTTAACCTCTTAAACTATATTTTTTTAAATTTCAAAATGGGCAGTCAGGCTTGTGTGTGTGTTTGTTTGTTTGTTTGTTTGTTTGCGACAAGATTTGTCTAAGGAGTCCTGGCTGTCCTGAAACCCAATGTGTAGACCAGACCTCGAATTCAGAGATCTGTTTGCCTCTGCCTCCCTAGTGCTTGGATTAAAGGCGTGCGCCACCAGTACTACCAGGCATTCTTATTACCTCTTCTTTTAAATTAGTTTTTTTCAAGTAAAGGAAACTATTTCTAAAAGTATGTAAGGCAGTGCATGTACCATGGCTGGGCTGAAAGACATGCACCCGAGAGAACGAAGGACTGGAGGGATGGGTGGATAGGCGGATGGGTCAGTGAGTGGGTAAATGGATGAATAGCTCAAGTCGGGGCAGGTGAGCTATTTCAAAGAGTAGGTAGATCATGAGGCTCGGAAGACTGTGCGCATGTGTGATGTCTGTCTCCCATCTTCTTAAGCTGTCTTCTTAACCAGCTTTTCCATTCAGTTACAGTTACTAAGACTGTAACTGCGTGTGTTTCATATTTGTAGAGGCTCTTGGTGTCTCCTTGCAATTTACTGTGCTTCTTTTCCTTGGACTGGTCAACCTTATAAGGTCCAGCTAACTTCAAGATGGGTTGATACTCTTATGGTATATTCTCAAGATCGGGTACAGTGGGTTCGATGAACTCACATACTAGGAGGTGTCATCCCAGTGATGAGGATGATCCAGGTCTTCCCATGAGTGACCTTCAAATTATAATACAGTGACAATCGTTGGAGCATCAGGGAGAAAATAATAGAGAAGAGGCACACACCCATTAGTTATCACAGTAGGCCTGGAATTCCAGCACAAACAGGTGAATTTGGGAAACATATTTCCTGGGTTAGGACATTAGCTCTATCCACTCATTGGCTGCATGAATATGTACCAAGTGGCTTATGATTCCATTTTCTCATCTCTACATTGGGAATAACACTAACATCCTGCCATGGATTGTACTATGCCGTGTGTACTTAACACAATGTCTAGCTCACAGTAGACAGTGAATGTGTGAAACACTCATTGTTTTCACTTTCTCTGCTTGGTCATCTCTTTATTTCTTCTGGTTTAAATAAGAATAATGAAACTTATAAACCATTTCTGAAAAATTAAGCCCTCTCTGGCTCTTACCAAAGCTAGGATCCCCAAGACATTGCCAGGCATGTGGTCTCTCTAACACCCTTGGGGACCTTGGTTAGTAAGTTCAGAGGACTGTCAGAAAGGGTGGTGAGTTTCTTAAGCCAGCTTTCCCATCCAGTTCCTTTGTGAGGGAGCATTGTTGACACACCACTGGGGGTTTGGGATTTGCTGGCTGCAGGGATGGGGGGGGGGAGTGAATTCCTGGGATGGAAGCCACGTGGTTGCAGTGGGTGAGTTGTTTCTGCTTTGGGGAGGGAGGGGAAGCCCTGGAGCTTTGCTCTTGTACTCGCTTGTGAGTGAGTCTGCTCCACACCACAGCTCCACGTTCGTTCGTATTTTTAGCTGCCACTGAAATCTCACATTTTGCTTTTAGTTTATTATGTATGCAAGTATCTTGCTGATAAATTACATGTATAATTGTACCATCGTAACCACTGCTAGTCAGCGACAGCGTATAATTAAACTCACCCTTGTAGCCATTGAACTTTTCTGTCCCTGACAAGATCATTGACCACCCCAGGCAGGGTGCACCTCCGTGAGGAGCCATGGAAGTGCCTGGGTGGTTGAATCGAACTCCCGCCTCTGGCCCATAGGGCACTCTGGTGCAACCCATATGCCCATAAGCATGCATGGGCAGAGTGACTGGACCTTCTGGGCAAGACAGAAGGGGCAAACTGCAGGGCCAGGCATGTTCTTTGTGTCTGTGTGTGGCCAGCCTGTGCTTCACAGATGTAGTAAAGTTTTAGAATGAGCTTTATTGGACACTGAGCACTTTCATCACATATAGCCTGGACACCTTTCTATTTCTTTCCTTTCACAGGAGTGTGTACTAGGCCAGTCTTCTGCCCCTGTGCCAAGGGCTCACCCATTGTAGCACAAGGAGCATGCAGGACACACTGTCTGTCTATTTGATCCTTTTTTAATGTTTAAAAACAAATAAATCTGTGGTGAAAAATACATAGCAGAAAAGCTTCCCGTTTTGTTACTCACTTGCTTATTTGTCTGTCTATTTTAAGGGAGGTTCTCACTATGTACCTCTGGCTAGCCCAGTACTTACTGTGTTGACTAGGGTGGCCTCAAACGCACAGAGATCCACTTGCCTTTGCCTTTCCAGTGCTGGAATTAAAGGCAGGTGTCACCGTGCCTGGCTTTCATTGTGATTATTTTAAAGCAGACAGTTCAGTGGTACCAAATACAGTTCCAACCACTTCCACAACCCACCTCCAGAACTTTTCGATTTTGATGATTTAAATGCAGACAAAGTAGGGTGGGGGTCTCCCTAGTTGCAAACACAAAGGGGTTCTCTGACTCTCCAATGGCAAGCATTTACTATTCTACCGCAGACACAGCCCACGTTTTGCTCATCCCGCAGTGAACACTTAAGTTATTCCCATATCATGAATATCATGAATCATGCTGCTACGTGGCTGGCTTTCTGTATTTCTCCGAAGTCATCCTTCAGTTCACTTGGACCTAAGTCAAAGGTGAAGTTACTGGGCTATATGATAATCTACTTTTAACTGTTCAGGGAGTGGCCCTTATGGTTCCTGTGTAGCTGTGCCATTTTACATTGTCACCAGCAAAACATAAGGGCCCCAGTTTTGTCTTTGGTAAAAGTTGTTACTTTTCACACTTAATTAAAAGAAATTTTAGTACACATGAAAATTGTATGCAATTCAAATGTCAGTGTACCAATAAAGTTTTATTGGCACAAATTCACATTTCAGAGTCCTATCAAGGCAGCTTTATTGACAAGAAGAGTCTCATATTCACTCTCACCTCACCCATGGCTGCTGTCCCCACCATGGCAGAGATGCATAGTTGGGAAAGAGTCTATGGCCCATGAAGACAGACGATATATCCGAAACATAACTGCCTACTGAGAGGAGTCACTAGCCTTCTCCTGCGATGGCTCGCTGTGCACTGCCTAAATTTAAACACCAGCATTCAAAAATTGCTTTGATTTTCAATATTACTATTCAAAAGATGCTTTCCTAGGGAATTTTAAATTTTATTTATTTATTTATTTTTTGCCAGTTAGTAGTGATGTATGGCTTTAATATCAGCACTTGGGAGTCAGAGGCAGAGGCAGGTGGATTTCTGTGAGTTCTAGGCCAGCCTGGTCAGTAAAGCAAGTTCAGGGACAGTCAGAGCTGTTATACAGAGAAACCTTGTCCTGAAATTTCATACAGTACGTTTTGATCAGATTCTTTCCCCTCTCCCAAGTCTCCCCAGATCCTCTTTGCACTCCCTGCTCCATGCTTGTTCTCTCTTTAAAAAATCAAAACAAAAACACTGAGAACAAAACAAAACAGAGTCGGATTTGCGATGTTCGGCTACACCTGGGCGGGGCCTGTCCAGGGAGCGCTTGCTATACCCACTGCCGTTTCATTTAAGAACATTGATTTTCTTCCCTGGCTCTTATCCATTGTAGACAGCCTCTTGGTGGACGATGGGACTTTGTTCCTATCCCTCTTTTCCTTGCTGGAATTTTGTCCTATTTGAGCTTGTGCTGGCCCTATGCATGTGGTCAGTCGCTAAGTTCATATGTGGATCAACTCCGCTGAGTCTGAAAAATGGTGTTCCTTTAAAGCTGCCCACCACCTCTGCTCTTACAGACTTTCCACATAAACCCCTGAGCCTTGAGAGGAGCGATTTGATAAAAGTGCCTCGTTTGGGGTCCCATGGAGGTCTCTTACTCTCTGCGCATTGTCCAGTTGTGGGTCTCTTATTAATTCCCATCTACTGCAAGAAGTTTCTCTGATGAGGGATGAATGATGCCCTGATCTATGAGTACAGCCGTGTGCCAGTAGGGAGTCATTTTGTTTACTTATTTAAGCAGGATATTGTTTTAGAACTTGAGATAGCTTTAAACTCACAAACTATAAACCTCCTGCCTCGGGTTTTTGGATGAACTGTTATTTTTGTTTTTAAATTTTGATATCAGAAAAAAATTATATATACATACTATATATTACTATATATAATATATAGTATATATATAAAAATATAATATATGCATATTATATATAACATATATATATGTTATGATGTTGTTGGGAGAGAGAAAGAGGGAGTGAATAAGAGAGATATCAGAGGGAACATATATGTGGCACTTCTGGAGATAAGCTCAGGGATGGTAGACAGGCACCAGCCTGGGTCCTAGTCCTATTATGGCCCTTCTAGTGACACGTGTATCTCCAACCCTGTCCTGTGTCCTCCACTTTCTAGCTCTGCTGAGGGAGCTGGAGCTGGGGTGCAGGCCTGCCTACAGACTCAGTATTTCCTCCTCAACAGAAGGAAAGTGAAACAAGCTAGCGGCTTCTCATTGAGAAAAGGGAGTTATTTCCATAACTGAGGGAGAAAAAGAACAGGGACCTGTCAAGATGCTTCCTGCCTTGTTTGGTTCTTTGCGATTATGCTTTGATTCAGATGAATCCTTGCTACTAAATTATTGTTGTTGTTGTTATTATTTATTATTATTATTGTTGTTGTTGTTAATAATATTATTGGAGGCTAGCCTCAAACTGGTGTTCTCTTGCCTCAACCTCCTGAGTGCTGATCACAGACACATACCACTATCACACCTAGTAGAGAATCTGCTTTCTCATTTCTGAGAGACCCCTCAGGCACCTCTGTGGCTTCAGGGGCTCAGCTAGCTAGATGATACGAATGAGATACTCTCTTCTACACCCATCCCCTTCCCACTTACTACATCCATAGGTCGTATGGACTCAGTACTAGGGACCTTCTGATAGTTCTTGATACATAAAGGATGAAGCATCATGAGTTATTTGACCCTTCTTCATGGAGAGAAGACCTCGTTGATTCTACACGTTTGTATGTATTTCAAAACTAGTCTAGCCACACCCAGTATTGAGAGGGCCCCAGGGAATGGTTGATCTGGTGACTGCTCCAAGTGAAGGGGGTTTGCTCTCTCTTCTTTAATATTTGGGAACAGGCAATACCTCCCTGGTGACCACTGCTTTTCAACAATGGGTTTCATGCACTGGGGTCTGAAGCCCAGCTGTAATGCTTTCTGGTTCAGTGTACCACACACAAAGTAAATATGATTGAATTTGTAGGACAATGACAACGATGATGATGATGGTGATGATGGTGATGATGGTGATGATGGTGATGATGGAGGAGGAGGAGGAATTGGTGTGTGAGAGCATTGCAGGAAAGGCAGCAGAGATGTCGGAGTTTGAATTTCATCCTGAAAACTGTAGTGCTACCGGAAGAACAGGGCTGCACCCAGCAGGAGCTTGATAGATCTGTGAAGGATGAATGAGTCCCATGACTCTATGTAGGTTAAGTGGGACAATGCGTGGTGCCCTCTATCCATTGGCTTTGGACATGGAGATATGTATGACCTAAGACTGGGTCTCTGCCTGGTTCTGGACTCTACTTGGTAGTTCACGTGGAAGTTAGTGGCATGGCAGCAGGCTCATCTTCTGTCGGCTCTGCTGTCTCTGTGTTTGACTGCCATTTTCCTTCAGCCTCTTTGGCTAGCTAGCAGGTCAGCCTTAGACTATGAGACATGGACCCCTGATTGAGGGATTAATTGTTCAGAGGGGAAGGGAATGTGGTTGGAATGGTGGACAACATGTATGTGCCTGTGTATGTCCATGTGTGTATATTCATGTGTGTGTGTGTGTGTGTGTATGTGTGTGAATGTGTGTATACATGTATGTACATACATGTGTGTACATGTATCTGCTGGGGCTGAGTTCATGTGTTGAATGTCCCCTAGCCCCTAAGTCATATTCATCTCCTGAGACACTGACAGGAGACCATGACCTTTTCCTTGTGTTGATGTGCGTGGACTGTCTCATGTCTGAAAACTGTTCATAGTGTTACACCATGCTCTTATTAGTGAGCTGAACACCACAGAAAACCTTTTTTGTACCTTACCAAAAGAGAACCTTAGACAATATTAATAGCAAAAAGAAATCTAAGTATAAATTGGAAACAACTGTATTTCTGTTTCTGTCCTACAGGTGTGTGTGTGTGTGTGTGTGTGTGTGTGTTTAAGTCTAGGAGCAATGTTTTGTTCTAAGTGTGATGTTCCAGATACCACTCCAACTCTATTAGCAAGACAGCGAGTAGCAAACACTCTAAGAAGAGGCTTTGGGGCCTTGAACAGTCCGCTCTGCTGCCATGGGTGGAACAGCCACCAGCTCTCTGTCTCTGAGAATCCAGGGATGAAAAGCTTGGAGGAGGTTCTGGGAAAGGTGGAGGCAAGCTTGCTTGGATGGAGGCTGTCCATCCAAATGGGACAGGGCTGATCTTGGAATAAGAAACTGGCTCCATTTTCAATCCACTGCTGTCAGCCTTGGTGGCCTCGACAGGGGCCAGTCATCATGGCCACTGGAGTCCTGCTGAAGACTGAGAAGTTTGAAATACCCAGTCTAAACTTCTTATAGGAATACAGACAGATCCAGGTTATCTGGGTGGTGCACATCTGTAATCCCTACACTCGAGAGCCAGAGAAGATTGGTACAAGTTTGAGACCAACCCGGGCTACACAATGAGATGAGACTTTGCCTCAAAACCACAAATAGCAACAAGATGTAGACAAAGACATCAGGAACCTGTCTTGGAAACACATGGTTTCTGTGTGTGTGTGTGTGTGTGTGTGTGTGTGTGTGTGTGTATAGGGGCAGAGATTCTTAACAGGCTCCCAGCCACATTGGTGCCACTGGTCTTTGGACCACACTTAAGTGACAAGGTCCTAGATTGGTGTTCTTCTCAACTGTGGCCAGTTTAGAATTGCTCAGATTACTTTAAGACCTACCCATGTTTGGGTGTCATTCAGGAAATCAACTTATAAACGTCTTTGTGGGAATGCTGGGCCTGGCCCTTATATTGAGCCTGGGCTCATATATAGCTAAGACATAAGCATCCAGGACAGTATGAGAAACCTTCAACTAGAACAGGTATCAGAAGAATTTCCTGGGAGGGATAAAAAACCAACTTTAAGCCTTGGTTTAGATTTTCAGACTCAAAAGCTCTGGGCTGGGTCTTTGGATTGGCTCAGAGTAAATTCTAGTAAGTTCTGAGACAATGCTTGTGTTGCAGGCCTGGGGCTCACACTTGAGAGACAGAGCTTCAGTGTGACCAACTGTTGATAGTCCTTAAACAGAGGGAGTGGCATTGAGAGTCCAGGGCACGGGTCTCCTACTGCCGTGCTTTGCATGTGAGGGAATGAAGAATTGTCAGGCACATAGACTCAGAAAAAGCTGGGATTGGGTGGCTTGGGCTCTGATGGAAAAGCCACAGCGTCCAAGAAGCTTAGTGTGTTTCTTACATACAGTGAACAGAGAGGCAGGTTTGTTGCACACAAGGAAACAGGCTTGGCTAATCTCAGTATGAGCAATCTCTGCAGGAGAGTGATCTCCAGGCTGTAAATACTGGGGAAGGAAAGCTATGGTGGACATTTTCTGTGCACACTCTGAGCATTTACTTCCTTGGATCCAAGGAAGGCTTTGCCATCCCTCAGAGCCTCAGCCAGGGAGGGCTTTACCACTCACTTGGGGCTGAGTCATTGATCTTTACATGGCTATGACCAAGCCAAACAATACACACTCCCTTAGGACTTCGCTCCCTCCCTACACTCTCCCTCCAGGGTCAATTCATGGCCACCTGCTTGACATCTGTCTGTGTAAGCTTTCTTTGGAAAGAGATTTGTGGGTAAACAAAAAAATAGTGTTTGAAAACCTTGGATTTTTAGAGGAGAGGCTTTCAGTCATGGGACTGGATGCTGCAGCTGAGAGACAAGCAGGACCCTTGGTCATCCTTGTTGCCAGATGTGGCCACTGTCCCTCCCATCCTACAGTATGTGCTTTGATTTGGATTCTGTGGCCTCTCGCCTGATTACTTACACCCATTGCGAAGCCTCCACAGAGCCTGGCCTGGTGCTGGGCAGATCAGCCCTTGGCAAAACCCAATGCGTGCAGCTGCTGGCGCCTGTTGACGATGAGTGACAAGCACTGTCCTCATTTTATATGCATGATCTCATTTAATTTCTGCAATGATCTCATGAAATGAGTCTTGTCATTATCCCATTTCAGAGATGAGGTTCTGGTGCTGCCTTCTGGGGTGGCTGTGGATGAAAGAACAGTAGTGGGGATGCAGGGTGGATGAGGGCCGTGGTGGACGACAGGCTTCATCCAGGTCTGCTGGCCTCCTCTCTGGGCCTGATGACGAGCTCAGATCTAATAACTATCCTAGGAGAAGTCACTGCAGTTGTCCTTTCTGTTTAAACTTTCCCTGGCCCAAGACTCCTTGGGGAACCTGGCCAGTGAGTCTCTTCTTGAGGAAAGGCCCTTTGTTTGAACCTTGATTGTGTTGATTCTGAATGTCATCCAGGGAGAAGGATGGGTAGACCTCCCCACGGTTCAGGTTCTGTTTTTTGTGGCTTTCTTTTTGCCTTAAACCTCTCCTTCCTGAGAAGTCAGGAATTAGTCCATCAAAGCAAGTTCTTGCCAAGGCAATAGAAAAGTGAGTTTATATCTCTATTCACCTAGGGTGCTTGGGTCAGAGATTGGGGCAGGGGATCCCTGATTGAAAGAAGAGAGACTGAGGGAGGTTGGTGGTCCTCTAAGTGGTTACTGGCCCACTGGTGACTCAACGAATGGATGGGACCATTTCTTAGCCTTCATTTGAGACACCCACCATTATCCTTGTATATGGCCAGAGTTCCTGGAATATGAGCTGGACTTGAGCATGCAGAAGGGGTGTTGACTCCTGACAAGAGAGGTGCGTACAAAGCTCACTAAAGACAAGATGACTGAAGAAATCTTAAGATATCCAGAGTCAGGGGTGAGGCCCTTCTAGTGGCCAGAGCTGTACCATGTCCCCTGTACGTTAGAAACTGAGATCATCAGATATATCCTGAGGTACAGTTCCACATGAAGCCCTGGATTGTCTCTTTGGTTGACTGTTTTCTGTCTTTATCTTACAACCGGATGGATTTACAAAAAGACTGAGTTGTAGATTCTACTGTGATTGCTGCCAGTCATACGATTACAACTGTCTTAGTGTATATATATCTGGTGATGGTATGGGGTACACCGAGTTTACATCTAGTTGAAGAGACTACCTTTCTGTGCTTTTCTTAGGAGATCATTAACTTAACAACAACAAACATCAACCACAAACCTCTTTTAGTTCTTGAATGGGACTGCATCTGGGGATAAAGTGGACTAAGCTATGCTTCAACATAGACAGAGGGACAGCCTACCAGGGGAGATCTGTACCCTGTTCTCATGCAGCAATGTAATTGATTTTTCTCAAAGAGAGAGATCTTAATGATCTGTAGAACTTAGCTTAGAATTTGTAGGAACTATAGTGACATAGTGTATGTAAAGAAGTGGCCCTGTGCTCGGGGTAGCTCTCTTCCTGGCAACCCTTTTGTACAAGCTAAGAGAGAGCTGTGGGGAGGGAATGCCTGCCTTTATTGTGAAGCATGCATGGGGCTCAGAGGCAGGACACACAGGCCCTAACACACAGGATCCTTGTGAGTTGTCGCCACACTGCAGACGTCTGCCCTTCTTTTAGAATTCCACTGCACTTTTTCATATCACCAGGAAGTCTGAGTCAACCCCACACCCTTGGTTGTATAGAGAATCCTAAGTGATGTGCCCAAGGTCCATCCTGAAGGCCAGGCCCTGCATTCGCAGCTATCCAGAGTCAGGGGTGAGGCCCTTCTAGTGACCAGAGCTGTATTATGTCCCTCTGGAGAGCCTACTTTACTTGGCCTTTCTCTCAGAGGACAGGTGAAGGTCCAGGTTAGGCAGAGACTGGGCATGTAGCTTTACTTCAGGATCATGACTTTTCAGTGGTCAGGACTGCTCCGATCCAGCACTTGGCAGTACCAGGAAGAACTGTTCTTCAGTCTCTTGAGAATAGGTCCCTCAGTGTTCTCCTGAGTGTTCCTAAACCCTGGAGTCTATGGCTCAGGGATCTTGCAGCAGGCCTGAGCCATCAAAACTTTGTAGGAAGAGTTCACTGACTCTGCCATTCTGTCTCATTCTGAAGAACTTTGCTTGGAATCTGAGAGATGTGGAACCAGGGAAGCTACTGTAGTGGTGGGAAACTCCCAGGCCCCTGCATGTAGGTACATGGGTCTGGGTACAGCTGGGCACATGGACCTGGATTCTAGGTAACATGAAAACTCAGAGAATCCACCTCAGAAAGCTGCATTCTCCATTTCGTTTCGCTTCTCAGCTGTAAGATTCTGGCTAAGCATTTTGAGTTCCTGGTTCTCCTTTTCTTACCAGTAAGAAGAGGTACGACACTGAGCATGCTGGCACACACCTGTGCTTGTAGCAATTGGGAGACTGAGGCAGGAGGAATGATATTCGGATCCACCTAGTAAGTTCAAGGTCAACATGAGCCACATAGCAATGTCCAGGCTAGCCAGAGAGACATTGTGAGAGGTTGTCTTGTATAACCAAACCAACCAAAACCATACCCCTAAATTAAAGCGTGCAGTTTTAATCCAGAGATGGGGAGAGAAACACACACGCAAGCACGTACGCACGCATACTCACAAGAGAGAGGGAGCAAGAGGGAAATAGAGACAGAGAGAGAGGAAAGAGGAGAGAGGAAAGAGAGAAAGGAGAGAGATATTATACATAATTATGAAGAGTATCCACTTTTGAAGGTGTGTTTTAAAAATAATCTCTATTTAGGGGCTAGTAAATTGCATCAGGGGCCTAGAGCCTGCAGTGATCCACGGCTTGGGTTTTGTGAGCAAGGCCAAGGTTAGGAAGGTAGAAGCATCCATGAGAGGAATCATTCATATTTACTAAAATTGCTCATTTTAATCACCCAGTGTTTCCTTGGTAAAAATTATGTATAAGCCTCTATAAATGATGAATACCTTGGAATTCACGAATTCTTTCACTTTTGTGATTGGCAACATTAAATGGCAACCGCTCATTTAAATAAGCAACATCTGGACATTATTATTTTTAGGGATTTTTTTTTCATGTGTTGATTTAGAAATCTGGGGCCTTTATGAATCTTGCATGAATATTCTTTTATATTCCCATCTACCATCAAGACACAAAGAAATAGCCAAAAAATACTGTCCAGTGATTCTTTGATGGTATGCATGTGTTTCTTTTGAAACAACGTATCCATTGTGAACGAGGAGCTATGGAATAGGCTGTCTGGAGGTAGGTGGAGGGAAAAGCTTCATTTGTTGGAGACGAAACACCCAGCCAGTTTGAAGTCACAGCAGGGAGAAAGCTTTGATTTTATATATAATACTGTAACATTTTAAAATAACAATATAATTTTGGACTGGTGATATCAGAATATGGTATGCACTATTTCTCAGAATAATCCAATTTAGAACGATGTATTCTGAGCAGTTTTGGTAAAAATAGAAGATCTATCATCACAGGGTATAAGATAATGCATTAATTTTTATGAGTGAGTTATGAAGATGTACAACTTGGTTGAGGGTTAGGATAAACATAATATTCCTTAATTAATCCATTATGCCACAGTACACATGTGCCATTTTTATTACCTTAAAAATGAAAAATGTCAAAAAAGGAAATTGCTGCTTTTTATATCAAAAAAGCCTTTTTTGAAAAATCATAAAATGTCTAATCTAATTCTCCATATAATACTAATGAGTCCAAGAACCCATCTCAATGCACAGTTTAGGATAAAAGTCATCCATTTCTGGCAGTGAAATTCCAGAACTTTTTAGATGAGGCAGAACCTTTCAGCACCAAATATCGGAAATGACATTTGCTATTAGAAGTGTTATTAATAGCTATTTGTTATTAATGTGGCAGATGCTTTTAGAAATTCATATCTACCCTCCTTGCATTTGCTAGATCTTATGGTCACAGATGTCAATATCGTTCGTGGAGTTCAGCCATTTTTTCAACCCTTAATCTGGTTTACTTTTGACCATTCATATTTTATGAGCGATGCAAAATAGGGAAGACATACATACATATGTGTATCATGTGCTTGAATATCAAATGCATACGTCTGCATACACGCACGTGCACACACATACATGTGCACACACATGCACACATGCTCATACATACACACAGCTTTCTGTTTGGTATATTGAATTTCCTTAAGCCTCTCTGAATTCCCTACACTAATTTTTGTCATCTTTACTCTCCAGTGACATCCTGTCTGTCCTTCCTGTGTCACTATCAAGTGCCTGCTCTCTCTTTTGTTTTATCACAGCACTAGCTGGTGGAGGCTTGCTGCCAGCATGCACCTTTGCAGTGGCACACACAGTGGCTGCAGCAGCAGGCCTTGTTATGGAAAAGAATTGCCCGGTGGGTTGAGAGAATGGCCATCGGCGGACTAGAATCATGAAGCTGAAAGTAATATTGCCGACTGGAGGTCATTTTTCCCAACTGAGGGGCAATAGTTTGCCACTATAAACTGCACATTGCAGTCACTATATGTTTTATTAAACCATTTAAGGAACTTGGGAGCCATTTCATTTAAACTTCTTGCTTGATGTAGCTGAGGGCAAAGCCCAGAGCAGATCGCAAAAGAGGCCTGGAGTAATTTACAGAAGAAATACCCTGGTGCCCAGCAGGATACTCTGCAACTGAACAGCCTGGCCAGAGCTTGAGTCTGTGAGCGTGAGCATGTGTATGTGTGTGTGTGTGTGTGTGTGTGTCTGCTAGCTGTGGGTTTGTTACTGGGAGGGTGTGATCTGGTTTCAGCTCTGCCACTAACTGGCTGGGTGACCTTGGTCAAATCTCTCTGCCAGGCCAAGACTGCTTCTGTAGCTGTGGAAATAGAAGATGTTGCTTTCAACATGGTAGGCTATTTAATAACATGCTAGGTTGCTGGGAGGGTCCCCCTACCCAAGAATTATGGTTTTGAAATTACCCATGAGACACCCCAATTATCCATGGGAGAAAGTTAGCCTTTCATCTTGCTCTCTATGAGAAATCCATCTAGCCTGGGCTGCCTAGCTTTGGATTGCTAAACAAGTCACAAGTCATTATGGTCTCCAGCCTCAGTTATGCTACCTGCAAAATGGGGCTGCAATGAAGGTTAAGCTGTTATTTACCATCTTTCGGTTAGGCTGGGCCTGGGAAGCCCTCAAGGATTATAAAAATCCTGCTTGATCACCACGGAGACCTGTGATTATAATTCAGCTTCAGTGTCTCCCTGAACTGATGCTTGTGAATTCCGTTTTCACAGTTTGTGCCTGTGAGGAAAGGAACACTCTCATAGTAATGAACAGGACAGAGTCGGCAGCGTTGCATCTTTAGCCCTAAGTAGTGGTCTTTAGTAGGTGGCCTTAATTCTGCGAAGTTATATAACTATATATATATATATATTTTTTTTTCTAATTGGTGACTATATTTAGGAGGTAGAGGGATATTTGAGCTATTCATTTCGATTAAATTTTTTATTATGCACTCTGCATTTGGATTGACAACTATTAATATTAAAGAGCTTGGCCAAATTGAAATTTGTATTGCTGGAGAGACTTAAATGTAATGTATGATGCTGGAGGAGAAAAAAAAACCTGGGGAATATGGGAATTACTGGGCTGGGTGCAGACAGGTCCCTGCCAGGTGCTGGTGTTTGCTGGGTATCACCAGCCCTGCACACTTAAGAGAGACGTGTGTAGAGGGCTCTGCAAAGCCAGCGTCAAGGTACCAGGCAGTGAGATGCACTCCTAGGGATGATGCTAAATAAAGATGTAGGACACGTTCTAGTGCATTATACAAATAATTTTTTATAATAACTGTTTATATACAATATTTTTCTCTGCTCTAATAAGTAGGCTTGGGGGGTAAGACAGAGGAAGTCATTCTAAACTAGGATTCATGTATCACCAACGTTTCCTAATGATGAAATGTGGGAGCCCACAGCTCAGACATCCTGGAGCAGTCAGGACTGCTATCCTGAACTTCCTCAAAAGTGTGAAGGCCTGGCAGCTCCTGAGGAGGGGGAGTAAGGCCAAGGCCACAGGCAGAGTGCTCTAGTTAAGCATCAGAGTTGGCCCTTAGAACTTGGATATGAGGTTTTATAGCTTTGGGCCCTGGTCTCTTTTAACCATGTGTAGACCTAAAAAGATTTCCTGGAAGACCTGAGAGACTGCAGAGAGGAATGTGGGGTGTCCAAGGCCCCACAGCCACTGAGGAATAAACAAGAACAGAGTTCAATGTGGGGACACTCTTGGGAGAAGTTGTGTCTTTCTAGTCTGGGGTGCCATAGAATTAAGGATGAGACTGCAACCTGGGTGTCACTAGCTTGTGACCTTCATTAGCTGGTCTTCATGGACTGCACACATGTCCTCTGTCTCCCTCAGGCTTCCTCATGCCTTGCCTTCTGTCTAGAATGGCAGCACGGTCTTCACCTCCAGGCAAATTCCTCGGGGGCTCAGATTGAAGAGTTCCTCTTTATGGTGCTGTGAGAGTGAGACTCATCTGTTCCCATGATGCTCTCTGCCTTCCCTGAACTGTTCTCTGAGGGCAAGATGGTGCTCTTGCATCCCTAGCTGTTCCTAGTGCCTGGGAAACAGAGAGCTCACCCTGTGCAGAGAATAGTCCTACATGCAGCTCACAATTAACTGGACAGGTAGGGAGAAAGAGGATCATTTCATACCTGGTGGGTGCTACAGTTTTCAGGGATATTCAGAGGGCCAGGGTATGACTCAGTGGTAGAACCTCTGCCTAGAATCCTCCAGTGAGGGGCTGGGGGTCTGGCTCAGTGGTAGAGCCCCTGCCTAGAATCCCCCAGTGAGGGGCTGAGTTAGTTTGGTGGTAAAGCCTCTGCCTGGCATTCACTAGTGATAGTCAGGGCTGTGTGGTTGTGGCAGGGATTAACACAGTGGTAGAGTGTTTGCCTAGCATGCCTAAACTCCTGGGTTCAGTTCCAAGCACTAAAGAAATAAAACAAAACCCAGAAATGCTCAGTGGCTTGGTGGCTTTGTTTACCAGGTTTGATGAACACTGAGTTTTCATCAGCAAAATGCCTTTGGGTATAACACACTAATTATTTGTCATTTTAAAGCATCTAGAAGGTTCCTCTCTTGGTTTTCCAGGGGTTCTAGCTCTACTGGGATGGGCATCAAGTATTTTGCTAATGTCCTTATTATCATCAAGCCTGATCCACCTCCCAGCTATGCTTCAAGCTCCTGGAGGACAGGACCTATGTTCTTTATGAGTGTTCTCCCGGATTTACATGTTGGTACGTCAGTGCCTGAAACAGTTGTGATGAGGATACTGGGGATGAAGAACACAGGCAACTGTAGAAAGGCTTAACTGCTTCAGGGCAGTCTCCAAGAGGTATTTGCTTTGCCTGGGTTTCTGTGGTCAGCTGGGGTCACAGCCTCTCTGGGGAACAAGCAGCCTGAGGATTGTCCACGATCCCATGATCTGTTTGATTTGGACACTTTGTTAGCCAGGTTTGGAAGATGCTGTCGTAAGCCTTGAGTCTATGCCCTGGATGTTGTCTGGCCTGTCATGGGAACAGGGCAAGAGTGTGGGGGAACCATTGCCTCCAGAGAAGTCTCCATCAGGGATGGGTGAGAGCAGGAGAGAAGTTGCTGCCCTACTCTCCTCCTGGATGGGCAATGGTGGGCTGAGTGCAGGCTCTCAGAGCACTCAGTGGCCCAAGGACCAGTTACTCCATCTGCAATGACCACTTAGCCAGCTCTGTGTAGCTTTCCCATGTCAACTTCTTACCCCCTCCTCACCTGTGGTCACTTGTAGAACATTTGCAGGGCCTCTCAGGAGCAGACATGAGCTGAGATTTGAACAACTAAATAGATACCTTTCAGGAATCCTACACTTGCGTGTTCCTCACTGGAATCTTCCAGAAGTACCTGCAAGGGGTGACCCACTCTGTAGATAAGGAAGCTAAAGTCTGCAGCTCTAACCCACCATTTCTGCTTTTCTCCTCGGTGGTGCAGTCTATGGAGTGGGGGACCAGGGCTGTGAGCTCAGTCAAAGGGAAGGGCAGTGAGCTCTGAGGAGTGAGTGGGTGAGCTCTTTGACCTTGAAGATGACTCTGAAGGCCATCAGGTACTAGGTGAGTAGAGAAAGGAAACTGGTTCTTCTGAGGGCTGGGTTGACACAGTAGACAGGATGGAAGTGGGGACCCAATGACTCTCCCACACTAGGCACAGGTGACAAACCAGTGCCCCGTGCTTTCTTCCACACTGGAAGATGATGGGCAGTGGGCAGCTTAGGGCAGATGGTGATGCTGAGGGCAGCTCTAGATTTGAAGGTATGTTTGGCTCGCAGTTATGTCATCTTTGCAGAGATGTCTTATCAGTGAGGACATGATTTGGGGAGGCTTCTTGTCCTTGGGTCTAGAGGATTGCTTAGAGACACACAGACATGTCTGTCCCCAACCTGTTTGTTTTCTTAAATGCTGCAAGCATCCCAGTAAGCTCCTAAGAAAGTTATCAGGAAGGCCTGATGCAGAGGCAGGCAGGGGTCTTGCCTCTCCCTCCAGGCTCTGGTTTCCCGAGATGAGCTGGACAGTTTATGTGCCCACTTCAGAAAGGGTAGTAGAAGGTGCCATATAGAATGGGAGTACAAGGCATGCCGGTCAGGAAGGGACCATGCTGGGGTGACAGGGAAAGCAAGAAGACTCCATGGGGCCTTTTGTGACTGCTGTTCCCTTATTTGTACCGGTTAAAGGGTTAAGGAGGGAACGCTGTGCGCAGGTGGAACTGCAGGTGCCGTGGATGAACAAAGCTCTCTGTGGGAATGGAGGTCAGCACAGTGACCCTTGAGCACCTGCTGCTCTTAGGCAGGGTCAGTGCAGATTGCTCCACAGCCCAGGTCCACACCCACCAGACATGCCACAGGCTTGCCCTACTCACTAGGAAGCCATAAACAATGTTTCCCGAGTCACGTATCTACACCCACCCTGAGGCCAAGTGCACAGCATGGGCCTCTTTATGAGGGGGGTGGTGTCTTGCCTCTCTTCTGCCCACGTTGGGAACATTTGGTAGTCCCAGTGCCTGGGGTTGAGAATTCTGTCTTCTGACTCCTGGAGGATTCTTCCCAGTAGAATGGTTACCAGGGTACAGCTCTAGGTTTCCTTTCCTGGCCTTTCACTGATACCAGTGAGGCTAGAGGTCAGAGGACTTGGCAAGGAGGGAAAACTTACTGAGTGTCCATCCTTTCCTGGGTCCACCTGTGACACTAATCCTGGTCCGGGCACAGAGGGGCTCCTTGAGACATATATGCTGATTTGATTTGACAGAGGGGTCACATCCGTTATTTTCCCTCCAAATTTTAATATCAGATTCATTTATTCTGCTGACCGCAGCTGACAAATGCTCCCATTACTCACCCATGTATTCATTTGCTCTTGAAATCTGTTGAGTAATTGTCTCGTCTTATTGGCAGCTTTAATTCTATGTTCCCCCTTTCCAAAGGTCAGTGGCTCGCTAGCTGACCAGGCCAGTGTGAACCTTCCCTGGAGGAAGGATTTTTTTTTCCTTTTTTAAGAGATGCTCATTTACATGGGCCAGACTTCAGCTTTGAGCTTCCCTCTTATTGTTTCAGACTGATAACATTGAGACCCCCAGGACATGGTGGGTCTCTGGTCCCGTCTTTCTGTCATCTTATTACCTGGCTCCATGCCTGAGCCATTGTATGATAGTGAGCTGTTTCTTTTCTATCTTGCCTTTCCATTTCAAATTAAGGTCTGATGACACGCCGATATCAAAGAGAATGTACATTTGCATACTGGGCTGTATCTCTTCTTATTTTCTCCCCCCTTTCTCCTTCTGTCCACCTCTCCCTCCCTCCTTCCTCCCTTCCCTCCACTCCTTCCTTCCTTCCTGCATCTCTCCCTCTACTCCTTTCTTTTGTCTTCTTAAAGACAGGGTCTCACTTTGTAACCCAGGTTGAATAGCACAGGCTGGCCTTGAACTCTCAGTCCTCCTGCTCATCCTCCTGGGTGTTGATGGCAGATGTGAGTCATCCCACAAGGCTTCTAACCTGTATAATTTTAATAAAACAAACAAAACTGTCAAGAGTCTCGGTATGAATCTTGCTGACTTTAAAATGTCTATGTTTAGGCTTTTGGTTGGGGGCCTTATCTAAAGTGAAACTTCAACCTGCCATTTTGATTTAGAAAATGCAAGATCGTTTGCAAGTTTCTTCTAGGAGGCAGACAAGGATATCTCAGAAATTTAATCCCACAGAGTTACTTGGGAGCTGATCCACCCAAAGTTAGATCTGTGGTTGTGTGCGTTTTCTGATGGCGACTTTTCCTATGCAGCTGTGTTTGCTCAGGGAGCCACATCTCTGTAGAGAGAACACTGAATGAAATATGAATATACTTCTTACAATTTAGTATTTTTAATAAAGGATTTGTGAGCAAAAAGCTTAAGTACAGGAACCACAAAACATATAGATAAAAATATAGCCGCAATCACACATCAAACCCGGGAAAATTCATTATGTGGAGAACATCAGTAATTGAGAGAAGTTGTGAGAACTGACAGAAAAATAATATATATACTCAGAATTCCAAAGCCATGAATTCTTTTAGCTGGGATCAGGCCTCTAAGTTCTCAAGGGTGGGTGTTTTATTACAGTTCGCGCTTTACTTAGAAGGATGTAATTTATTATCATTGAATCCGCATAGCAACATGAATTTGGATTTGAGTCTCTGAGAGAAGTTTACAATTAGTCCCCTCATATGTATTTATAGCTTTGAAAAACACTTGATATTAAAATAACTTAAATACCTTCCCCTTTGTTTCCCTCTTTGGTTGATCTGTGAAATATCATCTCTTCCTTTCCTCTTCCTCTTCCTCTTCTTCTTCTTCCTCCTCCTCCTCCTTCTCTTTCTTCTAATGCAAAATTGACCACTGCTAGAGAAAGCATGGCCACTGTGGTTGGGTACTATGGCTGTATGGTCCATAGTCGGATGGCAGGAAGCCATGGGAGATGATTCCAAACATTCTGTACCCTCAGGTGACCTGGTCCTAATAGAGGGGAGAGGAGAGGAGGAAGAACAGGAGGATTCCCATCTTTGCCCAGCTCTGCAGCCCTGCCACCATCACCAAGGGCGCCCTGACCCATCTAGCCGCCCTTCTCCTTGGGTGTCCCTTGCTGTTGCCTACCCTGTAGGAACTGTCAGTGGGCTGTGAACTCTATGGTTTCCCCTTTTCTGTTAAAATACAGTAAAGACTTGATTATGTGTTTCAGTATTTCTCAGCCTGACCCTCAAGGAAAGCCCGTGACAACGATTTAGTTATCGGGCTTGTATTTACTGCAGTGCAGTGGGGTTGTGCATCTGACATTTTCTTTGCACTGTGTGGAAGCTTTTAGCGAGTTGTGCCTCTTACCCGGCCAGCGGCTCAGCTTGGCCTCTCTTTGCAGATGGGTTACACATTCCCTTAACACTGGCGTGCCCCACTAACCTTCCTCAGTGGCTTTCGATGACTTAAACACAGTAATTGGCACGGAGGTCTAAAGCTTTATTTTATGATATTAAATCATTCCTTTCTAGAAACAGGAGTCTGCAAAGTACACCATTCATTATGTGAGGGCCTATGTTCACACGGACACTGGCTGACGACAGTGACAGCCTGCAGAAATTAGGCCATGTGTGTCAAAGGACGTGTCAGCTCTCACCTAAGCAGGAGGCGTCCAGAGCCAGGAGTCTACCTGCTGCATCTTAGGGGTTGAGCCACGGAATGTTTTTCAATCTGCTTGGTGTTCACGACACAGCAGTTCCTTAAAAAATACTAAACTTAAAACTGTAGCCTGAGATGAGCCTAGGTCTGTGGCATTATTTTAGAGGGACCTGGTGATCTCGCCATATAATCTTGTGAACACCCCTCCCCCATGTGAACCATGGTTCTCTTGAAACAAAGAGGATTATCAGTCACAAGTTCTGAAGACTGAAGTAGGGTGGGAGAAAGGTTTACAAAGATTGTTTTTTTAAAGAACTTACAAAGCTGGTACGTCATTCAATTCCAGTCAGAGAGGAATTCTTAGCTTTGGGCGACATCTTGGGTACCTCACTCCATGGTAAGAAGGGGCTGACTGGACTTTTCCAGGTCCTTGTTATCCTCATATGGCCCATGAGAATGGATTCCAGAAGGCGATGGCCAGCTGTTGGGGGGAGCCAGCATAGGAAAGCCTTCCAAGAAGGCCTTCAAAGCTGCTCAGTTGCTCAAAGGTCCACAGCCTTGCTCGTCTCCAGACAGAGTTTGGGAAGTGCAGTCACTAGAGGTTTCCATGTGGTAATACTGAAGTTCAGACTTTGGTTGACAGCTTTCCCTCAGTTCTAGCAGCCCATCTCCTGGGCAGCTTCTCTGTGTCCCTGTTTGGAGCACCAATGTTTCCTGAGAATGGTATGATGGGACTTAGTGATAAAGCTTGCTTGCAGACAGTGAGATCCTGGGGTCCCTCATCACAACACCTCCTCTCCCTTCCCTGGCCAAGGTTGGCATGCCACATGCTGGGTAGCACCATGAACAGAACCCACACAGAAGCAAGAATCCTACCATGTTAGTAAGACTTTTTGTCACTGCGACAAAACGCTTTCAAAAGCATCTTGTGGGAGGAAGAATTAATTTAGCTCACTGTTTTATAGGTTTCAGTCTCTTGGCCCCCTGTGTTTAGGCAAACTATTAGAATATGGAAGAGAAGCTTTTTTATTTCATGGTGGACAGGAAGGAGAGAGGGGAGATATATCCCTAAGAAACCACCCAGGGAACTTCTTTCTCCTGGGAGGTCTTACCTCCTAAATTTTCCTTCAGTCTGCACACATCACTACCAGCTGGAGACCAGGTATTTAAGACATTTCATGTTCACCATATGTGGGTGACATTTCATATACAACATATAGCACACACCTGCACCTGAATCCAGGGATAAAGGTTTTTTTTTTTTCCTTAAGACAAGAAGTTCATTGAGATTGGGACACAAAAGGAAAAAAAAAACAGTAAAGGACACCAAAGGACAAATAACAAAACACTATGCCATAGACAGAAATACTTAAGACACATGCAGAAGTCGAGGAAGCAGCCGGAGGAGAGACACATTTGTTGAGTTACTCTGCTTTTAGGGTTGTCTCCCAGAAGATGCTTCAGCAGGAGAAACCAGGCAAAGGATGGGGGAGAGAGATGGAACTCCCAGAAAGACTGAGAAAGCTGTGGGCCATGTAACTGGTGTGGAGTGCATGGCTCCCACATCTAACAATGACTGCGTTAGTATGTAGGTCACACTACTGTACTGTCGGTTATTGGACGGTGCCTTAGATAACTGTTTGTGGTGTATTAAATGCTTTTGCTGCCTCAGCACACTCTGTAACTGGTATTTTTCACACAGTTGTACTGCTGAAAAGGCCCAGTGCCTCAGCAGAAATCAATTTATCTTTCCCTTCGCTGCTTGTGTATTGTGAGCGCCTGTAGTATGCTCTCATTTGATTAATTGATAGTCTTTGTGTTAGATATCATTTGTAACCGTGCTGTCCGACTCTGGGTGCCTTAAAAACTTTCATAAGAACACGACATTATTTATGCGAGACCTCCTCGTGACAAAGTACAATAGTGAGATGCAGAAAGAAAAAAAAATAGGATCAAAAAGCTCCTGGCTTATAAGTTTATTAAGGGCAGAACAATGTTCCCATTCATTCTCGGGCCGTTTCTGCAACGTTGCTTTGACAGGCTTTGCTAGGAAAAGTTGGACGATGAAAGTTTTTCCTTCCTTAGGTTTTTCTTTTTCGACTGATCATCTTGAATGGTTGCTGGGGCTTCCCGTTCTGTTTCAAATAGGAAAAGTAAAAGGGGGAGGCAGGAAAGTACAGGAAGGGCGACACTCCCTAAGCCATGGGGACCAGACTGAGAGAGAGTGAGATCTGTATCATTATAGGTTGCTCCTGGGGCCTCACTGAGAACCCGGGGTTTCTAAAATACCATGTCTGTATGCGTTTCACATAGTGCGGGCCGTTGCCTGGCTATTATTAATATCTATTTTTAGAGCGAAGACCTCGGTAAATGAAGGTACCGAAGGCCCGTGTTACAAAAAAAACCAGAACAATGCTGCTGCTTCCCCATTTCATTATAAAGTTTCTTTGACCCCGTGGTTTATTTTCAAACATTCAAGTTATTTGTTCTGGTGTATTCTTAAACAGGGGTTGTTTTTCTCCCTCTTGGAAAATGCGCACAGATGGTGATGGGTTTTCAAGTGCTGACATCCCTGCTTGAGAAAGTGTTCCCACCTTCTTTGTGCTGAACAAGTCAGGCACACTAACACGATGATGCGATCATCGGCTTCATGCAGACATGCAGAATTGATTGACAGGGGGAAATTTAACATAAACCGCACATTCTTCCAGTGCCTTCAATTTCTTAATGATGTTTATTTGTTGGATATTAGCGGCGGCAGGAATTTCATTTAAGGCAAAAAAAAAGGGGGGAGTGGGGAGGAAGGAGAAGACAGAGTAAAAAAAAAGGGGGGGGGGGAGAAAACTTGTTCCAGGCAAACAGGTTTAAGAGGGAATTTATTGCTCTGGCAGAGTCTCCATCAAAACAGTCTGTAACCGCTCCTCGGAGCCAGCTCCAGAGCAGAGGCTGTCAGCGGCTAACTAGCCATTCTCAGACCATTGCTTCTGTTTGCGTGACTAAATGCAGACAATTAAAGCTGAGCACTTTCATTCTCCGTGAACTCATTGTTATCCAGGGTTCAAGTGCTCAGATAATGGGCCACGGGGAGACGGGTGGATCACGATGGCAGAGGGCTACTTGGTGAAGCCCACTCCTCATTATCTGGGGACGCACCCTGCATGCTGACCCCAGGCCTCAGGTTGGTGTCCTTGTAGAGATTGGCCAAGGGGATGTGGTGTCCCAAAGCCTTGGCTTGGGGCTCCTTCTTAGGACAAGTTATAAAGGCAGAACTGAACACCTGCTCGGCATCAGGAAGGCTTTCCCATCACCAGGAGGAGTTTGCCAAGCTGCTCTCATCTTTACTGATACTGGGCAGCAGTGGGAGACACCAGCTGGTTGTCCATCCCAGGTCTACCCATGTAGTAACCCTCAAACTGGGGTAGGATGCAAGGACCCCATACCTCTAAAAAGTTAGGTCTCTCTCTTCCAATCACACACATGGATAATAAATAATGTCTAGCCACAGTGGAAGTGTAGGGAGTCAAAAGGTTTGTTATACTTAGTACTTTTTCTCAGAGCACCATAATTTTCAAGCCTTTCCAAGATTTAGGCATCCACGCTGTTCTTTTGCTCTGTGCCAATGCAGGATGGGCTCTAGATGAACCTTGCTTCATGTTTTCCCTCACGTCTCCAAGTCTTCTGAGCCCTTTGGTCACAGCCATGATGTTCAATATTTTCTTTAAAGAAACTTTATTTATATCCAATTTGACATTCTTCCTCCCCTCCCCCTACCATTCTCTCCTCTCCTTGCTGTGTTCCACCCCCCACCACCACTTCAGCTGCTTCTTGTCACAGTCTGAGGTTGGTCTGCTCAGAGTAGCTGGACCCCCAAGTTTCAGTGGTCAGGACTGGTACCCGACCAGGCGAGACTCATGCCCCATCACTGGGATGCAGGGTACAGTGCTGAATACCTGGGGTAGTTTGCATTTACCACTGTGTGGGTGACAAAAAAGAGGGATAAAGGAGGCAGGTCTGCCTTGAGGTGGGGTGGGGGTGACCATGACCTTGAATCATAGGAGTTTGTGGGTCACTAGTTGGATAGCCTGACAAGGTAAAAGTGAGAACATTCACTGTGGGCTTCTCAGGAAAGAGTGGCTTTGAGGGTGTCAGGGGAAGGCCCGTTTCCTCTGTCCCCGCCCTCTGGTCAACACAGAGAATTTCCCAGGCCCAACAGTTGGACTTTTGTCATCTCTGTCTCACCCAAAGATTAGTTTTCTGACTTCCTTACAATGAAAAACAATAATAACAACAAACCAAAACCAAAACCAAAACCCACCCACTTTTTTTTTTTTTTTTTTTGCTAGTTCAATTAAGTCATCAGAGTTTCTAGGAAAAAAAAACCTGACTTTTCGTTCTTTATGAAATAATGATTAAAATAGAGATTTAAAAAACAAAACAGGGCATACAAAATGGCTCAGACAGTAAAGGTGTTTGCTGCGAAGCTTGAGTTTGATCCCTGGAATTTACATAATGGAAGCAAAGAACCAATTCCTGAAAGTTGTTCTCTAATGTTGATCAATCCATCACCCACATGTGTATGGATGTCTCTCTCTCTCTCTCTCTGTCTCTCTTTCTCTCTTTCTGTCTCTCTCTCTCTCTCTGTCTCTCTCTCTGTCTCTCTCTCTGTCTCTCTCTCTGTCTCTCTCTCTCTGTCTCTCTCTCTCTCTCTCTCTCACACACGCACGCACACGCACACGCACACGCACACCACACACACCACACATACCACAGACACACATACACACTCACATACACATACACACACACACACACAAACACCACACACACACACACACACACACACACACAGACACACCATATAAAAAATTGCTAGACATGTTGGAATGTACCTTTAATTCCAGGACTCCTGAGGCTGAAGTCAGAGAATCTCAATAACAAAGTTAGACTGGGCTACCTTATGAGTGAGCCAGACTTGTCTCAAAAGAGAAAAAGACTAGAAGGTCCTGGGATGTACCTTAGCAGTAGAGCCCCAGTGAGGGGCTGGGGGCATGGCTCAGTGGGACTCCTCTTTTGACCTGACTGCGGCACTTGGAACCAAAGGCCTTGTTTAAAGGTCGTGTGACACCCTACCATATCTGTTCAGAGACACTGCTTCCTTCAGGGATACAGTGGAGTACAGCACAGCTGTTATACTGTTTGAATGAGGTCTTGTGGTAGGCTGCCTCATAGGCTAGGCTGTGAGCTATACATATTGCCCAGAGCCTGTACCTGTATTAGCCCCCGGGGACTCATGGGAACCTTCCCCAGACCCATGCCAGTCTCTGCCACTTTAGGTTCCAATGGAGATGAGGCTGCTAGAGCCTGGAAAGCCAAGCAGTGCTTGCTTCTAGGTAGTTCCCTGTCTGGGTGCCTAGCATTCTGGGCTTTATTGTTTGCTCTTTCTGGGCAGAATTGGCCCACTGAAGCTTCCTGCTGTGTCAAATGATCTCAGTGGGTAAGACACCCCATAGAAATCTCCTAGGGGTGCCTGGCTTCTATCCAGAACTCCTGCCCTGTTCCTTTCCTCTATACCCTACTTTGGTTGGGGCAAGCTGGATTCAGAGCCTGGCCACGTGCATCCCATTTCCCAGGAGTCTCAGGGCAACTTGTCTATTCTGTACCACCCTTGGATGGCCAACTCTTTGAGCTAAGTTCTCAGATCTGCTCCCGCACCCCCCAAATTCTTATGCCCACCCCATAATTACCTTGCTGCATCTTGGGAGTGTGCTACCTGTGTAGTTAGAGCCTTTCAGGATTGGCATTTGACAAGAACAATGGCTCTCATGTTCTGTCACTCTGGGACTCCTACTTAGGGACAGTCTGTGACATTCCTGAGGAATAGGCAGGGACAAAAATGGCCCTGGAAAGTTGTTGGAACAGTGTTGGTCTTCCTTGTGGAATAGAGTCTCCTCATGGGTCTCAGTATGAAGCCCAGAGGCCCTGGTATAGACAGAGGGAGTCTGTATCCTGGCTCTCTACTTTAGAGTAGCCCACAGTGCCAGCTAGCAACATAGGACTAGCAGCTATGTGTACTGTTCCGTGGGGCCTACAACGGACTCCTATGTGATCATCAGTCTAGCCCTTTACTCCCAATAGTCCCCTCTCTGTCTCTTTCTTACTGGGATTTCCATACCCTTGCATGGCCTTGAACTCAAAGTTTTAAGTGTCTCAGGCTGTCCTTGCTTTTGTCACATAGTCGAGGCTGGCCTTAAACTTACAATCCTCCTGCCTTAGCCTCCACAGGATTAGGGTTATCTCTGTGTGTCAGCATCCAGCCTCAGTGCTGTGACATCATAGGGAGCTCTTCCTTGGGGTTATCCTGGGAAACTGCTTACATGGCTTATTTAAAGCTCATGGTATTTTCTTAAGTTGAAGGTTAGAGGAGGGTCCTGCTTACTCGTTATGCAGAAAACTCTAGAGTGAAGAGCTTAGGGGTTCTGGCCCTCTGTGGAAGGGTGGAGGCCTCCCATTGAAGATGCTGTGGTGTTCCTGTGGATGGAATGTTAAGAAGGACCATGTCAGCTGTGGGCTACATGATCTGGAGGCTCCCGGTTGGGGGCTGGTGCTCATGGGGTCTCCCTGGTTTTAGTTCCAGATATATTCAATCTGGCCAACACGGTTCTGGAGTAAACCAACCATAGCTTCTAGGGTGCCTCCTGCCAGGTGCCATGTACCACTTAAAGTCAGCTGTTAGAAGGTCTCCCATTTATTTTGCTGTTTCCCATTCTTGCTGCTTCATTTAGGAGGGAGCCATGGACATACCCAGAGCCATATTTGGGGAGCTGGGAAGCAGGGTTTGGCTGTTGGACATATGATGTAGAGTTGCCTTTTAATTTTGTCTCAATTGGCTTTCCATTGGGAGTTTGGCTCTTCTGGCCTGGGCAGAGGCTTGTATGCTGGTTGTCTGGCTTCAGGAAGCTCCAGCTTTCACACATTCCAGAGCTGGAGCCTGGGTGTGGCTAGATCTTTGATGTAGCTTCTCCTATCCTGCTAGGATGACTGTGCCTGAGAATGGACTAGGGACCTGATCCAATATGCTCTGATCCCCAAGTCCCCTCCTTTTCTGGGTGAGGCCACTGCCATCCAGGGCCTTTGCTTGTCTCTCTAGACAGATGGCTCACAAGCTAGAGTGGTGAGCACATGCTCTTAGTTTCCTGCTGGCTCATTACCTGGTGCTTCTCCACAGCCCTAGTATTAAATGCTGTGCTGGATAAGAGTGTTCTACTTCCTGTCCTGTGCTTATCCTCCTTAACCTGTTTGCAGTCTCTGCATCCTCTTGTTTACTGCTTCTGCCTTGGCCAGGTTAGTGATTCCAGCAGGTGTTCTTTGCATCCTTTCTTTATCTGCAGCAGCTGGAATCTTGCTTCATTTGGGAGGGTTTACATGAATAGACATAGGTGGGCATGAGGGATAATATAGGGGTCTTCTCTTGACAAGGTGACAGTACAGTGTGTCATACTCACACATCAAGGGAATGAGCCTTAAGTCCTAGGACATGGTTGAGAATCATTGTTGAGGGTGGAGGAAGGGGGGGAGTGTGGGTAAAGTGAGAAGGCTTCCTGAGATATAGGCTGACAGGTAGGTATGAGAGAAGTTGAGGGGACAGAAGGGACAAGCAGGTGCAATGCAGTAGGATACTTTGGAGCTGGGAGTGGCTTGAGAAGACCCAATTGGAACTTGATGGAAGGTCTTGAGTTTGAGGGAAGGATTTCAGGCCTTGTTTTAGCAACAGAGGACCAACTAGAGTTTCGTATTTTAAGATAAATGATCTTGCTTAATTATAAAATGTCTGTGCATTCGTCACTCAGATTCAACAGGACAGATGTGTGCATTGGGAAGAACCAAAGTCCCCTTCCATTCTGCTTCTGAGTCTTCCTCTTCCACCGTGGGGAAAACCTTTGTTCCGAGTGGTGCGCTGTGCACCGCCACACTGTGACCACGGGTTTCCATCATCCGTGTGGTGAAGAAGATCATAGCTGTAGCTGGCGTGTATGATTGGGTTGTACTTTTCATTTAATTTGGGGACTTCCATCTCTTCAAGTGTCAGATTCAAAGACCGAGTACGCTCTTAAGATTGGCAGGCTCACCTTTATAGAACTGTGTACTTTCGGACGGACAGTGTCGTGGCTTTTAGTTTATCTGTTTCCAAGGCGGCAGCAGCAGAGATTACTGCAGATGTGTGTGCATAGTGACACATACTTTCAATGACACTGCTTGGGAAGTTGAGGCAGGAAGATGGTAGCTACAAGGCCAGCCTGGACTTTTGAGACTACCTAAAAACCACAGTAATAGCAGCAGCAGCAGCAGCAGCAACCAAGGGATGGGAATATAGCTAAGTGGCAGAGAACTTGCCTCGCATTCCCAATGCCTTGAGTTCAATTTAGTCCTCCAACCTTCAAAAATTGAGGTGTATATGTTGTGAACAACTTTGAGTATTTCTAGAGAGGTTCCTACATATAGGATTGATGGATTTGCAAGGTAAATACTCTTAATTCTTTGATAGATACCCCAACTTGCCCTTCAGAACAGTGTTGAGTGTGCATATCATACCCAATGTCCTATGAATCTCTTCATTTCTGTTTTAATAATATATTTTACAATTTTCTCTGTGTGTGCACATGTGAGTGTGATGTGTATCACAGGTTTTCAGTTGTGTGTGAAAGCCAGAAGAGGGTATCAGATATCCTGGAGCTGGAGATACAGACTTTTGTGGGCTGTCTGATATGCATCCTGGGAACTTGCATTTCCCAAATATGAATTTGAACTTCCTTTCCCAAATATGCATCTCTCTGAACTTAGGCTCTCTGTAAAAGTAGCAAGTGCTCCGAACCTCTAAACTGTCTCTTCAACTCCAACATGCTAACCTAAGCAGGCCACTAGAGCCAGCTGCCTTGGACATCCAAGAAAATATTTTAAATATATCTAATAAAGGCTTCATAGTCACCATATGTAAAGAGCTTTTAAATATCAATGAGAAAAATCTTAACAGTTCAACTTAGAGAAGACACAGGGGTGGGTACCACGTATATGAGAAGATGAAGTTGCATGGTTGATAAGGGAAATACAAATCAGGTAAGCCCTTCATACTGGCCAACTTCTCAAAGAGCAGTGATATTCAGTGCGTAGGATATTTGGGAGGCCAGGCCTACTGAGTCAAGGTGACAAGTAATGCCCTGGGCACAAGGATGGAAGCATGTGCCTTCTTTAGCATCCATCCCACCAGAGGCAGAATGAATGTTGAATAACTTTGAGAAAACTCTAGAAGCAATTCTTTCTACTTGACCTAGGTGTTAGTACACAGAGACTAAGTTGCTTGCCTTTCCCAGATTTGTCTCTGAGTCTCACCACTGTCCTCTGCTTTATCTCCTCCAAGACCATGGGGGCACAGAGGCCTATGTGTTTGAGTCCAGCACTCACATGGGCTACTGGCTGTGATTCTGTGCAAACCATAGATTCTATGAGCTGGGGGAGTTCTGATTACCCCATCAGGGACCCCTGTGCAACCCTGTGTTGGGGGAGGCACGCTGCAGTGTTCAGTCAAGAGCAGAAAGCCCCATAGGGAGGTGTTTTGTCAGTTGTCATAGCAGCCCATGGGCTCCGTTCCCCCTCCTCACCGCTTAGGCAGCGACTTCTTCCTGTTCCTCACAGCCTCCTATAGGAAACACTTGAATGCAGCTCATACTTTGATGATATTTACCAATATAAATATTTGCTCTGTAGAAGTAATGTTACAGGAAATGCTTAAGCTGCAGGCTGAGCAAGTGGAAACCCGAGGTAAGAGATGCATTCTGAGGAAGGGAACTGGTGGCTGGGTGTCTCCATCATGAGATCCAAAAGGCAGGCAGTTCATCTATGGCAGGCACAGCACCTGTTCTTTCCAAGGACATTATTGTGGGCATTTTTGCAGTGACATCCCCATGGCTCCTTTGAGCTTACTAAAGGTCATTCCCAACCCTGAAGTTCACCTACCTATAGGGTGCCCAGGAATGTGCTCTGACCCCTTTCCTATGATACCCAAGGTGACAGTGGGTCAGAAGTAAGTTGCATTTGTTTTGCTTGATGTGACAACTAAGGAATATGAAGAAAATGAAAACAAAGCAAGACAAAACAAAACAGAAGAAGGTCTGCAAAGTGTCAGAGGAATGATGCTACAGCTCCCGAGAGGTCTAAATCGTGCACAGCCAGGAAAGGGGCAGGTGCCAGCACAGTGGTGGAGAAAGCCAATATTGAAACATAGGCTTATTTCAAGCAAGATTTTCATCTTTCTTTCCTTTCCCAACAACTTGTTTAGAAACACGGTATAACTATGTAGCTCAGGCTGGCCTCTGACTTAAGAGTCTCACGCCTCAATCTCTCAAGTATTGGGACCACAGGGGTGTGACACCATGTTCTGCTTCAGATAACTTTAGACATTGCAAAATTCAATTAGTGACAAAGTCCACAAGAGGTCTCGGAGCTTATGAGCCAGCAGGGAGTGGTGAGCATGAGAAGGCGTGGCTTCATGTGTTGGATATAATATAAGGAATGGAGTATGAAGGGAGGACTCGTATGTGCACACCAAAACATTTGCTTATATGTATGCTTACTCCTAGGGTGATAGTCTTTAGGATGCTCTCTAGAAATGAGCCATCAGCCCTGAGTCTTGTGACCCACACCCCTTTGGAGTCAGCTCTCTTCACTCAAGGCAAATCCATTTTCAGATACACCGGCTCACCATATGCCTTTGAGACTGCTCTCTCTTCCTTGTGATTTGATATAGCTAGAGTATGTGTAACCCACATGGCATTACTTTTAACAAATAGACAAATGCGTGCTAACTGCCAACTTCTTAGGCCGGACAGACGTGAATTGGATTTAGCAAGTGAATAGATGACATCTCAAAGACTGTTGACTAATCCCGGCACTGTCTGAGAAGGCTTCTACAGACCATAGACAAATGTGCTGGAGGCATTTAAAATAGAAGCCTGGGCATGACCACAAGCACATGCTGGAGAGTCATAGAATCCACGTGCTCCTGGCAGGTGAGTATTTATAGGAGAAGTCATGCAAATGGGGATGCCAGGAAGTGCATGCTCACTCCTTGGCTCCCCCCCCTCTCTCATTCAGATGGTTGTGGCAGGAACATGCTTGGATGATATCCTACTTTTATTTAATATTTGCTACCAATGTGACTATCTTTTAATTTTTTTAAACAAATAATTTAGTCGTAAAGCCTCAGACTGATTTTATTTATTTATTTTTTTTATGGTGAAATAGTTTTCGCGAGCTAATTTATTTTTCAACTTTAAAACATCAGCATTTTATAGATCGGAATTTCACAATGTGAGGATGATTGCTACGTACAATTTGCAAAATTGTGATTAGCCAGCCCTTGCTTTGAGTTAGTTCTCCCTAATTCACAAAGCCTTCCAGGAATAGTCTGCACAAAATTCAGTTTGCAAATTGCAGGGCAGATTTTTAGAGGGCAGTTCAGAGAATGAAGTCCTAAGGGTTTTATCTATATTTGTATCTCTTGTTAAACTAAACTCTTATGTAAATGTTACAATCTGTAAATAACTAGCAGGGCTGCCTTCTTCCAGGCGAGATTGCGTCTCCATTTTTTGAGATTTAGCAAAATTATTAAATGACAGAATTGACTAAGTTGCAAGTATATTTGGAAGGAGCTAATAGCATTAATCAATATCATCCATCAGATGGGATTGTGCTAATATTGGAGGGTTTAAAAGTATGGAGACCTCTCTGGTGGCAGTTGAATTTCTTACAAATTAATAATTTTTTTTTTTTTTAAAAAGAAACAAGCATTGCCTTTAGTGATGTTTTGGGGGTGGGGAAAACCAAAAATGGAGATTGTCTTGTAGGTTCTTTTTATAACCCTGAATGTTTCGGTAAACCTTGCCTGACTGTACACAGTCTGGATTCATCTGCTACTACACAGGAAAGAAATTACCGGATTCCATCAATATTACTGGCAATCCTCATTTTCAGACTTCTGCTTCTTTTCTCTTTTTTTCCTTTTTGCCATTTTACTAACCTTGATGAAATATAGTTGGTACTCAAAGATGACTTGAAAAAGCTATTGAATGATACCCCCCCCAAAAAAACAACAATAATAAAACCCAACAAAAAGCTAACCACATCAATCAAACAGCAGAAGTTATTTTCCAGTTACTATCAATTTTTTGATGGCTACCACAGGCTGCTTTTTTCTAAGTTCCAGGTAACTTACAGAAATTTTAATCATCTTTAGTTTTTGAATTAAACTGAATTAGTGGCTTCTTGTTTTTAAAGTAGATGTATAGAGGGCTCATTCTAGTCGATTTTAACCAGAGCCCAGCTTCTTTTCATGAAGGAAAGGGCAGTTTGTTAACTTTGTACCCCTGCATCCTGGACATGCAGTGGTATATTTTGATCAGTTAGACTTCATCATGTGGCTAGTGCATTGAATTCTGGGAGTACAGCAAGGCATAGGAAGGAGCCTTGTGTATCTGGGGGCTTTTTTCTAGGGGACCTTGGGTGGGCATGCTAGTTCATTCTCCTCCAGAGTCAAGTATGGCATGAGGAAAATGTGTTTCTCTGTCTCCCGTAGACCCATGTATCACACAGGCTGACTGCCACCTGCCTCGGCCCCTCACGTGCAGCCATTAAGATCTTGTGCCCCCATATTTGGCTTATTTCATTTTACTTTGGCTGTTTAAGATAAGATCTCAGTCAATAGTTAAAACTAGCCTGAAATTTGGTCTATATCCTTATACTAGTCTAGTCTTAAATTCACCACTCTTCTGTCTCAGCCTCCCAAGTGCTGGGCTTAAAGATGCATTGCCAAGATTTTCTATGTCAAATCTTTCTCTCTGTTTTTATTTGCTTCTTGCTGCCTCCAGTTTTTAGGCTTTTTCTGGGCAGGATAGATGCTTAGATCATGCCTGCTTCTAAGTGTTCCTTTACACCTAAAGATTGACCACGTTCAAAAGAAGTAATAGGATTTTTTTATAATAACATACCTCTATCTTGAATCACTTCATTTGATAAAAATGCCATGATCGATATTTTGGGGTACACACTAAGTTTTTTGGGCTTCTGTTACTCCACACTTCCTCACTCTCAGATGTGGCCTTCTGAATACCTACAGAGCAAGGCTGCAAGGCTTCTTGAGGACCCAAGGCCTAGATTTACCTTATAGCCACCATTCTTGTTTGGCTATCCACACCTGTGTTGGTCACCTTTATTGCTATGACAAAGTAGCCAAGAGAAATCAACTTAAAGGAGAAAGAATTTATTTTCTTGTGGATTCAGAGATTTTAGTTCATGGTCAGTTGATTACATTGCTTATTGATTAAAAAGTTATATCTATCTATCTATCTATCTATCTATCTATCTATCATCTTTCTATCTACATAATAAGATATATCCTTCAAAGTCTTGTATATACCCTATTAATCAGTAGACCAATAAATACATGGTTTATGTTAGTACCCTCCTGGTCCAGTCATCATCAATAACCTTCTACCAAATGGAGACCAACCTTTTAATTCATCAGCCTTGTGTGAGGACACTCAACTCTAGGCCATAAGCAGTACCTTACACAACTGTAGGAAGTCAGAGCATCCAATGGGAAAGACTGAATGAGGTCCAAAGCCTTTGAGGTCCTTCCTGGTACCTCATGGGGAGTAAAAGAGATTGAGGAACATACTGGATCTGAGATGCCCTTCTATTTTAATGACTAGAAGAACCATGGTCCTAGAAACTCCATTTTTTCCCCTGACCCCAGGGACAGGGACACTAGTATTCCTGACAAACTAGGATATTCTCCAGGGACAGGGAGGTCTTCAAAGGAACATTTGGTCTCATCATCTGGCTTGAGCTTTCCTGGAAAACTCCAGATTTCTCCAGTTCTTGCTAAATGTGAGTTCATGTGTGATGAGAAATTCCCCTCTAGGATCAGCCTTGACATTGCCAAGTGCTTTCTTTTCCTGCCCACCCCATTTCTTTCCTCTGTCCTCTACATGGCCCCATCCTCAGGCACTTAACTCGTGTTGGGCAACACCCTCCTCATCTCCAGTTTGCATCCTGAATCTTTCTTGAGTTGCTAATTCAGCCACAGTCAATAATTCTATTCTTTTAAAGAAATTACAAGTATCTCTAAGTATACAGGGAAAGAGGAAAGCTCATAGCATGTCGTTTTGGGTTTGATGTGTTCTGGATTTAGAAGTGCTGAATAATTCATTCCTGCCTAAAAAAATAAACATATAATCTGTATCAGAACTTGACCGGAGGCTTCATTATGTATCATTTACAGGGTTCTTAGGTTGAGCAGGACAAGAATGAAGTCATTATCCCTTTTTCTAGCCATCTATCCAGCCTTTTGTCTTTTGCCCTTTCACTCAGTTATCTACCTATTTACTCTTTAATCCTCACCTATCTATTCCCCACCTATCAATACACATCCATCTATTGACTTATCCATCCCTCATCCACCACCCACTCATTACTCATCATTCACCCACATATCACTTATCCACTCATCCACTCATGTGTTCGTCTATAACCCACCCATCCATCTACGTAGCCACCATATCATCATTTCATCTGTGCACTCACCCCAAATCCACCTATTGATCCACCAACCCAGGGACCTGTCTATGCATCTATCCATCCACCCATCACCTATCTGTCTACCTCCTCATCAACTGCCCATTAATTTATCTGTATACCTATGACCAATTCATCTGTCCACCTGCCTAATTATTCATCCATCCATCCACCTATCATTCATCTATTCATCTATTCATCCATCACCCATCTTCCCATTATCCACCTATCACCTGCCCACCCATTAATTTATTTATCTACCTACTTATCCATCCATCCATCCATCCATCCATCCATCCATCCATCCATGTGACCATTGTGTTTCAGGCAGTACAGATTTCTAAACATCATACATTCCTTCCCTTCCCTTCCCTTCCCTTCCCTTCCCTTCCCTTCCCTTCCCTTCCCTTCCCTTCCCTT
>JANHMN010000003.1:37325183-37338868 GCA_030674055.1 Rhabdomys pumilio | reverse complement strand
GGCTCACTTAAAGAATGACCAGGAATGATATCAGGTGGTCATTTTCTGTTTACTGTCCCAGATAAAGTCAGAGCATTTCTCTATAAGATTTTTGTTTTCTCTTGTTCTTGTTGAACATTGGTGAGATGTTAATGGCAAACGGTGGTCACCTACAAAATATTAGAACCATTTGTTGTAAACAGAGAAAGAAGAAGGAGATGAGGAGGGAAACACACTGGCTATAAGTCATACAGTGAACTAACTTTTCTTATTTTGTTTGAAAGTTCTGTGATGGGTGGGTGGATAGATGGATAGGCTGATGATAAGTGGGTGTGTAGATGTATGGATGAACAAATGGCTAAATGAACAATCAGTAGATGAATGGATGGTAATAGTAGATTGGTATATGAGTAATTATATTTTTGTATACAGATGGGTGGGTGATAGTGTATGCATAAATGAATGGATGGTTGATGGGTAGGTACACGATAGTTGATGAGTAGATGGAGAGAGTCATTGGTGGGTCCATGAGTGGCTGAATGGTTAGATGGATGACAGGTCAGTAAAGTTTCATGTATACAATGCATCGGAATTGTATTGACTCTCCCTCCCTCCCTCAGACTCTCTCCCCTCTCCCCAGCTTCAAGTTCTTTTTGTAACTTTATGTGTATGCATGTGTTACCTACATGTGTATATGTTTGCCACATGCATCCATGGCACTTATAGAGGTCATGAGAAGGTACCAGATTCACTGGAACTGGAGTTACTGAGGGTTGTGCATCACCTTGTGTCTGGGAACTAAACCTAGGTCCTCTACAACAGTAGAAAGTACACTTAACCACTGAGCTATCTCTCTAGCCCCCTCTCTCTTTAAAAAAAAAATACATTGAGCCAAATCAGTGCTGCTTATATGTCCATTGCTGTGGAGTTAGTTACTGCGTTGTAGTGTCACACATAAAAGAAAAGTGACTGCCCAACTCAGAGCATCTGTCAATCAATGACAATATCTCCTCAGCTAGGGTCAGGGCTTTACAAGTCCCACCCATTCCCACACTGGAAATTTTTTTTTTAGCTGGTAGGACTTGTGTTGGTAACCAGAGCTGCTGTGAGTTCTTGAATGAGAGAGACCTCTTGTTCTAGATTCACCTGCATTAGCACTGGGCATTTGCACAACTATAGGAGGTGGCGTGTGTCTTCTTTTCTCATAGGAATAACAGGACACATAGCGAGTAAAGGTGTATCCTGCTCCCTCCCCATGCTCTATACTGATCATCTCAGGGCTCTGGCATCATGGGTGTGAAGGACAGGGGCTAGCTCTAGCTACACAATATAGGCATGGCTCTCATCTGTGCTGCCATGGTTTGAATGTTCTCCAAGCTTCATGTACAGAAATGTAATTTCTCATGTGAGATGTTAAGAGGGTAGAGACTCTTTCAGCCAGAGTGCTTCCAGGTAGGATTTTTGGGAAGTGATTAGGATGGAAAAAAGTTATCTGGAATCTCATGTTAAAAAAAAAAAAAAAAAAAAGGAAACCAGCTAGGCACATAAACCCACATGTGGTTAATCTGTGTGTCTTGTTAATGCAGAGCTCCATGCTGCTGTCTCAGGACAGTTTCAGTGAGGCCATTTCCAAATTTCGGTCATTAGTAATGTGCCTGTAGAACCTCTTTCCTTAGGTGTCATAAAGCAGCCTGCCTCATGTGTATTTAGTTATACTAAAGACATGGGAGCTAGTATACCTGCCCTTGAGGCCATTCTTTGTCTGTAGGCTGGAGAACCGGAGGAGAGGCAGACAGTCTTTGAAATTGTTGCCTACAAGGAGGTAGGGCTTCTTAGAAGTAGGTTTCTTCATCTCTGACATAGGAAAGGATGGCAATTGCTGTGTTATTACGGCTGGAAACTGTGGTGGGGCTCAAGCAAGTGTCATACAGGGAAGTGCTAGAGAGACTGAGGGCTGTGCAGAGGTTTGTCTGAGGTGCACTGACCATCGTCGCCAGACTGCAGAGGGTCCCTGTGACTCTTATTCTATACCTCCTACTTGGGAGCATCATGTATCCCTTTGTCTTTCTCCTATAGAGCATTCCGATAATCTGCACAGGCTGAGCCACAGAACCTTGAAAGAACCAGGTCTAGCGTTTCCTTTTGGGTTCAAATCTGTGTTCTGTGGCCTGATGGGAGTGCAGCCCTGGCACCAAATATTGGCAAAAGATTAGCCCAGATGTTATTTGTGAACAGACTCCAGATGTAGACACTGCAGAGTGATCTGAGGCTTGATCATAGGTGTCCAGCTGTACTACCACAACAGACGTGGCTGTTGTCTGTCCCCTCTCCTGTAGAGCGAGGTGCTGTCCTCTCTCATTTACAGTTCCACAATGCCTTAGGGGAGCCCAGTCCCACACTCAGAGACTACACCCAGAATACCTCGTCTCCTCTCTGCTAAATCACAAACAGAACTTGAACTTGGGGTCATGCATGAAGTCATGAGTGTGAGTTTATTTTTTACATGTGGAGTGTTCTTTATTTACAGTTGAAATCCCCCAAAGATTAAACTTTAAAAAGATTTAATAGTGCTGGGGTCAGATGCTAACCCCTTGCCATGCTCCAGGCAAGCAGGCAAAACTCGGAAGAGCAGACTCTTTGAAGAGGCGCTAACCAGGAGGCACTGGCTGCTTGAAGGAGCACTTGGTGCTCTGCTTAACCTGAGGAGGAGGGCTGGGCCCTTGATGGGGGTGGAGTGGGGTGGGGTGGGGTCGATATATCTATGGAGTCGGGGACAGGGTAAAAAAAGGATGATAACTTGGGCTAAGCACCGAAGTCTGAACTCTAAGAACAGGTCTGTGCCTTTTCCTTCGTGGTGGCAGGTCTCCATTTGGACAGCCACAAGTATCCCTTTGGTATATTCTCCAGGGATCTTCTTCAAGTTGCTTGTTTCTGACAGTTTGTGAGGAGAGGATCATAGGATGGAGATACTGCCATGAACCTCCACCTTGGCACACCAAGATGGACTGTACCACTCAAATGACCTTCTGAAGACACTTTAATTTTTATTTTTTAAAAACTTCCATTTTGTTTATTTATTTTTCAGTTGTACGGTTTGAAAACCTGTTTGCTGAAAGTCTTATTTATTTATTTATTTATTTATTTATTTATTTATAAAGAAGGCACTGTTGTTGAGATGAAATAAACAGGAACGCATGTCCCCTTGGACTTTGGGCATAAAACTCAGGTTGAGTCATCAAGACTCACACCAAACTATCCACATGGAGACTTGTAGTCCCCGTCACCTCTGACTCCTGCTCCAGCCAGTGGAATCTGCCCATGCCTACTTCCTCTGGGAATCTGGAATCTTCTTGGCCAGCAGTTATTTTATGACTGAAGTAGAGTGTTTTTTTTCAAGCCTGCATTTGATTTTTGCTTATAATTATCTCCACATAAGAATTCAATTTTAGATTTTGAATTGGAGACACATGAACCCAGCTATGCATGTTAAAAGATCAGTGACAAAAATCACATGACATTTGCGTGCTGTAATTGTTCCCGTGGTTCCCCTCAGCAGGCTTTGTTTGGAACTTCTAGAAGAGCCCGAAGGGCACAGCCGCATACCCTTCCTTTAGGGATTGCTTTTAGGAACTGTGTTCATATCTAAATTCTCTTAAGTGGCCGAGTGTGTTTTGGTCACCCTCAGATCACAACCAAGCCTCACGGACATGGCACCCGACTCTTTTCTTCTGACTTGAGCTGTGGGATTTTACCATGAGGACAATGCATTTGTCCTCTGATGAATTAGGGATTGGCAGTCCTAATGGTGTAAAATTTTGGGGGACTCATTTTGATTACCCAATAGATAACCTTCCCCATCATAAAGGGCACATTTCCAAAAATCTACTCAGATATCTGTGGCCAGTATTATGCATAAGTTAGAGTGGCCCAGGATCCTTGAATCATGATTATCGTGGACCAGGAAGATTGTGTGTGTGTGGTGCTGGTGGTGGTGCTGGTGGTGGTGGTAGAGGAGGAGAAGGATGAGGAGGAAGAGGAAGAGGAAGAGGAAGAGGAAGAGGAAGAAGAGGAAGGGAGAAACCCTAGAACCTTAGGCATATTAGGCACACTACCACTATATCACACCCCCAATTCTTCACTGGAGGATTCTAGGCAAATGCTCTGCCATTGGGTTACAACCCTTACTGGTTCATACCACCAGCCTTGAGTAGACAGGTTTTCTTGTGCCTGATTCCTCCCTGATAAGGAAGGAATCTACTTTAGGGGATGGTGTGAAGTAATTCACAGTGCCCGGTGCAGAGTGAAAGACTTTCATGCATAATTAGCATGAGGACTGTTGCTCAAATAGTAGCTTAGAGTTGAGCAATGAGGCGCTCTTGGTGCTCAACTCTGCATAGCTCCCCTGTGGATATAGAGATGAATTGCTGAGCTGCAGTGACCATAGAGCCTGGAGAGGTCAACAGGGAAAGCCTCCCCAGCATCAATGAAGGAGCAGTCTGAGACTTTGGGAATGCTCTTGGCTGGATATGGCTACCTAAGGACAGCTCTCACTCCTGTGGGGGTTTCTGTTCCCATCAAAGGAAAACCTCTGCATACCAGGTGAGGTAAGGAACTCCCAGGCATGTATGAAAAAGGGTCTTCACATAGCTGGTCCTGTGTTACCCTTGATCTGCCCTCAATGGATGTTCTTGGCAGTGACTAGAGGGGATAATTGGTTCTTAATGATCACTTATTCAATAAGTTGTGCTGTGTTATTTTGCTGTCCACATAGCCTTAATCCAAGTTCCATTGGGATCATCTTGTAATGCAAGTACCCTCCATGTGTGCTTCTGAAATAACGCTCTGATGTAGTGATTCCACACTATCAGAGGGACAGAATGGTGGGCTTCAACCAGGCAAGAGAAACAAGCATGCCTTTTTCTAGGAAAAAATGATTGCATATTCATAGCTGTGAAAGGAGTTTCCTTTTGTATATCTCTCCCTCCTCATTGCTCACAGAGCCAGCGTCAGCAGTCAATGGGCATACTTTTTACAAAGGTCACTTCTAGCGGTAACCTTTATAAATTAGGGACCATCAAAAGTTACTTCCAAATGCTGACTTCTTTAATGTCACTCTTCTTGATTCCCTTTCCTCTCTTATGATAGTAGAACTTTCGACTATTTTTGACAGTGGGAAGAGGACTGCAGAGGAGTAAATTAATATGGGGGAGGATATTGAAGTAGGTCTTGTTGGGGAATTTGCTTTTCCAATGTAGAGAAAGCTAGTAGCTTTAGATAAGGTGCTTCAGTGGTCGAAAGGGCCGGCTCAGGGCTCCTCTCCAACCTCTCCAAAGACAAACACCTGTCCAAAGCCACATCTAAGAACTCAGGCCACACATCTGCAGGCAGCAGAACAGAGCCTCATTGAGAAAGGCTCGGCAGGTCCGGGACAATCAGCTTATGGGGGAATATTTTTGCTTGGTAGGAATGTGGTCCTGCTTGCTGAAAACATATCCTTTGTGCAGGGAACACACATAAGCCGAGGCCAACTTTGCCCTCTGAGTAAAAAATAGGCTTATCTGGAAGTTTGGAGGACTGAGGAATGGAAGGTGGGAAGGAATCTCTTTCAAATCTGCTAGACAAACTGCCTGCGTATAGGCCTGGACATTCTGAGAAACCTTAATAGAGTTCTGTTTTGTGAAGTAGATGGCTCACACAGTAAAAGTCCCTTCTAAGTGGCAATTAAGTCGCCTTTAAAGGAACCGCTAATTTATAGCCCTTACAAGCACTTGCTACAGTTATCTTGTATTTGTTTGTTTTGGAGGAAAGGTCTCACTGTGTAGCCAAGGCTGGCCTGGAATCCTAAATTTTTCTGCCTAGGTCTTGCTCCCTCCAGCAGTGCTAGGATTATAGGCGGTGCCCCTGTGACTGGACAGAACCCTCTCTGGAACCACAGGGACTGCTGCTATTGAGTCTCTTCCACGCACGTGCACTGCTCAGAACTGCCAAACATTCTCAGGATTGTCGTATTATTTCCAAACAGCACATCATTTTTTAAATGGTGATTTTTGACTATAGCAGAATATTTTGTTCCAGATGTATGACTTAAGTTCTCAGGTCTGCACATGGGGAAGATACTTTCTCCACCAAATTTCTGAGGAGAAAAAAAACCTTGAAATTGATTGGCTTTTATGGAACTGAATTACCCAAGTTGCAAAACTATTGATCAAGTAGAATAAGACTAAATTGTGCAAAGTGTATGTTTTGGGTGATACTTTATTATGTCATGATCTAAATGAGATATTACACTTAAAAGAAAACCGCTATGGCAAGTATACAGTAGACACTCAATAAAGAAATCCCCTATTTCTGCTATTATGATGAGTCGCATCACCGACAGTACCACATCTGATTTTTCTGAGTCAGGTAAATATTGAGTAATGTGTCTTATACTTTATTCATCAGAATGCCAGGAGTTTCTGGGTACCCACATGTTAAATATTAATTGTACTAAGTCCGATCCTGTCCAGGTTTGTGGCACAGCGAGTTATATTAAAATAAATTTAACAGTGTAAGCAGCTTGGACAAAAAAAAAGTATGACTAGGGTAGAAATCAGCTCTCTGATGGTTGGTTTTATGCACACAGGGTGGTAGTGGGCAGCACAAATTTGTACCTGCCCTCACTGTGAGAGCTGCATGTTACAGTTCCCTGGGCTGAGTATGGATCACAGAGATGCAAGAAGATAGGACTTTTATGTGGGGAACTGAAGGACTGCCTCTGAAATCTTTCTCTGCCTCTATGGGATGTAGGAAAGTCAGATGGCCCATCTGTATCTTCCAAGACTTCCAAGGCTACTCATTCTATGAGCTCTTTTCTGAGAAACAGTACTAGGGATTGACTTCCTTGAGCTGCCCCTAGAACACAGCCACTGTAGGTTTGTACTCTCAGAATCTGAAAGGGAAGATAGCACATGGTCTGGTGACTTCCCTGTGTTGACAAAGGGCTTAGCTTTCTGCCCCCAGGAGCTTGCTTCAACAGAGAGTGTGGCTTGCAGGCCTATAAAGCCTTTGCTTGAGCCAAGAGAGGCAGAGATCTCTGGATTTTCACCACATAGCTACATCGCTTTTTCTGCAGCTGCTTTTACGATTTACATTTTAAGAGGAATACATTGGGGGAAACTACATGTTCAAGGTCGTTGACACCAAGAAATCAAGGTAATGTTTATCCTTAAGACAAAATACTGGGTTTTGCCACTGTTGGTACCACCCTTCCCAATCGAAACAAGGTCTAACTCTTTAGTTGGGCAGGCTAGAAACTCACTATGTAGCCCAAGCCAGTCTCAAGCTCCTGGCAATCCTCCTGCCTCAACCTCTCAAGTGCTGGGATGCCTGGCGCGAGCTTCCATGCCTGGCTTACCAGTTCTTAAGCAAGTGCTAATTCCTGATGCCCGGCTACAACACTGCCTACTTCCAACCAGACTGCTCTGCAGAGTGGACTGATGATCACCTTGGTATTACTGCTTCCAGCGAGACACTTCTGCTTTGAGCTTCTGGCTGAGAGCACGGAGGCTCTCCATCTATCTGGACTGTGCCTTCTAACCTTCCCACTTCCACTAAAGTTTCTTTTACTCACTTGACTTGAGTCACTCAGTCCATAGTCTCTCTGTAGCTTGGCAGCGACCGTCGCCTGCAATGGCTTCCAATGTCCGGCTGTGTCACTCACTGTCCTGTGTTCTTCTGCTAACGAGTTTTGGTGGTGGCTCTGCTGTTGTATCTTTGCAGTCCTCACCTTTGACCCTTCTGCTGCCTTCCTGTCCCCATTGCTGTGTCCTTCCTTCTGTGTCACAATCCACTTCTTAACTACTGGCTCACATCCCCCCCTCAGCTCCCAGGGAGGCATCTCTTTCCCTCATCCATGCTGTTCATGGGGACTCAGCTATCCACCTACCCTGTGCCAACTCCTCATACTGCAGAAAAGCATAGAGTTGAGCCGACGAATCTCACTAAGCTAAGACTCTTCAACCATAGTGGGTACTACATGCTATGAGTCAGCCATTGGCCCCTCATGCTTGTTGTTAAGAATGGCCAATGCTGGTTTTTTTTCTCTTTTTTTCCTCTACCTGCTGTGGGGTGGTCTTGTCTCCATGAGAAATGAGATGCTTTCTGAAGTGTTCCTTATCCTTCCCTAGTGTCAGTCCCCAAATCCTCCGGCCCTATCTGCTCTGTCCTGCTCTGTGATGCAGGAGCCCACAGCCCTTAGCTTAGAGATGGGAGCCTTGCAGTACGATAATGACTAACATCACATGGAATGGTAAGACCCTTGCCTGCCAACACTCACAGGACTGTCCCTTCTTCAGCCCTTTGGATGCCTTGTCTCCTCCCTCTGTAAAGTTTACCTAATCATTTCCTATCCTTTAGCTCCACTTACTATAATATTAATTCATAATGCCTTAGCCTAATCTATAATTATCTTAATTATTTATCCATTTACCATCTTTCTCCTTCCCATAAATAAATATTCATTGGTTTGGGTTGTACCCTAGAATCTTGTACAGTACCTGATACGTGTGGAATCTTTATAAATACATTGAAAATGAGCATGCTCCCATGATCCATGAGTCCTGCTTGGGTCTTGTATGTTAGTTAATTTTCTTGTTGCTGTTAAAAAAAATTGCTGACAATGGCAACCTAATAAAGAAAGAGGCGATTTCAGCTCACAGTGTGAGGGTACAGTCCTTCCTGGTGGGGAAGACCCTGGGTAAAGGATGTGAAGTGGCTGGTCACATTGCATCTGCCGTCAGGAAGCAGAGATGAATGCTGGTGCTCAGCTCACTCTCTTTGTGTTTGTTCAGTGTGGGATCCCAGCCTACAGGATGCTGCTGCCCACTTTCAGGGTGAGTCTTACAGACCCACTGAGAGGTATGTCTGCTAGGCGACTCCTAATGCAGTCGAGTAGACAGTGGAGACTCAGCATCACAGGAGGCTTCTCCAAATATAGTCCCAATTCAGATGTGGAAGACTGTAGATCCCCAATGAGAAATTTGAAAATTCTACTGGCTCTCCAGTGTAATCCTTTGGGGAAGCTAAATCATATTCAAGGGCAGATAACTCTAGGCCAGATAGAAGCTCTTGATGGGGTGATGTCTTAGTTAGGGTTTTACTGCTGTGAACAGACACCATGACCAAGGCAACTCTTATAAAGACAACATTTAATTGGGGCTGGCTTACAGGTTCAGAGGTTCAGTCCATTATCATCAAGGCAGGAACATGGCAGTATCCAGGCCAGCATGGTACAAGAGATACTGTGAGTTCTACATCTTCATCTGAAGTCTGCTAGCAGAATACTGACTTCCAGACAGATAGGGTCTTAAATACATGCCCACAGTGACACACCTACTCCAATAAGCTACACTTCCTAATAGTGCCATTGCCTGGACCAAGCATATACAAACCATCACAGGTGGACCGTAGCAGAAAGTAAACTCTGGGAATCAGCAGGAAGCATCCTTACCATTGGGGAGAGTTCAGAAGACACCAACACTGGACACAAGGTAGGACTTGGTCCCTGGCAGCAGCATAATGATAGGGCCTTTAAGGAAGACATACTTCTTCATGACCCTCTGTCTGTCTAGGATTTCCCCTGATTCCATGCTGGTGGTAAAACCCAATTCACCACTGCAGATTTGCCTCATTCCTCGGACAGTGACCCCGCATCTACCTTCTTCCTAGTGGTAGAAACCCTACTAGCACCTTCCATGTGGTCCAACCTCACCCATAGCTTATGTCTTACCTGAGAAAAAAACCTAGAACTCTGCCCTAGGAATGCTCACCCACCTTCTGGACCCCACTGAGACCAACCCCAGACAAACCACCCCACAAATTAGTGGACCGTGTCTGTGTTGACACATCTATTCTCAACCTAATGATATGTTTGTTTAACTGATGACTGCTGTCCTCATTAGGGACTCATTGTTGAGCCTGGAATAGTGATTATTTTTTGCTGATATTCCTTTTCTGCAGAGATGATTTTTTAAAAAAATCACTCTTTGGGTATGCTATGAATCCTTAATGAGGATAGTTAAATTTAAAAGAAACCCCCAAATCACCCTTCAGGTTGAAAATAGAAGTGTCTACACAAGCAAGCTGTTAATTTGCTGGTTATTGATGGACACAGGACAGTGACACACCCACAACCTTCAGTGAGCATGCCCTTCACATGAGCATGGTAGGTACCAGGCAAAGAGGCAGCTGAGCCAATGGGAAGTGATCACTTGAGGTTCCAGAACATTCCCTTTGCTTTATGCAGGAAGAGACATCATTCTGATGATTTGGGTATACTGCCCATGGTTTCCAAATTGGATTCAAAGGTGTGCAAATTTTGGGAATGGGAAGAGAAGAATGTTTCTAGAAACTTATTATCTGGACACCTAGAAAGCTAATTGTGAATGAATGAACTCAACAACCCCTGAAACCCACCTTCTCTTTGGAGTTCTTATCAAATTTTTGGATAGGATGTATGTACTAATCTAATGTCACAGCTCTTGGACCAGTGGAGTGAGACAGTCAAGGCCAATGTCTTGGTTTCCTCACCTGTAGTGGAAGCCACGTTTACCTCTGCTCTTGTCTCTTCTCATCTATATGCTGAGTCTATGCCTACAAGCCTGTTCCCCTTTAATAGACATATTTGAAAAGATAAGGACTATGAGAGAACCCTGGGAACTTTCACCCTGAGTCTTGATCAGAACAATGCTGTTCATGGTGAAATTACAGCAGTCTCACTAGCTCTTACAATTCCCATGCAATATATGGAGCTGAGGTGAGTGGGAAGTGAGGAGGGTACCGGGAGAAACTAAAAAAGAAGGTGTGTAGTTAGAGTGTGGAGAATTTGGGTTAGGTGGAATGAAGCTCCCCAGGGAGCTGGCTTTTCATTCTGACCCTGCCAAATACTAGCTATGCACCTCTGTCACCACAGCCCTGGAGCGATCATGTCAGAAATAAAATAATGGTGTCCAGTATACAAGAAGCTTTCTTAAATCTCAGTAATGAGACTGTGGTTGAGGCTACCTCCAGCTAGGTGTATTTTACCCAACATCTCTGCAGGGCCTAGCAAGTGTGCCAAGCAAGTGCTAGTTTAGGCAGTGGGTCTTCGGTCATCTGCATCAGCCCTCATGCCTGGCCACTTCTCAGTACCTGGCACTCCCCACTTTGTGGCTTCTATACACTAGGGCTGCCCTTTCCCCTCAGCCGATATGTTCTGCTATGCTGTGGAGATTAAATCTACCATAGCTCCTCCAATGTGCAGTCATGTCTAAACAAAATCTTCAATGGAACAAACCCCAGATCATTTAAAGCATCCCTGGTGTCTACTAGTCATCTGGGTTTAGGGTATGGTCCTTCTCCCTCTTGGTCCTGCATGGGTTGCTTCTAGTTGCTATAGTTTATAGTTCAATAGGAAGCTGTTGAATAGTTACTTAGAACCGAGAGGTGGGATAGAGACTTACAAGAGCTGATCCTGACCAAATAACCCTCTCCACTAAATAATGGAGATGTACTTCTAAATGCACTTCTAGAGGTGTTCTAGAGAACAGATCCACAGCTGGATCATGGAGGAGGGCACCACCTGAACCCATTGGCCAGTTAGCATCTCCTTCCCCACCTTGTGTGTGTGTGTGTACACGTGTTATATACACATGTGTACGAATGTTTGCTCATGCGTGTGTGATGTGCATATGTATTTGTACCTGACGTAGACACTGAAAATATTTTCTTGATCTCTTTCACCTTTATTCATAGACATAGGATCTCTCAGTTGAACTCAGACCTCACCTACATATTTATTCTGGCTTGCTGGCTTGCTGGCTTGCTTAAGGTATCTCCTGTCTCTACCTCCTGAGTGCAGAATTATATATGAACTGCACACCTGACATTAGTGTGGATTCTGGGGGTCCAAACTGTACTCCTCACACTTGTGGGGCAAGCACTTTAATCATCAAGGCATCTCCTCAGCCTAGTCAGCATGACTGTGTCCCGTGCATGTGTGTAAGGTTGGACGTGCCTGTAGGATGTTAGAATCTAGAAGAAAAGGATGTTGCATAGCTTTGATGCGTTTGTTGCCTGATTTTTTTTTTTTTTTTTTTTGATATTGCCACTGCACAGGCAGGGACCATGTCTGGTCCAATCGCTTGTTTTCCTGGCATGTAGGAAGTGCTTATCTGCTGAGTGAATGCGTGAATGAATGGAACACCAATACAGAGATGTTAGTGGTTCTTAGAAAGACAAGATTAGAATAGTGCTGGACCTAGCATGGAGCCTTTCCTGTGGGAGCATCAACAAATGCTTTGGAAATGCAAGGTTAGCAGAGGTCTCTTCTGAAACACACACACACACACACACACACACACACACACACACACACACACCCCTACAGGGCCTTGTTATTTAATCCAGGGTAGCTTTGAACTTGAACTTGCCATCTTCTCAACTCTACTTGAGAAGGCTGGGACTATAGGTACGCACCTGCATGTATGGATCTAGGGGATCTTGGAGTCTTGGGTGACAGTTGGAGCAGAAAGGAGAAAGATGGCATGCCTGGAAAGCACATTTCTGTGGGTAGGGCTATAGAAGGTATGTCTGAAGCTGGAGTTGAGTGTAGGAAGGACGATTTAGAGACCATGTCAGAGAGGTCATTAGAGGCATGCATGTATGGCCTGAACTAGAGACTTTAGTTGTGACTCCTGATGTTATTTTAAGGTGGTGGCTTTTTCATATTTAATTATGAATGAAATTGCATTTGAGGACAGCATCTGATGATGGTGTGTGGTTATGCTGTGTGGGCTGCTTTCAAAATAGCTCACCCCAAACTTCATTAGCGATTAGCTCGAGGAAAGTGCAGCCTGACCCGCTGGCACTTTTCATTTTGTCTGTGCCCAAGTTTGCGTAGGCGGGGAAAGGTAGCGAGTGGGTTTGTAGGTCTCTGGTGACACGGGCTATCTCTTCCGGATATTGATCTTGGAGGCCCATGTTTGAGGACCTCAGGATGCATGATGGTGTCTGTCCTCCTTTGTCCCCCCACTGTATCTTCTTCCCTCCTCCTATAGCATGATGGTACCACATGTCCAAAGAGCATGGAGCTGGCACTGCACGCTCCCAACTGGCCCAAGGCATCTGGTTGCCGAGCCCAGTCCTGTTGTTTCCATTCCATCCTCACCTAAATATGGTCACTGTTTGCAGCAGTAGCTCCAATACTGCCTGCATCCATGGGGACTGTGAATTTCTGCTTGGCCATCAGCAAGCAAGGCCTTTCCTGGCCTGCCTTCCATTGCTAGCCTTAGGATAAAGCCTTGTTATCATGGAGCTTAGCTTTGGTAAGAAAGAAGTACACAAGGGCTGGTGGCCACAGCATCCAGAGATTTGCTGGACATAGCATACAAACTAGGTTCCTGTCCCCGCCCATCCCATTGCTAACATTAGCCAGAGAGATGGCTAGCATCCCAGGGTTAGTCCTAGATGAAGCTCATTGCCCTTGTAGGAGGCAGAGACATGACTGGTAAACTAAGTTGGTTTTGCTCTCTGCTGCTCTCTCCCCCCACCCTACCCTTTCCAAAGCCTTCCTATGTAGCTCAGGTGTGCTTCGCATCTGTGTTTCTCCTGCCTCAGCCTCCCGAGTGTTGGAATTATAGGTACACATAATAATACACTGGACTGATGGTGCTGTCTGATCTTTAGTA
>JANHMN010000003.1:37297683-37320183 GCA_030674055.1 Rhabdomys pumilio | reverse complement strand
GGTATGGGGATGACCACAGGAAAGTGTCTACCCTAAGAAGACTCCATCCACAGCTGGGCTGCTGACTGGGAGTCTTCCAAAGAATCCAAGATCCCTAATGCAGCAAGCTTCAAACCTGAACTTGCAATGTGTGGATTTCGGCACAAGTCCCTGGGGTTTCTGAGGTAGTTCCCGTCTTGTGTGTAGCGGAGGAGCAGATAGGCGTTGTAAGCAGCCTTTTAAAATGTGTGTGTGTACAAGTGTCTGTAAGGGTATATGCCTATGAGTGGAGGTGACTGTAGAGGTCAGAAAAAGGCATCAGATCCTCTGGAGCTGATGTCACAGGTGGTAGTGAGTCACATGACCTGAGCAATAGGAACAAGACTGAGTCCTCTGGAAGAGCAGCAAGTGTCTTTAACTGTCGAGTCATCTCTCTGGTCACTAAACAGACCTGATATGATTTGAATATGGTTGAGTGTGTCCCTTGGGGTCATACGGTATGAACTCAGTATTTCATATGATAATGCTGAAAGGAGATGGAACCTTTAAGAGGTAGAGCCTTTAGGTATCTATTCTTGGAAGAGATTGAGATAAGCCCCCTTGGAGTTCTGGGCTCCCAAAATAGAGAGTTATTATAAGAGTGAGCCTATAGAGTTAGGGATACATCTCAGTGGTAGAATGTCTGTTTATCATGCACAAGGGCCTGGTCTCAATCACTTATACTGCAAGTAAAAATAATGATAATAATAGTAATGAAAAAATGAGTAAAACACCAAAAATAGTCCCTATCTCATAAATCAAACCAAAGAGAGAAGTTTAGCCCTATAAGTTGCTCTCTGATGATCAATTTGGGGAATGTTCTTGCATGAGGCCTTTTCCAGACCTGAGCAAATGCTTGTCTCCATAAGTTTCAGAATGAGGAGCTAAATACACCTTTTTGCTTTATAAAGGTAGCTGGCCTCAGGTATTGTGTTATAGCAAACTACAGGTTAATATGTGACCTATACTTTGAGAAACTAGGCTGCTTTAGGATAAGGTGCAAGATTCCGCAGTCCCCAAAGTCTCAGTCACAGAATTCTTGGCTGGATGTTGGGAAATAGCAAATAGTGTATTGGCCACCCAATACACTCTACTGATAGCACTACAGTATTTTTAAAGTAATAGATTAAAGTGAGAATTGGGATGACCACAAGTAGAAAGGGTTGGAGGAAGTAGGCCAAGGCTTAGGGGTGAGCTTTAGAGGAAGCAGTCAAAGCTTTTTAGAGGCTCTAGCAGGACTCCATGATGGGGTGCTTCCAATTAGGTGATAAGGAGATTATCAAGGTCCATCCTAGACCTCATACTGGAGTCTCCGTGTGCCTGTTCCTTCTTTCCCTCCTGGGTGTGAATGGTGGACCCTACACTTTAGGGGTTGTTGGCTTTGCCTGTCTGTGATTGTGTTGTTACTGAGCACTAGAGGCCATTGTGAATGAGTCACTTTCTGCGTTAGGGCATTGATTATAAGTGAGGAAGGCATTTTTTCACTAAGGTTGAGCCAGTGAAAGTCTTGGGAATTCAAACTCCCCACAGCTCGAAGCTCTCCAAACACTCCTGTATTCAGTCCTGGTATTGAGCAGCTGGGAAAGTCAAGGCATGAGAAGGGAAGGAAGGGAATAGACTGTCAGTCTCAGACAGAGTTATGACTGGCCAGGCAATGACCAAGGCTCCTGGTTCTTAGCCCTATGGCCTTGTCACTGCTCATATACATAAGATTCTACCAGTCCACATTTAGTGTGAGACACTGACTAGACAGGCCATTCTAGAGCATCTCCTGGGTTACCTTCTTGTGTGAGAAGAGCAACAGCAATAGCAGCTACTAATTGTGTGTGGGCACATTATTGTTTTTAGTGAACTAATTACTGATTATCTCAGTTAGTTTAAATCATTCTTATGACCATCACCCCATCTTAAAGAGGAGGAAATGGTCTCCGAGAGGCTATTGAGCATCCAAGGCCCACAGCATAGCATACTATAGGAGGACTTATGCTTGACAGCTCACCCGAAAGTTGGTTCTTGTCTTGCTCTCCCTGGCCAGTTTCTCCCACACTGCCCTACTGTCTGCTGGTGCAAAATCACTGTGGGTGTTCCTCTCTGACGTCATTATCTGTTTACTTATGCAGTTGGGGACAGCATACTGGCTGCTTTAATGACAATTTTTTATAAAATGAGGTAGACTGACTTTAAAAAATCTGCCCATCAGTTTGAGGAAGCCTTAACTAGTTCTTGCCAGAAGCTTGAGTAGAAACTCCCACAGGGTAAAGGTGGTATGCAAATGATCTTTGAGAACATGAAGCCCTAACCTTTAGAGCCGATCCCATAGTTTGTATCTGTCCACGCCTCGCTGAGTTCCATCTTGGACAAAGAATTAACAATAAGTCCGTGCTGTGACTTGGAATTATGGTACCCTTTAGCAGTCCCTCACATATATTCTATGCCAAACTAAATCATGTAATAAGAAATTTCCTGCCATCTTGTAAAAGTTTATTTGTTCTTGAGACTGATCTGAGACTTTGGGATTAGGGGCCGAGGCTTTAGTGATTTGGTCCAGAAATGAAGGACCCTTTTTAAAGAGGCTCCTTTGGTCTAAAGAGGTTCCTCTTGTGGCTATCTCCCTATCTCTCCCATTCTACCTCTCAATGGCGCTTCTTTCCTCTTCCCTCCTCTTCACAACCTCTATTTCCATTTAAGGTCCCATCATGCTCAGGTTTTCTCTACATGCTATTTCTGTGTAATGCTTTCCTTCCCACCTTGGAGCCCTTTCCCAAAGGGCACTTATATGTCCACTTCAGTTTTAGGACTTATTAATTTAGCCTCTTCTACTTCTTTTTAACATGACACACATGTGGGCTGTATACACTGACTTGATCAAGGCAGAACAGAAGGAATGAGTCTACAGTGAGGGATTTCATGTGGGTTCTTGTTTTCATCCTGGAAACTAGCTGCTCACCGCATCTTATAAGCAACAGGCTTGTGGTAGGATGTTGGTTGTTTCTTCTTCCCAGTGTGTGTAGAGGGCAGAGGCTTATTATCTACCAGTCAGAACAGTAAGCCCAGGAAATCTCAGATCTCCCTCAGTGCCCCTGCTGGAGGCGAGATAGGCCTGGCTTCCAGCATGGAACCACTGGCATCATTGGACATGAGAAATGAGTAGTGGTGAACAGGGAATGAAAGATTGTCCTTTTGGAAAGACTAGAGAGTGTGTCATTCAGACTCCCTAAACTTGTGCTGTGTTTGTTGGGGCTCAATGGGAGTCCTACAGCCATGATACCGGATTGTCAATGCATGACTCCCACCTCCAAGTTACTAATACCAATGTCACAAAGTGTGAAAGTCACCAAACATCATTAAGACTCCAGCACAAGTAGTTCCCAAATGGGAGTCCATAGTAATCCAAGGGTTCCAAGAAGAGGCTCTGGAAGTAAGAGAATGGTGGGGGTGGGAGGATGGATCAGGGTTCCTCTTGTGGAGTTACGCAGTTCTTTGTGGATCTTGAGTTCCTTGTGGGCAGTGTTCTGTTGTGAGAAGATGCTGAGAACCCATAAATGTAGATCAAGCTCTTGCTTCTACAAGTAGAAAACCAGGTTTCACCATAGAGCAAAGCATCTCAAGCGTTGACTCTGTGTGGCAAGGTTAGATAAATATCTTTGATCATGTTGGTGGGGCTTTGGTAGATGAAATGAAATACACACTTAAATGGAAGGTCCTTGTGGCCCAGTGTCTTGCTTCAGATAGCCTGGAACATACAGAATTTCAGAGAGATGGATGCCCATCTGGGACTAAGCTCAACATGGAAAGGGACCCAAAGTCCTGGGACACAACTACTCAGCAAGGGCCAGCAATGTTGGCCAGTAGTTGAGCAGTTGCTATGTGTTGAGACAGAACCTGTAACTCTTAGATATGTTATCTATAATCTATATTTACTTTATTGATGCTAGAGATTGGAGCCAGAAATTATTCCGTGCTGATTGGTCATCCTTACTTCTCAGTGATACCCTAGCCCTATTCTACTGGTAGAGACACAGAGGTGGTTTTGAGACTGGTAGTATTCCTGCTGGAGCTTGTATGCTGTGTGCTGGGATCAGTGCTCCCATGCCAAGGGTCCTTCTATCCAGGCAGATGGCCTTCTAGTGTCCAGCAGGATTTTCTAGGAATATACTGGGCTAGGGAGTTCATCATTAGGAATATGCTCTGGGAGGCTTAGATTAATAGGCTTTTTGTTTGTTTGTTTGTTTGTTTGTTTGTCTTCTTCCTGATTCTATCAGGGTCTATAGAGACTCCTATTGGGTGAAACTAAACTGGAAAGGAACTCAAGCAGGAACCTATATTTGCCATGTTTTCTAATGTGTCTCACATCAACTCTTTGGGTGGACATGATAGAGGCATTCATGTATATATTTATTGATTAGGCATCCATTGATAAGAGTCTCAGTTGTTGAGCACTTGCCTAGCATGCACAAGTTCTAGGGTTCAATCCCCAGCACCCTAACTAAAAGTAGCAAAAGAATCCCTGTTGGTCTACTGATCTTCCGTCACCCATCCACAAGTCATTCCATATTTGCATATACATTTTACTATTTGCATATGCATTTTACTCATTGACTCACGCACTTACTACTTTTTGATTCCTTCAGTTATCACCCCCGTTCTCTCTCTATCCATTCACATGTGACTTCAGATGCTCATTTACTTACATCCTTAATCACATGTGCAATGTGGTGGCTGTTCTTTCGTTCATTCACTCGTTCACTTAATGAATAATCCACATTGAAATGACTTAACAGTCTCTGGAGTTGTGTCGTACTTAAACCAGGTAGATGCTGGGTGTGGAGGTGCATGAAGTTGAATAGACGGTGCCAAGACTGGAGAGATGGCTTTTGGTCTGTGACAAGTGAAAGTTAAATCCATCTGTGGTGTTATAAAAAACAAGCACATTCATTTATTGAAGTCCCCTTGTCCAGCTCACAAAGTCACACCAAGAAATGCCCACCCCCCTGTGCCTCTTTGCCTAGGTGAGATACACATTTGAAAGCTCAAGGACCATAAAACACAACCCAAAGGTGAGATTAAATGTCTAGTAATAGCAATAGTGAGTGCCAGGCAGGCTTAGAATGAGGAGGTCTTTTAGGCTTAGACTCGAGATAGCTTCACGACTTGGATGAGGACTAGAGAGATCTGTGTCAGGTGCTGAGTCGCCACTGTATTCGTTCCTTTCACATCATGGGTGATTAACACAAACAACTTAAAAGAGGAGTGATTTATTTTTGGCTCATGGTTTCAGAGGGTCTACCATGTGAGCAAGATTTGATGGGCAGACCAGTCCATGGCAGTGGCAGCAGGTACAAAGGTTCCTCCCATCATGGCAGACCAAGCAGCAGAGGAAGCATGGCAGGAGCCAGCGGCCATTTAACCTTTAACCCCCTCCCCTCTACATGCCAACAATGGCTGGCCATCAGCTAGTTCCTGCTTCCTTAGTGCTCCTCACATAGCCTTCCAAAATGGTGCCACCAGCTGGGGACCAAGCATTCAAAACAGCAATCTATAGAGGACAATTCAGATTCAATAGTGCATCTCACATGAACTTTCCTGGCTGTGTGTGTGACTTCATTGCACTTCTGAGCCTTTCTGCCTCCAGAGAGGATTCTTTGGGATTCTTCGGATAAAACTCACACAAACCAGTGAATGGTTTTCACAAGTGGCATGAGGGACAAATTGATTGCAGATGGTGTTTTTGTCCTTAACCATTCTGTGAATGTTGTTCCTCCGTACACAGAGTCTGTGGGTGCTCAGTGGGAAAACACCGCTACTCCCCTTAGATTGTAATTGACCCCCATGGTGCCTTCTTCTCTGAAGATACTCAGGCATCCAAAAAGGGCAAGTCTAGATGGCATGCTTATCTCTGTATTAGAACCTCAACCACCTTGAATCTCAACTCATGAGCAACGGGAAGAATTCTAACTGCACGCTCATTCCCCGGGTGACTGGTGCACATGCTTGAGAAGGATCAGAGGAGAAGGAAGAAATCATAGGCACATGCACAGTGCTCTATCCTCCTCAGCCCCCATCCCTGCCCTCAACATCCCAGGCATGGTTTTGCCCGTAACTCTAGATGCTTGGTTTAAAATACACAGCCATAAACACTCAGGACAACCAGCAGTATGGCCGGATGTAATATTAATTTCTTTCCTGGTTTGTCTGTGAAAGAGTCAACCATATAAATCATGGGAAGCCACGAAGACAGAAAATGAAATCGCATCTTCAGATGGGCAAGTATAGCATGTTACCATTAAACTCCAAGTAGCACCATGCCTGATTAACTCAAGGGTCTTTGTGTGAGCCTTCCTTTAGGTTAGGTGAGACAGTCAGAAGTGTCCCCACACCCTGTCTGTGTTGGAGCAGAGCCTTGGATACTTATCTGTGGCATATCCCTGGCAAGCCTGGTGTCTGCCGGACAGTGTCCCCGGCAATGCCATTTTTCAAGACTTGTTTAATTAACAACCATTTTTGACCTCGGCTTGTTATGAAAGTGTTGCTATTCTCTCCTGCTAAATTATGTCTAATGAACATATTTGCATGTTATCAGATATAGCAATATATCATTTCAAATTTGAGCATTTAAGCCTACATCACTCAAAACAGCTTTTGTGGATTAGTAAGCAGGTGAAATCAAAAATCTCATTTCATATCTGACATTAATAACTTTCGGGGGAGTGAGCATTGACATTCATGTCTGGACCAGAATCGAGCCCAATGTCCTAGAAATACAAGGGCAACACACAAACCTACTCACCAGATAGGAAAATAAATCACACATAATGCAGAATTTCTACCTTACATGTTAATTAATGTGTGCAATCAATTACTGATGTTACAATATGAGAAAGAAACTGGTGGGGAAAGGGGTAATAAAAAATACCTATAGATTTATCTGCTTCTTTTTTCTATTTAAACAAATAGTCTTCAAGCCCGTGAATGCTGTGTTGAGGCATGCTTGGAATAATAAGCATCATAAAATCTAATCAGATTTATAAGAGGAATTGATTGTTGTGGCAGGAGGAGAGGGTGGAAAATAAGCTGAAATTTAAGTGTTAATTTTTATGCTAATCCACAGTGGCTTCATATGAAGCAATTTTGTTCTGTGCCACAAATATAAAATTGTCCCTTGCAGAGAAATGTCAGCTTGCTAGACCTGAAAGCAGTAATTTATTAGGTATGTTTCTATTAGTATGTGTCACAGTTGTTAGCAGGCTATACACACAATGGCGCTTCATACTTATCCTCTAAGTCTGAGAATGTTTCAGCTCAGTGGCTGGAACGTGGGGCATTAATGCATTATCATATGCGGGGTGGTCTGTGCCCTGTGGACAAAAGGCTATTTAATACAATTTAATGTCATTCTGAGAAGAAGTGGAAAAATAAAGACGGGGAATAAAATGGCATCTGTGAGTTTCACAGGGCACTCATGCACAAACCCTCAGTTTAAGAGGTATGACATTTCTGCCAAGAAAAAGAATAAAACTGGGGCATTTTTTTTTATAACCTGTTCCCCACTGCAGTATTTCCTAAATGCTATTAAGTGATCGATTTACACGGCCACATGATGATGTCATCCATAAGAAGGGGAATGCAGATGACAGCAAAATACTACTGACAGTGACCTTGTTTCTGAATCCTTGGAACCCTGTCAGCTTTGCTTCCAGTATATGGTTTCAAAGAATGTACTTTTTGGACAATATCTAGTTACTGGGTAGTGAATTAATAGAGTTAAAGGCTCTGATGCAATTCACATATAGGTCAATCACATGCGCCAACATCTGCTCTGTCACGATCATTTGCATATAGCATTCATATGTTAATGATGCCTCTTTTTACTCAAGTAATATATTTTAAAAACAAGATTTGCATATCAGTTTGGATCAGTATATTACAAGCAATTTATCATTTTCTCCTTCTTGTTATGATTTGAAGAACAATATCTTGAATGATGGCTGCTATATTTGAGCACGGCTCTGATTTATACAAGGAGCCCCTCGGTGGGAAAGCTTCCATTCTAAAGCTGCTTAAAGCCTTATAAATCAATAATGACACAGATGGACTGCTGATAATCTATTTAGAATGCCTGATAGCAAATATTGCCGTACAGATGATTAGAGGGGTAACCATTTTAGCAGAGTCCTTCCTCCCTCTACAAATGGCAAGTTTGAACAACAACGAGGAGATAGAGGTGCCTGTACACAGACTTCTCCTCACAGGGTCTGGCTTGCAGAGGGGAAGACCTGGGGAGAAGAACAAAGGCACTTCCCGTTCCTGCCAATATAATCATATCAATCCCTGTTTCTTTAACAAAACAGGTCCTCTTAATGGAATTGTGTCTTCAGGTGTAAATAGCACTAAAAGCTGCTTCTCGGGTCCTCTTTGCCCCGATACAGTGCAAGGAGTGAGAAAATAAAGTGGAGGCTGTCAGAAGTGGCAGCTGTTTGGAATCCTGATAAATATAAGCTCTTATTGATCTGATGGAAATAAAGGATCCCAGTGCTAGGCAGTATTTAGCTTCTTGTCTACGGCACATCACCGGTGGCCTTGCATGGGGATAGATTTCCATTCTCATACTCTGGATTTGATTTCATCTTTAACCTTTGCAGCTGAGTTTCCTTGACCTCCAAGTATGGCTGTGATTTTCTGAATTTGTTACATTTTGCTTTACATGGTTCCTTTCTCTATTTCCTTTTTCGTGACAGGGAACTGCGGCCCACCCCTCTGGCCATCTCTCAGCATCTGGAGCATCTTTTCTGAGGACATATTCTTACTAGACTGACAGTCCTTAAGTCAAGCATGCAGTGAGGGTGTTAAGGTAAGTCTCACCCTACTAGGGCTGTCTGCCTGGATACTCCTTGCCTCTTCCTGTTTGTCCTGTTGAGATCACACAAATCCAATTCCAATCATCTACTCTGAACCCCAGACAAGCACCTCCTGGCTACCAGTGGAGGCACCTGCACCCACCCAGTAAAACCATGGGCTGTGGCTCCTGGGGACCAGCATTTCTTTGTGGTTGGGGCGGTGTCAGTTTAAGACAAAAGGATCCAAAAGAACAATGTTCTATTTTTTTTCAGAAAGAAATAACGTGCTTTGCCCCATGTTGTGTTTTCCACTCGGTTGCTTAATTCCTTTTTGGAGTTTTCTTCCGGGATAGAGATGAAGCTCCATCTCAGAATCCTGAGGTGCTGTTCATGTTTTTCTGGTTCCAAGAAAAGTGCGGCTGTTATTTCTGAGTAGTTTTGATACAACCAAATCAAAGTGAAGATTTGAAATGGCTTTTCTGAAAGCCCAAGCTGAAGTCATAAATTATTCTGCACCGCGATTCTTTCTGATAGTGAAACCGTACCTCTCTGCCTGACACTGCTGCAATGGGAGAAAGTGAAAGTTAAAAATAAAATGAAACATTTAAATCTTGGCTGTTGAGAAGCTCAGATAGACATCAAGGCCAGTCGATAGAGGCGCCTATCAATTAGACGTCCACGCTTATCATCCCATATTGGCTTATTAGCAATTGCCTGGGTTCAGGGTTCCGGGATTAAGAATGTGAAGGGCTGGGGGCGCGGGGGGCGGGGCATATGCAAGGAAATAGCAACCTGTGAAAGGCCAGGTCTGTGGCTTCCTCTGTTTGCAGGAGGCTGGGGACAGGCTGGTGGTGGCATCAAGGCCTTGTTGCGATTCTTGCAGGAGGAAAATGTCTACAGTGAGAAGGTTGGAAGTTTTCCCTAGTCTACCCCGTTATTTGAGTCGGAAAGTGTTGATTTCACACCGTGCTGAGTGTTTTCCCGCAGCTTCTTAGTGGGTGTATTCTATGTTGAGAAAAAGGAGCAGTTAACGAAAGCAGTAGTGGGGGCCATCAGCGGCCTGGCAGGCCTGTGACTTTGCCGATCCCAAGGTGCCCTCTAGGAGAGGGGTGGGCAGCTCAGGAGCTCCAGCCTAGAGCTTGCAGAAGACGGAGCTTCTGGCTAGGTCCCTCCTCGGCATATCGCAGGCGGGAACAATTTTTGGTTCTTTTGCTGCTGGGTTGGGAAAACAAGCCCGTGGTTGCCAGTAAGGTTTGGAATCTGCCTGCCAGATAAGGGAATGTCTGTGAAGACTATTTTCCCTCTTGGGAGGCAAAACACAGATGGGGGAGTTCGGAGTCTAACAGCATTCAGCTGCTACATTGATGGTAAGAATTCTGTAGTATGGATGCTCGTGGTATCTGAAGGCCAGGTTTAGCATAGCTGCCGAGGGCCTCTGGTAGGGAGTTGGTAGGACTGGCTGTTGAGAGAACAAGTATGTTGGCTTGTTCTGAAATACTCCACACTCTGTGCTTCTTGAGGTGGGAGAGGAAGCACCGCTACCATGCTGGCCACTTCCGCCATGCTGGCCACTTCCGCCATGCTGGCCACTTCCGCCATGCTGGCCACTTCCGCCATGCTGGCCACTTCCGCCATGCTGGCCACTTCCGCCATGCTGGCCACTTCCCCCTTGACTTCCTTTGGGATGGGATATGGAAGAGAACAAAAATGAACTTCTGACTGAGTGCCCCCGACATCCCAAACCCTGCTCCCTGAAGACAGAGAAGGGTTTCTGAAGGAAGGCCATGGGTTTCTCTGAGGGACATCCCCCGCCCCGCTCCTAGTTTGGGCAGCTTTCACACTGTAGGACAGGCAGTGGTTTTTGGCTCACCAGGTTTCCCAGCACTAAGGTACATATTTTGCAGCTAGTCACTGGGCTGAACTTTGAGCTTCCTGGAACATAAAAGGACAATCATGGATGTCATATGCTGGAGATATGGTCAATAAGGAAGACCCCATTAATCCTAATACTCTGTCCGCCCTACATATATGTGCCTGTGAGTTTAGTTTGAGTTTGGCACAGAAAAAGAGCAACAACAGTAACTAATATGAAGATAAAACAGATTCATAAATACCTGTGGTTTCATAGTCAGGGAACTGAGGTATGTATGGTATATGGGGTAGCCCATAAGCAGGTATGAGAATATTTTATTTCTGGATGGAAAATGTACACCTTGGGATGACTTGAGGGATGTGTCATGTGACCAGGAAATAAAATTGAAACTTTACTTTCAAGAACAAATTCTTATCCTCTGAGGATCAATAGTAGACAGGTCTTGAGAACAGGTAAATGATATGTAGGTATCCCTCTCCCACTCTCTTGAATTTCAGCCCCAGTTCCCGGGCTCTCCAAGGGCCTGAACTGAGAAGGGCTGACAGCCAGTGAGAGAAAGAGAACCTTGAACTGGCCCTGAGCTGCTTCTGAGAGTCTGGAATTTTGTACAGGGGATATTTCCTCACTTACACACTTCCAGTTCTCTGTAAAGGACTCTTGACTTTGTGAAGTCTCTTTTCTTTTCTCTTGTATTTTTTTTTAAATGACAGAAGCTTGAAGCTTCTGGAAGGACCACTTGTTCTTGCTCATCTTGTATCTCTCCTCAAACTTGACCTTGGTCTCTCATCTGGCCTTGCATTTCAGAGCTCGGGCTTTGAAAACATCCATATACATGATATCTTTGTTCAGAGAGAAATCCACAGAGTACCTTGTGGACATGAGATTACTGTAGTTATTCTCTCTCTCTCTCTCTCTCTCTCTCTCTCACACACACACACACACACACACACACACACACCTACCTTGATCTTTGATCTCTTCCCATTCCTTCTTGCCCATGGTATGGTGGCTGTCACTTTGAGGAGATGGTGATCAATTACATCCACCAGAAAATGACTACAGGAGTGGTCTGAGGCCGACATTAGTGTTCTTCAGGATGAAGGCTTTGCATCCAGCTAGGATGAGCATTACTTTCCCAGGTTTGAGGAGCTTTCCCATTTTGACAGCAGACACACAGCCGAGAGACTTTGGAATCTTGCATAACTGATGTTTAGGCCAGGAGTCCTAGCTGCCAGGAGTCACCAAGGAGGCTGAGGCAGGAGCATCAGACAACCTCAGCCTACCTGGCAGCAGAGTGAGTTGCAGGCCAGCCAGGGCAACTTAGAGAACCTGTTTCAAAATAAAAAGCTAGAAGTCTAGTTGTGGTAGTATACAGCTGTAACCCAACACTTAATAAGCTGAGGCAGGAGAATCTTGAGTTCAAGACCAGCCTAGCAAGTTTGTCTCAAGATTTTATTTTTAAAAAGTAAATAAACAATAAAAATGGGTGGAAGCATGGCTCAGCATGCTAGCATCATGTGTCTAATCTTGAGTACTGCAAAAATTATAGTAATGCAATAAAGTAAAACAGAAAAGCTACAGAAATGAACCTACTGATTCGTGTGTCACTACAACAGGAGTCTTCTGACAGTACCTCTCTAAAGAGGGGGAGACACAGCCCCCAAGTCCACAGTCCATCTCTCAAGAAGACCTTCGTGGTCAGGCTAATGAGGGCCAGGGCCCTCCAGAGGAAATGGTACTCAGAGCATCCACTTTCTTTCCCCTGCTTCTCATTCACAGCTCCCATAGGTTGAGCTCCCTATGGCTAGAAACTGTCCAACATTTCCAGTGCTTCTAAAAGACCAGGCTCCAAAATCAGCAAGAATTACCGTCAGACTCTGGCCTTCCTATTTGTGATGGTTTGGCTCTAAACCATCCCCACAGGCTCAGGTGAAGAATACTTGGCCACCAGCTGGCAGTGCTGTTCTGGAAGTTGGTGGCAGGGCTCTGGGGACCACAGACATGCTGAACTCAGAGGCTGGTCCTGCTGTGGCTCTACTGATCCCAAGTCAGCATCCCTTCCTCAGTAAGCATCATCTTAGCATGCCACAGGGTTGGTATTTTGGGAGTGCAGAAGAGCAATGGAGATTGCAGGTCCTATGTGAAATCAATAAGGCAGAAATATGGAGGGGATGCTTCATGCCCCACTGGATCTTTGCCAGAATCCTTCAGAACTCATGGAGGTAAGGACTGCTCATCACTGCTTTGTAGACAAGGAATGAAGTGGGAGTGGAGGATTTTCTTGGGGGAGAAAACCACAGCCTTAACTCTAGAGATTAGGCTGAGGGGAACTTGATGATGTCTAAGCATTGTTAGAGATGACCTTGATCCACATGGAGCCCCTAGCAGGCAGACCTCCTCACAAACCTCTTTCCTCTAGGCTGAGGAATTGAGGCTGAGGAAGTTAAACTGTCTATCTCAGGATGCATACTGGCAAGTGATAGCTTTTCTCATCTCTGTGACCGAAACCTTAACATAAACAATTTAAAGCGGGGATGATTTATTTTGGCTCATGGTTTTAGAGGGATCAGTCTGTGTCTCTTGGCCCCCAATCTTAGACAGACCATCACAGTGGCAGGAACATGTGGTAGAGGAGACAAGTTTATGTCACGGAGAACAGGAAGTAGCACAGACAAGACAGGAAAAGGGCCAAAGTAAGATGTCCTAAGGGTCTAATGCTAGTGACACATTTCTTTTAGCTAGACACCATTTCTCTGGACAGTGTCACCACTGGCAGCTAACCATTCAATGTGACATGAACAGGAACCTTTGGGGGGAGTTCAGGTTTGAGCCAAGGTAGATTAGGAAGGCCAGAGTCTGAATGGAGCTCTTGCTGATTTAGAAGGACCCTTCAGAAGCGCTGGGAACAGCATGATCATGACAGTCCGAGTTGTGAGTGCAGAGCAGAAGGCAAGGGAACCAGTGAGTGAGATGTCAGACAGACAGAAGCTATAAGAAAATGCAAGCAGAGAAATTGGATGGGTGAGCTCCATTCAGGCGTGGCTTTGGAGGCCACACTGAGGCTGCAGGGGTTTTGTTGTTGTTTTCTACTTCTTCAGTTGTCTTTAGTTGTTTTGTTTTGAGGTGCTGTTAAACAAACCCTACAGCTTTGCATGTGCTAAACTGTACAATTTAGCACTACACCCCCAGGCTCTTCATTTCTGGTTTGCTACTTTTAACCAAAGACAGCATCTTGAGAAAAAGGCTGTCCCAGGTGTGGAGATTTTCCTAAATAATTGGATTAGAGTTTGCCTTACAATGGTTTCTGGTGGTCTGGTCACTGTGGTCTGGTTTCCCCTGGAGGGATGCCTGGTGACTGGTCCAAGCTGGCAGTCAGCCCTGGGAGGAACCCACAGTAGCAGCAGCAGCAGCAGCATGCTGCCCAGCATGCTCTGGGCAGCCCTGTGAGCCAGTGGTAGGTGGTTGGGCAGAAGTGGTCCCTCTAACCCCAGATCCTCTGACTCGCCAAGATCCCAGGGGAGAAGGCATCAGTGCTGAGTACATGCCATTTTGGGATTCTGGAAGGAGAGGGAATGTGGTGAGTCCCTGGCAGCCTGGGCTCTATAGTGAAATCCCATCTTAAGAAATAAAAGCAGGCTTAGTGAGATGGCTTAGCTTAAATGAAGGGCGGCAATAAGTTCCAATAATGGCAATTGATAATACCAGAAGTTGTTCACTGAAAGTGTCATCAACCATTGCTTGCCACTCACAGGTACTGTGACAGCTATGGTAACGAAGAAGAAATGTTTCTCCCCTTTCCTTGTAAAACCTCAAATGCTTCATTTAAGCCAAGAGTCGTCCCCAACCTGTCTGAATCTGCATGAGGGGCGGCTCCAACAACACACTTGTTGCCCAGACTGATGACCTGAGTTTGGACTCCCAGACCCACATAGTAGAAGGAGAGAACTTACTCCCAGAAGGTGTCCTCTAATTTACATAGACACACAGACACAGACAGACAGACAGACAGACAGACAGACACACACACACACACACATACACACACACACACACACACACACACATACAAACATACATATACATACACACACAAACACACAGAGAAAGAGAGAGGGAGATATAATAATTTTCAAAAACTAAAATCAAACCCAGAGTCTTGTGAATGCCGCAGTTTAGATGTGGTTCCCTTGGGTGAGGGAGAGGCTGTCGTTACAAGCAGACTGCTCACAAACTCTTGCTCACCCATAGGCCCAGGCAATCATAGGGTTCGCAGCAGCCTTTGTGATCAAATCACCTTCATCTTATCCATGAGGTTCTGAGGCCCAGAGGAGGTACAGAGCTTGCCTAGGATTGCAGGACATCACTGATGGCATTAGACTCCAAACCCCCACCCCATGTGTTTCTGTCCACTCTCACACAAGCACAGTGAGCCACCCCTCATGCAGATTCAGACAGGTTGGGGACCAATCTTGGCTTAAAGGAAATATTTGGGGTTTTACAAGGGAAGGGGGGGGGGAAACATTTCTTCTTCATTGCCATAGCTGTTACAGTACCGGTAAGTGGCAAGCAATGGTTGGTGACACTTTCAGTGAACAACTTCTGGTATTATCAATTGCCATTATTGGGACTTATTGCCCTTCATTTAAGCAGAAACAATATATGATGCACCTGCCTGTCTTTTCATATTTTCTGTCCTTGCCAAATCCAAACCTGCCTACATCTGATTGAGGTAAACCCCAGAATGGTATTATGAATGTTTCTTTTGTATTTTCCTCTCCCTGCTACTAACAACAAATTTACATCTTTACACAAAAGTTTCTGCAAAATGGACATGGTGGTACATGCCTATAATTCTGGCACTCGGGAGGCTGAGGGAAGGAAGAGGGTTAAGGCCAGAATGGAGAAGAGCCTAGCCTGGGGCAAGACCCTATTTCAGAAAAGCAAGTGAGAGGACAAACTTCTACAAATAGCATGCCTATGGACAGGATGGGGCTGCAGCTGACACTCAGCAGTGGGCACAGGGGGTTCCCACACAGATGCACTAAATAAGAACTGGCCAGCACTGAGCCCAGCCACTGAGCCGGATGGCCCAGGTTAGAAAGAACAGATAGCACATGGGAGACACAGCATGGGTAGCCAGCCCCACACTGATGGCTGCATATGGAGAGGTGTGTGTGAGGTCAGGGAGCCAGTAGTTCTGACTACATCCAGTGGGGTAGATGTGGAAAGCAAGGAGGTCAGATGGCCCTGAGTGGGACTACTGGTAGCTGCCTTCCTCTGTGCCACCCCAACACCCAAGTCAGAGGTGCCTGCATGCCAAGTGAGGTGGTGCATGAACTTGGCTTGTCCCTGTGAGAACCAAGCAGTGGAAGGATCCCTCTCTATACTCAGAAGGGGGAGCTGCCTGTGCAGGCACTGCCCCTATTCTGAAGCCTTGAGGTTCCTGTGAGTGGCTGATGCACTTTTTTTTCTCACCAGTATTTCCTGACTTTCTATCACAGGGACCTGGAGTTTTCTCTGGGGTCTTTCTGGGCTGTCGTGTTAACCTGGAAGAACAATATGCTCATTTCCCTGTGCTCTAACCACTTTCTGGCCTCTCAACCTTATTCCTTCCTTCAAAAGGTCCCAATGTCCTCAAACTCCCCTGGGATGATGAGCCAAGAGTCAGAGAAACAGGAAGTGACCAGCACAGGGATTGGGGAGGAGACGGTACACCTCTCTGAGAGACCTGAGGCTTTTCTTGGATGCTGTGAAGTGGTATCCAGGTGGTTTGGGGCAAGAGGCCAACTCCCATCTTGCCCTCACTTTTTGTTGGCCCCTGTACCTGCTACAGCCATTTCTGCACAGTCCCTTCATCTGGTCCACATACAACATGGGGTTTCTCTGTGTGTTATATTATTTGTTTTTATTTCTGTAATCCCTTTATTGTTTGCACAACTGCTGTCAGACTGTTGCCTGAAAGTATCACAGGATAATTGCAGAACGCCTGCATAAGTAATTCCTTACGAAATCGGGCCTTGTCTGCATATAAAATTGTTTTTCGTTGTGGCATACATGGCCTTCATTATACAGAGGCTGTTTACAGGGTGGGGGGGCACACCTTGCCCACAGGCCCTGAGATGGGAGGGCCTAGCACTGGGGAATAATGAAATATAATATGGTCATTCTATGTGATCATTCCTCTTTCTTTTCTTTTTTCTTTCCCTTTCTTTCTCTCTTTCTTTCGCTCTTTCTCTCTTTCTTTCTTTCTTTTTTTGTCATCTGACATTTCTAGAAGGTGACAGACAGACCGAGGCTGTCAGGAAAAGCCCAGCTTGGGCAGGAGGGAGGTGTCTGCCCAGATGAGGGGCCCTGGGTTGACTGGTGTTGCTGGGGAAGGAAGGGCCACTCACTCCTCCCGGGCTCGCACTAGGCATCTCTTCCGACCGCATTTCTGCGATATTAATGGTGTGTGGTAGTGAAAGAAATGTGTTTTATTCTTGAGTCTAACCCTGCTGTTATCAAAGTAACTTCCAGCTTATTAGCGACAAAGGACTTTTCTCCTCTCGGCTGCCCTGTTCGCCAGGGCTTCCTGAATTAAACTGCTGTTTCCTGTCCTTTATATGCATGACCACATCTGGGTAGCCTGCTCACAGCCCCGCTGCTTAATAACAATCACCTTCCCTTTCAGTCTCTGCTGATTGTTTCTAATTCACTCTGACAGATAGTGCCTGACAACTTGCTGGCTTCTCCCTCCCTCCGTGACCTGAAGTTACTCACGGCACTTATATAGTCTGTCATTTTTAATATTTGATTTCATTTTAAGTTATGTGTTTTACTGAGAAGATGAAACCAAAAGAAAAAAAAAGAAAGAAAAAAAAGAAAGAAAAAAGAAAAAAATAGAAGAGGAGGAAGAAGGGGGGGGTGTCTTGCAACAGAACATAAGTTTAACCCTTCTTGCCCCATAACGCTGTTTCTTCTTCCTGAGACAGGCAGAGAAGAGACTACATTTTCTTCCTTCTGGGTTTTGTGCTTTTACTTTTCTTTCCTTTTCTTGTTTGTCTTGAATTTTTGAAGCGGATCTTTCTTTAAGCTAAGGTTGGTCTTGAATTCATCATCCTCCTGCCTCAGCCTCCCAAAGTGCTGCGTGACAGGTGTACACACCTGCACTGCCAACAGTTTCATGTTGTGTTCTTTTCTTTAATGGTGCTTGATGGACTTTTAGGGTTCATTATGACGCTCTCTGATTTGAACTCCATCTTTTGGGGGATGTTGCTGTGAATTGAAGGTAAGGGATCAGTTCTGACAAAGATGTCCAATGTGGAATGACCAATCTTTCCATAAATGTTTCTTTTTGTACCAGCAGACAGGGCAAATAAATGTCAACTGTCTCTGGGTTGGAGATGGGCCGTTTGGTGTGGCATCTTCCAAAGAGTGGGGCTGGGTGGGCAGCAAGGTGGTGAACAGCAAGACTGAAACCTAAATTTCCTTCTAGCATGTCTTATTTGAACCTGCCTCTCAGTAATGATCTTGTAGGATATGCATTCTCAAGGCTTGATGGGCATCCCTTGTCACTTACGGCGCACCCCGCCCACGGTGACTTTGGCTTTGTTTGTCATGAGACAAAAGCTCCTGTGTCCCTTTTGGCCCTTCAGAGGTCGAAAGCTGTGAGGCTGTGCATTAGGTCAGCTTTGAAAATGGCCAACACCAAATAAAGAGACCCGTTCACTCGCGAGATCTGTCTTCTGCTGCTGGATGCCTGTCCATCTATCCATCCCTTACAGAAGGGAAGCCAAAGAAGTACAGGAAGAGGGATCTGGGTTGAACCTCAGCTAAAGAACTTTCAATTTCCTTAATTGTCTATGACTGCCTGTGGCATGGTCACCTTTGATTGACTCTTCAATCACTGTCAGGAATCTATGCCACAGCTCCACTTCAAGTGTCCTCTGACCACCTAGAGCAATGAAGGGTCAGTCCCTGGGACAGAAGCAGGCTCTACTGGTGACCTCAGGGGGATGAGGCTTGCTTTCCAAATCTATCTTGTTAGAGCAGGCTGCTTCGGGCCTGGTAGCACAGGCAGGGGCTTGGAGGTAGTCAGTCACAACAGGACTTCCTTGTCTTAGCTTCATTTAACTGGCCTATTCCTTCTAGAGCCTTGGATCTACTTCTCTCCCCAAGCACCAAGGATAAACTGAGGATAAACTGAGGAATTAGGAGCTAAGTGGAGACACTTTTTTTTTTTTTTTTTTTTTTTTTTTATCATTTCCCTTTTCTTCTTCTGAATGGGGTAGAGAAGGCCAGGAAAAGATCTATTTTAATCATTTTGTGATGATGTCTGGATATTTCATAAGTTACTGTCTTGGTTTTGAGACATCCTAATTAAAATTTAAAAGAGGATTATCTGTAAGAAACCAGGTACACACAGGCTGCTGGCTTTCAGCTGTCCACACAGAATAAAGACCTACAAATGCATTGGTGAGTGAGCCCCCTGTTAGACTCAACTGTGTGGTCTTTATGGGGGAGGATGATCGGATAAGAGTGTAGAAAAGAAGTGGAGAAAAAGATCTTCCCTTCCACACTCCTAACCTTCCGGGCTGCACCAAGTCCTTCATTCTGGGTGTATGTGATGTGGAACACTTCCTGTTCTTGTTACCTGTCTGCCTGGTCTTTAAGATTTGCCCCAGTTCTGTGAGCTGCAAGGCCAGATCTCAGGAGGACACTCGTTGTAGGTTCGGAAAATGATTCTGCACTGAGATTTAACCTCTAACAATGGACAAATTATGCTTTCCTACCCGCTTTCCCAAAAGGACCACTGACTTATCATTGGCTCCTGAAGTCAAATCAAGGCTTTGGCTTTGGGCTACCCAATGGGCTTCCGTTATTACTAGTTGGGTTGGGGCAGACCCTTGGAGTCCTAAGCTGAGAGTAGAGCAGGTGTGGATTGTATTGCCTTTTCCTGTCACTGTGATACAGTGGTAACAGGGAAAACTTGACAGGGGAAGGAGTTAGCTCTAGGCATTCCTTTTTTTTTTTTTTTGAGATTGTGATTTGATTGCAATGTTTCTCCCCGCTTTTAACCTCCCTTCAGATCCTCCTATATACCCCTCCCTGCTCTTCTTCAGATTTATGGCTATTTGTTTCTCATCAAATGTCACTGCATGCATATATGTGCTTGTACATACATCTAAAATCCCAAATATAACCCGTAGGATCCATATACTCTTGCTTTTATGTATGTTTTCAGGGCTGACCCTTTGGCATTGGGTAACCAGTTGGTGTGCTCTTCCCTGGGGAGGCTGCCTCTCCTGCTTCCAACTTTACTGTGTGCCTGTAGTTCTCTGTGTAGGGTTGAGTCCTGCTGGGCTTTTTCCTGTGCGGTTTGACATGCATGTTGGTGTCCTCCTGAAACATGAAATATGTTCAGCTCATATTTAGGAAACCATATTGTTGAGACTTTACCTTCTGATATTACTAGGAGACATACAATCTTAGAACAAAGTCCATGATCTTTTGGCCCTGACCACCTTTCCACCATTTTCTGCAGTGTTCCTTGTGCCTTAGATGTGGGTGTTGTGTTGTAGTAGCCACTGGGACTGTGCTTCTCGACTCTATATACTTTATCCGTTGTAGTTTTCTGTAGTAGTCTCCATCTGTTGCAAAAAGACGTTTTTTTGATAAGGAGTGAAGACTACCTCTCTCTGTGGGTATAAGGACCAGTGTTTATAGATTATTGTCAGGGAGTATGTATTCTTGTTCATAAGGATATAATTCTTCATGTCAAGGCAGTCAGGGGGCAGCTAAAAGGGTAGGGTTCCAATCATGGGGGCTTGCTGCTCAGCCAAACAGGAATTGAGTTGCTTAGGCAGGAACTGGGGTTAGGCTAAGATCTTCAGACCCCTCCCTAGGCCCTACATCCACTAGCTAGGCCTCATGTGCAGCATCACTGCCTGGGGACCAAAACACATATGTCCACAGGGGGATGGTTCATACTCAGACCATAATGCCTACTTCCTGTTTGGTCTTCTGCCTGCAACCCCACCAAGCAGAAAGAGCAGTAAGCAAAACAAGCTTTCTGTGAAGTCACCAAAGCAGCACCTCCATCCACTTAGGTTCATATAGATTTCAAAGACCCTTGGTGACATCATTTTTGACTCTTTGATCTTTCCCAGAATGCATCTTATATGTAGCACTATAAATTGGTGTGGTCCCAGACCTGTCCCTGAGATGTCATTGACGGTAGTCTTTAGAGGAGGCCACCTACAGATGTAAGGCAAAGTCTTCCTCAAGAAATGTTTAGGGAACTTTTAGTCTCTCTCTGATCCAACCTAGGCAACATGGAGCGACAACTGTGGGAGGGAGGAGACACACAGAAAGAAAGCCACCACATACAGACAGAAGTGATTGGGGTCACCCAAGGAATAAAAATGGGAGTCAAGTGAAAAACCAGATAAGCAATTGGTTCACCAGAGTAAGGGGGAGAAGACATAGATATTGCTAATACTTAGATAGAAACAGTGACTGCTGTGGCTTGTCTTATGCCAATCATGATGCAGTCCATTAAAAAGGCAGAAACCTGAGTGTTTGTACCACTCAGAAGGAGCATGATGGGTGCAAGGCATTAGAACGGGACCTTGGGGGACCAGGAAGAGTCTCACAAATAGACACGGATAAAAGAAGAGAGATATTGCTTGAAGGAAGCAGGGATTATTATATTTGTGCCTGGCAGAAGGGGAAGTGATGGGTCAACCTAAATAAAAGCAAGAGACAAGAACCTTGTAAACACCAGGGTCAGGACTGGTGGGGTGGGGAAGGATTCTGGGACAGTATTTGGAACTTGGAGTACAGGAAACAGGAGAGCAGGCACAAGACTTGTGAGTGGGAGCCTGGTGGTGAGAGGTGTGTTTAGGGGGAGGCATCTGTGATAAAACTGGTTGCAAGTACTCAGTAACAAGGTGACCATTTGCTCAACTGGAGCTAGAAAACTGGGGATGGACAGCCGTAGAAACTGACATTGTCTTTGGTCATGGTGCCCATGGGAAGAAAGAGGCAGTGCACGGTCATTTTGACTTAGGGTGTTCAGGCTGTGTTCAGTCTGCCTCTGGGTCTTTGTTGTAGGCAGTCCCCAATGCTCTCGGGTCAGGCCTATGAACAGCACTTGGCAGCTGGCTTTTAAAATAATAAGAATAAAACGATTGCTCTTTAGAAAACAAAACCCACATTTATATTCATCGGGGTCCTATGTGTTCCTTTTCTTCCCACACATACACAAAAGATGCACTCTGGGTGAGACAAGGAGCTGATGTATGCCAATGTCAAGAGCAGGCAAGGACAGAGAAACAATCGACAGATTCATCCATTCTGCTTTAACTTGGGTTCCCAGAGAGGAATGTTAGTTTGTTCAACTCTCTGTGTCCTGCTTTGCTCACAGTGTGAACATGTTGACTAAGCTTGGCTTCCTGGTTGGAGGGTCAGGCCCCATGGCTTTTAAACATGCTTATATGAAATCCAAACACTCATGGTCATTGGCCGTCTGAAGTCAAGACTCAACTTATGAGGCAAACACGTAATTATCTTGTTTATTCAGGGTATAAATAGAGTCCATGCATTTAAAAATTTTTCTTCCTGATAAGGACTTTGGCTAGCATTCGGTCTTTAGATAGCAGTTCCTCCTCCTCCTCCTCTTCCTCCTCCTCCTCTTTCTCCTCCTCCTCCTCCTCTTTCTCCTCCTCCTCCTCCTCTTCCTCCCTCTTCTTCTTCAAGGCCCTGACCTCCAAGGCTCTCCCTGATCCCAGAACT
>JANHMN010000003.1:37274832-37297283 GCA_030674055.1 Rhabdomys pumilio | reverse complement strand
ATTGCCAGTATCTTGTTTTGAGTTTTTAAAATATTGTTTAATTTGTTGTTTTTAGCTGGAGCCTTGCCATGTAGCCCAGGCTACCCTCACTCGCCATTCCAATGCCTTGGGCTCTTTAGTGCTGGGATTATGAGTGCATGGCATGTTGCCTGGCTAGACTGCAGGCCTCTTGAGAGCAGATACCTGCTCTTTTGTGCCTCACTGACTAAGCCAGCTGTTAGTCTGTCATTTATTATCTGCATCTATGTATATATATATATATACTGTCATCTGTAGGTCCATGTCTGTATACATCTGTCTTCTGTGTGTCCATGGAGTTGTAGATCTACATATCTGTTATGTGTCATCTATCTATCCACTAATCTATCTATTGTCTATTTATTCATCATCTATCTATATATCTATCTACTAATATATATACATATGTATTCATTTTCTATCTATCTATCTATCTCTCTATCTATTATCTATCATCTGTCTATCATATCTATCTATCTGCTATCATCTATCTACTATTATCTATCATCTACATATCTATCTATCTATCTATCTATCTATCTATCTATCTATCTATCATCTATCACATATGCACATGTTCCTCCAACCATGTATCTGTCTGTCATCTATTCATCACCTTTACTTTCTCTATATCACTTACCTATTCTACCTTTGCATCTACTTATCATTTACCTATTCAATCAATCAATGAATTAATCCATAAATCACCTATCATTTATGCTTTCTAACACCTGTTCATTTTATTATCTATCTATCTATCTATCTATCTATCTATCTATCTATCTATCCACCTATCATTTATCTCTTATCCATTATATACTTCCTATAAATTTATATACTGCTTGTCTGTCATCTCCCCCTGTCTTCTTATAAGGTACAGGTGACATCATACTTAGAGGAGATAGGTGATAAATTCACAAACAACAAAACCAGAAACTCATCAGATTTCACAGGACAACTAACACTGAGGAATAGGATTTGAGGCAGAAAGGCCCAGGGCAGAGATGTATTGTTAGGAAAGGCACTCCTGGGGTGTGTTGTGACATTAGTTCTGCAAACCCCAAGTGACTCTATACCAGGATAGAGAACACAGTTTATGGGAGATCCAGGAGATATGCACAGGCTGGATACATTTGAGTTGCAGAGAGAAAAATTTGTTTCTAGCTCTGACAAGGGTCCATTTGCTCCTTCTCATTTTCTTGAGGCTTTTCCATGTAGGACACTTTGCCTCTTACCTTTGGAGGGCCCCATATCACATGCCTTCTTGTGGCAAGGTTCAGAAGCAGCTCTGCTCTATTCTCTGCCAGGTTGGAAGGCTGAGGGGAGCTTAACATACGAGGAAGCCAGCACTGACATGCTAATATTTCATTTTAATCTTGAGTGCCAGGTTACTTTCCAAATGAAGTGTCTCAGGCAAGGCTCTAACTTACATGAAATAAAAGAGTTTAATGCTAATTAAATATCATCTGACTACTGAAGCTGTATTTATTGATGGTCTAAAAATACAGTGTCAAGGTGGATGGGCTGGGAAGTCATCTATAATAACAATGCACCTTTGGCCCTGGGCTTCTTTGGATTAGATACATGTCCCCCACACATAATAAAGTCATAAACAGTGGGGTGGGAGCATGTAAGGGATTTTTTCTGCTTTCTCTACTAGGTAGAGAGACCATTTTTAGTGTTTCTTTGACTCAGGAGATCTTGGTATAGCTTATATTAGCTGTCTAACCCATCTTTAGAAAGTTCACATGATGCTGGTCCAGCACAAGGGGGCTCTGGAGTAGAGTATATTGTGTGGGCAAACTCTAACCTGACTCCTGGCATCGTAGACCACATCCTGTGGCACATGCTATCCTAGTATAAGTTTCAACTCTCATGTTCCCCTTTCTTCCTTTTCTTTCTGTTTCTTTCCTGTTCTTTTCTGTTGCTTCTCCTGTTCTCTGCTTTGATGACTGCTGCTTGGGCTAAGAACATTGGTCCCCATGGCTTCTAGTTTGGTTATGCTAGCTTTGACATTTTTTTCTGCTGTCATTTCCCTCCCTGGGTTGCGTGAACCTGGTCTTCTGATCCAGACTCTGGTCAACTCTAGGATAGAGTCTTATTCTTTCTTCCTTTTCTCATCCCTCCTCTCTCATCCATCAAAACATGGACAGATGCTTTGGGGCATGGTATGGAAATGGGGATGGAGGAAATGCATGCTTTCTCACTCTTTATATGAGGGAAGGGCTGGCTTGAACAGCTACATGTGTATTGAGCTGGGTTGTGGAGACTGAAGCATAGAGTCACATTGTTCTTCTCCACCCTCTGGCTTCTCTTGGACATACGTTCATATTTTTATCTCATCTTCATGGTCTCAGAATGGTTCCAGTGATGACCATAACTAGAGATCTCTCATTCTTGAAAGGAGTTGTAACCACCAGTGACTTCTTAGTAGGAATTCAGGTCCAAAGTTACCATTGTGTCTGATCTTTCTCAAGCAAAAAGCAGGAATTTGAGGTTTCAAAGGAAATCCTTCAACTTCGTGACTTCTGTGGATTTTCCCAGTGAGTCAAACTGAGCAAATGTGGGCTCCAAGTGCAGACTCCAGGGCATGCCCAATATGGGACAAGTCCATGGATTCTGTACAGGAAGATCGGCCATGTTGGAAGGAGTGCTGAGTAAAGCAGGGTCCTGAACAGCTCTCTTTATGGTGAAGGGCAGTCAAATGTAAAAGGCTCTGAGGCCTCAGAACTCATTCTGCAGGAGCAGGCCCTGATGCAGCTCCCAGCCTTCAGGAAAAAAACCACATTCATCCAGACCAGCTTGTCTATAGCCCACCTATAATTAGCTTCTGAAATTTCTAAATGAACCGCCTAATGGGGTAAATTTAGCAAACTTACTGTGAGGTGTTACCCAACCCTCTTCCTCCAAATGTCCACACAGACTCCTGCACCACCTCGCTAGCTTTTACTATTTGCAACCGAAGCCTCTTCTTCAAGCTGTCTGGCAGCCACGCAGACATCCCATTTATGTGATCTATAATGAGTTTATTAGTGTCTCGCTGCCTTGTTGCTATTAAGTTTTATCAGTTTCGGATTCAAGAGCCCAAGGTTAAATTTTCAATAGAGTTTTCGCAAAGTTTAAGTGGAATTAAGATGGTTGAAAATAAGTCTAAATGGTGAAAGTACATAGTCCAATACCCAGGTCTGTGGGCTTATTTCTACACACCAAAGGATTCTAAGTTCTGATTTAGAAATGTACCACTTGCAGAATGATAGCTCAGGTTCCCATTCTGTGTGAGTGCCGACGCTCAGACTAAGGCTGCATTGCTGCTCATTGACTCACCTGTGCCTGGTTTGGCACTGCCGATGTCACAGGGTATGGTGTGGCTGGCTGACCTGGTTAGAAAAGACAGTTGAAAGGGAGAGGACAAATGCCTCCACATAGTACAAAGGGATGAGTTACGATATTATTTTCTCCCTGTTCCATAAGATAAGAGGTTGTCCTCTGAAAATAGCGTGCCTGTAATTGAATATTATTTACCTGGATTCCTTCTATAATTCTTGAGCATTTTTTTTTCTTGAGTGAAACCAATTCAGAAATTTCTTCAGTGGCTTTAATCAGAATAAAGTGGCTCTCCCTTTTAGGTTAAGAGAAAAACCCCAGTAATAGGCTGAGCTGTTATTATAGAAAGTTTATTATTATTGGTATGTAAGCTAGCTGGAGGCTTAAGCACAGAGCAGTTGGATAATTTAGCTAACTCCTGGATCCAATTAAAAAAAATCTATGTTGTGTCCACAGTGGGGGGACGGCCACAGCTGAAGCACTCTCCCTTCTGTGGTGACACACCTGTGGCATTCCCACAGCTAGAGAAGGGTCTGGGATGTGGAATGTTCTAAATCCTCTCATTACCACCTCATGGAAGACAGACACTTCAATCGGCTCCCCATTTATGTGAGATTACCAGTTAAACTCCTTAAAAAGAATATTGGAGTGTTCTTCAGCAATGGCGACAGTGTAGCTGTGATTAGGGCAGTGCTCGACTTTGGGGGGAGATATTTTCTAACTTAATTTACAATTCCAGTTGAATGGCATCTGGGCTGGGGTTTGATGCCATACCCGAAACGTTGTATGTGGTGTCAGGAAAGGTGCCTTTAAGGATATTTGAAATAAAACTCCAGGATGTTTTTGTTCTTTGGGGGAAGCAATGTACCATAAACACTCTGAGCATGAGGCAACAGCTTTCCCCGACTATGACTGCAAATTACTGTGGAATGTATAGATTGCTGGTGGGTCGCTATCTGAAGAAGCTTATATTTTATAAAATGTCACTTTTATCAACAATCCAGCCAAAAGAGAGAGGGGGCGAAAAACTAATTTAGACAGCAGACAGTATTGTCTCCAACATGGAGTATAAAAAAAATTATATTTACAAAAAAATCAGCTCTGAATATGGTTTTTTATATAATCATTATTACATCAATCATTAATATCAATACTTAATAGCGAGCTGATAATGTAGCCAGTAGGTGAAACAGCTATTAAAAAGTGTAAAAAAATGATTAATCAGGTGGGGGGGTATTAATGTTCTCCAATTATTTAATGATAAGTACATATTTTTGAAAGTGTTTGTTTTTAATAATCGACTGGAATATTAGTTTGCAAAAATGTAATTGCTTCTTAATTTCACATCTTCGCTTCTTTGTGCCGGGTACAAAGGTAGTATATTTCTGTAGTTATTGTTCGCAACGCTCCCTGTAAAAAATCACGTTCATTTCAAGAAGCTGTTATGGTATTGATTCTGGTAAAGACTTCCATTAACTGACCAATCTAAATCTCATAAGTGATGTCAGGGTAGTTATGCATTCTCCTGGTTCAAGTATTCAGCCATTACGTTAGAATGCAGGCAGTGTCTGAATATGGCTGTTAAATTATTTCTAAATACCGAACCAGAACAGCTTAACAGTTCTGCAGTTTGAGGCTGACACAGAAATGACAATCTGCCACCTCTTTGTTTTTTAAATATTAACGTTGTATTGGGATAGTATTTTTGGAGTAAAAACCTGTGGCACCAGAGGATAAGTGACATAAACAAAGGCAGCTGGGCTTCATGAAATAATGGAACAATAAGGCCCTTGCAGCCGCTCTCATCTCTCCAGTATGTTAATTAGCATTCTGTTGTGGCCGCAACACTGAAAACATGTAATCTGTATTGGTGTACAGTACAGCTGTGAACACGCATTCTTTTTTGTGAGTCCCTGGAGTTAGCCTTGCCATTGGCATGTGCATTTGGGCCAAAAGTCAAACCATCACCACTAAAATAGCACACTATAGCAGCAAAATGTCATTTGTCTTTTCTTATTTTTTTTTCCTTCCCTCAATGCCACATGCTCTCTCCAGTGATGTAATCCAGTCTCGCTGCATCTGCCTCTCTGCTCTATTTTTTGCAGAAGGATGGCGGGTGGGATGATGAGTGTGTGTGTGTGTGTGTGAGAGAGAGAGAGAGAGAGAGAGAGAGAGAGAGAGAGGCAGAGAGAGAGAGACAGAGGCAGAGACAGTGAGACAGAGACAGTGAGATGGAGAGAGACAGAGAGACAGAGACAGAGTAGGAGGACTTAGAAGACCATGGTCCCCAAAAGCCAAGTTGAAAATTCAATGCTTTCTGTGTGCATGATTTATAAAAAGAATGTATTCCTATAAGCACACACACACATACACACCATGTATATTTTTCACTTCTGTAAATTCACAGATCTTTCTTAAGTGTCATGGAACATGCAGTAATTTTTTAACATCAAGACTTGTAGGATAATGAGATCTGTGGAATGGAATCTCAGGAAATTTTATCAGTTGTTTCTATTCAAAGTATACTTTACTACCTTCATTCATGTAATACCCACCTGGGGGGGGGTACATCCCATTTTATATCTGGAGAAACTAAGGCTAAAACATGGTATAAAGATGGGACCTGCTTGCAGAGCCCATGGGTTCAGCCCTACAAGCAGAGGGAGTAGAAGCAGCTGGCCATTCTGAGGGAAGAGGTAGGAACCAAGGAACAGAGGAAGCAGCGGGAGGGTGGATGGGGAAAAAGGCCTTTTTGCTCACAGGTGGTTCTGTAGGAACTAGACCCTGGCACTTCTCTGGTGCCAGCATTGGAACAGGGAGGCCTGGCATGAGCTTGCAGAAGGCAGCAGCTTCAGCATCTTCATCACATGGGCTGCATCGACCTACAACCAACGCTTTGCTCAGAATTTCTCCTGCTAGAGTGAGCTTGGTGTCAGAAGTAGAAATGGCAGTCCTCATTCAAATCTCCCTGATCCCACTGAGCCTGTATGAGCACAGGTATGCATAGCACACATGTGCAAAGGCATGCAAGTGTAGTCTCCCCGGCCAGCACACACTCCCATTTGCCCCCACAAAGTCCTTATCTCTTTACAAAAATAAGTTTTGATCGATGATTAGATTGTCTGGCTCTTTGAATTGCTCTTCTTCTCTGATAGGGATCGTCTGGTAGTTCAAAACTTCCCCTAACTATCAGGCTCTTTACTCTCTCCCACTTGATCTGGTGACAAAACCAAAAGAAATTAAAACAAAAGAAAAAAAAAACACCTAAGAGATAAAAAGGAAAAAAATATCAAAATCAAACTTACCCGGGTTTGAAGTCACTGTCAGACACTCTGGGCCAAGCTGCTTGTCACTTTCTGAAAGATGAGACTAGATACTTAGCTTTACAGTTTTCTTATCTGACTCAAACTGGATTGGAAAATTACCCCTGCCACACAGAGAAAAGAGCCTGTGGGTCAGCTGATTCAGTTTGGTTCTGTTTAGACTGTGAAGGGATCAGATCCTAAGGAGATTTGAGTTTGCATGTCCACTTGGTAGTGGCTATGTTAAAGGTTAATGACACTTTTTTTTTTTTTTTAAATAACTTTAGTAGAGAAGGATTTTTCTCACTTAGGCTTTGGGGCCTCCTAAGATCTCAATGCTGTCATTCCTCTGGCCTTTTCTGGTGAGGCTGACTCTGTGGTTTCCTTTTTCCTAGAAATCCACACATCCTCCATTGGTTAATGGCTCTTTAAATATTGAAATGCCTGGCAACACAACACAAAATAAAATAAAACTCAGCCTGTCAAAGAAATAAAAACAACAGCAACAAAAATGTTGGTATCTCTTAGAATTTGTCTTCCTGGCCGTAAAAGTATATAATTAATAGGAGAATTTTCTTCCAGATGTGGCTATACTATAATAGAGCCTTATAAACGCTACAGAAAGAAAAATTGCTGGGAAGGAAGGCGTCCTCAATGAGAGCACACCTGGGCCTGACAAAGATTGCATTTAGGGACTGCTGTGCCTATCACAACGCAGAGAACTACCAAGTCCAGGGAGCAGCTGGAGAGAAAGCCCTGCAAATCTGCATGCAAATAGCAGCATATTGTTAACTTAATCAGATGCCTAGGAGAAGATGCGCCAGAACGCCTAGGATGATCTACGCACACTCAGAGGCAGAGCTGAGCTGCCATGGGCAGCACTGGGCGTTGGGGCTGCCCACTCTGAGCAAGGTGTACCCCTCCCAGACCCAGCTGCCACCCCCATCCCGCGAGGCCTACAGCTCCTGTAACACACAGTGAACACACAGTGACCCCTTTGCTCTTTGGAAAGACAGACACAGTTAGGTTAGATAGAAGCCTCATTATTATTATTTTTAATTATGGTATAGGTATGGGAGTTATTTCTCCCCCGACTATGGGACTCCAATTAAGTAATATTTCTGCTTAAATATCTGGGTACATGAAAATACAAAATACAAGCCTGGAAGTATATAAAGAAAGAATTTTTTTTATTATTAAAAAAGGGAGGCATCTGCCTATTGATTGAAATACTCGGCATAAATAATAATACCTTGAGAAATGTAAGACACCTGTTATCTTTACATTTTTATATTTTTATGAATAGTCATGAAAATATATCTATTTTATATTTCCTCCATCTTTTAGTCTAGTGCCATAAAAAAATAAAAAGTAATACTATTTAATCACCCACAGCTTAATAGTGCCTTAGTTGTTTACTGCCACTGTACTAATTGTTCTGTACTAATGTGTTTTTCTGTGATATCCAGTAGTGCTAAGAGAACGGAGATCTATAACCAATTAAATATAGTGTTTTGTATGTTAAAAATATATCTGGGGAGGCTAGAAAAGGAACAGAAGCCGCCCTTAAGCAAGGCGCGTTGGCACCGTGTCGGCGCCCAGCAGAAGGTGCCCGCACTGCCTCTTTTGCGCAAAGACAAAGGGGGTAATTTTTTTGGCAAGAAAACAAACCCCAAGAAAACACAACAAACTGAGTGTTTCCTTTTTTTTCTTTTCCTTTTGGCCCCCCTCCTGCAACTCCTCAGGCTGTTTCTGGCCCCTCTCCGCAGCAGGGAGAGGTGGGTTGTGGAGCCAGGCAAGGGTAGCAGCCCAGCAACCCTGAGCCCCCTGCAGGTCCGGCGGGGGAGGGAGGCTGGCCCCGGGCCCAGCGGGGTTCCGCGGCCATAAGCCTGAAGAGCGCCCCATTCACACGCGGGCGGCCCTGGGCATAGGGTTAATTGAGGATCATTGTTGGTTCTAACAGGAGCGGGGTGTCGTGGGTTGGGGGGTGCAGCGAGAGGGGGTGAGGGGAAACTTGTAGGCGCGGCCCTTGCAGAGAGAGCAAGGTGATGATGGGGAAGCCAGACATAATAGTATTCATGCAATTACCAAAGACTCTGGGAGTGACCAGAAAAAAACGCTGCCTCGGTCCGGGATGTGTGTGCAGGCCAGCTTACGGGTCACACGCAGTCACACAAACACGCGCGCACGGGCGCGCGCACACACACACACACAGACACACAGACGCTCACAGACACGCAGACTCAGACACACACACACACACACACACCACTCACGCGTACGTTCGCTGGCGCGGCGCCCGGTGGCTCCCGGTGGCGCTCGGTGGCAAGGCGGCCGCGCGATCTCACGCTGCCCTCATCCGCCGCCCGCCCCGCCGCCTGCCAGCCGGCCCCAGCCCGCGCCCGGGCCCCGCCGAGCGGCCGCACTTCACCTTACGGAGGGGGAGATAATGAGATCAATTAGAGGCGCCGTCACCGCGCCGAGACAGCTGCTGGTGCATAGTAATCACCGCGGGGCTCCCAGCTACCTGCGCACAGCACCGCTGCACCGTGTGTCCCTCCCTGTTCCACACTGCCTGGCCTTGTGCCCTCCTGTCACTTTCTCCTGGAACTTGCTCCTTTGATGGCCTAGGATGTTCAAGAGCAAAGCCAGGCGTTGTGACATAGTGCACATACTTGTAGTGTGACAGTGGACTTGAATTTGCACACCGGTGTGGATGCCAGGGAGAATAGAATGAGCATCTGTCCCCGTGCCTGCTGGTGTGTACTCCTGAGTGCTGGCATCCTGTGCATTTGCATTGGTGGCCTACAGAGTTGTAGGTGTGTGGTGTGTGGTGTGTGGTGTGTGTGTGTGTGTGTGTGTGTGTGGAGTTGAGCTGTGCATGGGACTCCCATACATACGTGCTTTATGAGGTTTGTTCTCGTAGGTAGCCTAGGAGGTCTAGACCTGCATGTGTGTCATGAGTGACACATGAATGGAAGTATGTGTGTGGGTCCATGCACATGCCAGGTGGGTACCATACCCCTCTCCTTCTAGTTGCTCTATGGTGCTCAGTTGTTTCTTTGAAGGCCCGTTGTTGCTAAGTGAGAACCAAGTGCCATGTGCCCGTGACTCACAACTTGGATCCTCTTGTTATTCCTCATTCCCATACACACCTATTTGTGCACTATGTCAGTGGCTCTTGGCCACCATGCAGATCTCTGCTGTGTCTCCTCAGGTCTGAGGGCTCATTTTTGTGGCTTCTGTTTGATTCTACACTTCAAAAGGTCCCGGTTTCAGAAGCAGTTGGGATCTCCCATCTGAGTATCCTGTGCTCTTCCCTCATCACTGGCCAGTAGAGGTAGAGGCTGTGGAGTTCTGCCTCAGATACTCGCTAACATCTTCCAGGCGTTCAGGTTGGCCATTGAGAGTGCTTTTTGTTCTTGACAGTGGACCAGTGCTAAGAAGACAAAATTAGTCAGGGTCAAGAGATGGGCAGACTCACTACAACCGTCTTCCTGACCTATGAAGGGTTTGTTGAGAGCCCCCACCCAGCGGATATGCCCCTAAGCCGCACAATGGCAACTTTCTACATAAGTGTCTTTACTGTGATGTTTAATTCCAAAATTAGGCACAACCAGAGCCTGGAGATGGCTGGATAGCTTATAAGCGGATGAATATGCTAACCTGCATAGGACACAGCCACATGAAACAGATGAGAGGTGATTTAAAACTTACAAATTGTCTGCTCTTGGAATTTCCCATTCAATACTTTCCAGCCATTTTTGACTATGACTAACAGAAATCTTGGAAAGTACAACCTGCTATCATGTAAAACGTGGAGGCAGCTAACTCCAGGCAAGTCAGCTGCTTCTTCCTCAGAAGGCCCCCAGGGGCCACCTTAACTACCCCACACCCCTTGGCAGACACCCTCGGGTTGTCCAGCTGTATTTCCTTATGGCACCCACTGTGGATATCATCTGCTCATCCGACTTCTGCCTCCTTCCTCATGGTGCATACGCTTTACAAGGCCAGGACTTGGCTATTATGTCACTAAGCACCCAGCTCATGGCGTGTGGCTCAGTACATGGTGACCCCTCAGCAAATGGCCAGCACATCTTGGGCACATCCCTGGTTGCCCTAGGGACTCAATCCAGTCACAGAGGGAATACTGAGGGCATGGCCACACATAGGGGTATGGCATGAACATGCCAATCTTGAGGTAGGGACCCAGGAAAGGGATAGAGGATCTCTGGAATACTCTGACCAAGAGATGTGTCCCAATACTGGTCACAGACATGAAGAAGAACATGTGACTGAGGTAGAAGCGCCCAGGCAGGAAGGGGCAGCAAGCTTTCCAGACACAGGGTCCTTGAAATCAGCGGCTAGGCAGGGAGCTCCTAGCCTTCAGTCTCAGTAGCTTCAGATGTAGCAGGGTCCTGCATGGTTTCTACTTGAGTTCTATTTACAGCCCCAAACCTGTGGATTGTTTTGGTGTTCAAAAGCTACCAAAACTTTGACTGTATCCTTCGTGGGCCGTGAGTCTAACTTCAGCCCCTTTGCAGACCATGAGGTGTCTTTCAGCTCATGACTCGAGAGGCTCAGAGGCCAGCATTGTCTTCTCAGTACTAAAGTGGAATGGGATATTTCTAAAAGCGTACAGAACCCAGCCTCATCTCAGCTTGACGACTTTGACATATTCTGTGTCTAATGACAACATTGTATGGCTCATTGGGGTGGCTTGTTAGTATCCCAGATGCTAGCAAAATCTCAGTAAGCTTTTGAAGTTCTCTGAAGATCTACTTCTCTTTCCTAAGATCTCTGCTCGAGTCTTCATCTATCTGATTCATTCTTTGAACCAGTCCGAATGGGTCCACACTCAGAGACCCATCAGAGAGGGAGGTGAGGAGGTTGGGAGAGGTGACAGGACCCTAAGAAAAGAAGTCATGTAATGTCTGTTACCGGTTGTTCATACCATCTTGGGTCTTTCATGGGGGACAGATGTTCTACCAGGAAGTTGGTCATTTCAAGTTCCCTCAGCCTCCCTAGGGCCTACTGTGTGCTAACCACATTCTGTTGTTGGTGCTAGGAACACAGACTTAGGTCCTTGTCCCACCTCTCTCAGTGACTTTGGCAGTCTGGGTTTCTCAGAGCCTTTGAGTGTTGTATTAGTTAGGGTTCTCTAAAGGAACAGAACTGATAGAGAATATCTATATCTAATCTATAACCAATCTATATGTATACATACATATACCTCATATATACGTGGCTAATTTCAGATGAATTGACACAAGCTCGAGTCATCTGAGAGGAGAAACCTCAACTGAGAAAATGCCTCCATGAGATCAGGCTACAAGCAAGCCTGTAGGGCATTTTCATAATTAGTAATTAATGGAGGAAGGCCAGCCCATTGTGAGTGTGGCCACCCCTAGGCTGGTGGTCCAGAGTTCTATAAAAAAAACAGGCTGAGCAAGCTAGAGGGAGCAAGCCAGTAAGCAGCATCCCTCCACGGCCTCCACATCAACTCTTGACTGCCCTGACTTCCTTTGATGATGAAGTGTGACGTGAAAGTGTAACCAAAGTAAGTTGCTTCTGGATGGTATTTCATCTCAGCACAGCAATTAAAATCCTAACACACACACACACACACACACACACACACACACACGTGCACACGCACACACACACTTACTTATTTGGCTGGCTCTGACAGTGGCCAGTCTCCTTATGGAAAGAATAAGAATCCAGTAGTTGTTCAGTCCACAGGAGTGGGTGTCTCAGCAGCCCTGTTCTGTCACCAGAGTCATAGAAGAGTCCTGGCGAGCTGCTCATCTTCAGTCTTCATTGGAATCCCAAAGGAGTAGGTTCTAATACTAGCAATTGAATGTCTCCATAACAAGATAGATAAACTAGCCAATGAGAATGAGGGCAAGCAGGCTTCAACTAGAAGGTGTGGTCCAGGTTTAGGATGAGTTTTTCCCGCCTCAAATGATCTGATTATCTCTTTCAGGTGTGCCCAGCATCTTGAATTTTAGGTGATTCCAGATGTAGTTAAATTGACAGCCAAGAGCAGAGTCACAGATTGAAGAGTGGGAAAGAGACATGGCTCGAACTCAGGTTATAGGGGCAGCTAGGGTTAAGACGTAAGCAGTTATCTGACATCATCCTGTGAATAAAGCTAGAGAGAGGAAACCATCTATATTTTCCAAGCATGGAGTTTATAGGTTCTTTTGAACGGAACTCACATGACAATACTGAGGAAGAGTATGGAGACAATGTCCTTTTCCTCCTTTGTGTGGAAGGGTCTATGCATAATCCACATTTGAGACTCAGGAGAGGAGTGAAAGGGTTTGATGCCCAGATCTTTTGCTGTGTGGCATTTTTCAGTGAAACAGGGCTTGCCTCCGCACTGACTGCAGCCCAGGATTCACTCCTGGTCTTTTCCTAGAGCCCTCTGTGGCACATCCCCAGTGTACTGAGCCCTATCTGTTGATTCTTGTTAGGGGATGAGGAAGGAAGATGGAATGGGGTCACATCACAGCTGGGAGGTCTGTGTGTGAGAAAGGGATGTGGAGGTTCATGACTAAAGACTGCAAAGGGCAGGCCGGGTTTGAGAACGGCAAGGGGATGTCTGTTAAGCTAAGTCATCATGTAGAAGAGATGGAGGCTGGTGGGGTGAATGAAGAAGAGAGAGGCACCTGGAGTGAAGAACAATGGCTGGAGCTGAATAGTTTGCTCCATGCCAGGTACCATGCTCTGAGCCTTGCCTCATCTTACCCTCCAGCATCCTCTAGGAAGATGCTGCTGTTCTGTGGATGAACCAGCCCTACCTTAGAAAGACTAAGGAGTGACTCATGGCGTAGAGCTGGCCAATGGGACCTTCAGAACATAGGACAGTGTTCTCAGTTACTCCCCGTTCCCCCTACACAGATCCTCTTCATCACGATCACCCTCAAAGGAAGAAGCAAGCTCCGATACAGCCTTAAGTATGAGGGCATTCTTCAGGGGGAAGCCTTTTCCTAAAAATAGATTTTTTTTTCTGCCAGCAGTCAGCCTTTTGTCTGTCTTTGTGGGGCCCAATTAGTCGACTGTGCCCCTAATTAGCCAGCCTGAGGCAATACTTGTCGCCTGCATAGCAATTCACACGTGGAGCTAAGCATTACTGTGGCATGGTGTCATTCCTGGAAATGGGCCACCCCACCAAGCCACCTCACAATGTTGGGAACACCGGAGCCATCAACCACCAGGAACATGGCGGCCACGAAGCCACCACAGTCCAAATTTTAAAAGAACAAAAATGAGGAGGGCCTTTGAAGAATAGAAAGTGTGAATTCACTTGGCACCCTATAACTCAACTGATGGAAACGAAGGCTGGGAAAGAGTTTGTTTAAAACTCTACTAGAAAATTGTGCTGTGGCCTTAGAGCTCTCTCAGACCAGTAGGTGCTTCCCATTCTTAGAGTTCCAGTGTTGAGTCACTGGAGTTGGCCACAGTGCCCTCTCTTCTCTTTAAAGGACCATTTTATGAGGGCACAGAATTTTCTAGAAGATGTTTACTATTTTCTAGAAGACACACATTTGGCTGCTTCTTACTAGAGTCCTGTGTCTGCTCAGTTGTCCCCAAGTTATGGTTCTAATAGTCTGTAAAATCATGTCCCTAAAGCAACTTTCTTCCTAGACAAAATCAATGTTCTTTTTATCACCTATGTGTCAGGCATTGTGCTGGGGCCTCAGTGTCCTGTTGGTTCTGGTTTAAAGTCTGTTCAGGGAAACTTATGTAGATGTAAGGACAATTCTCATGGTGGTATACTCTGACTGGGATGAAGGCACTGGTTCATATGGTGTGACGCTGAGTGACCTCCCTAAGGAAGTGAGACTTTAGTTGTAATTTACACAGTAATATGAAGGGAGACTTCCATCTTGAGAGGATCCTCCAGGAGTGTGGACCACTTGTTTGGGATTAGACTGGGAGCACCAGGGTCCCCATTAAAAACCTGTGAAAGGATTCTTCAGGCTGGGTGGGTTCAAGGGACAGGATTCCCAGGTCACAAGGAAAACTTGGCAAATAGAAACTATCCACTTTGTTCAGAGCCTTCCTTTAATAGGTAGAAGACAAGGCAAGGGAGGGCCGTGGGCAGGACCTGTGGGGGTCAGGCAAACTGACCTAATGCATATAGACAGTTCTATTTATTTGTCCAGCCCCCCTCTGCCTCAACCAAATATTTTCTATGTATCCAAGCACGGGTGGATAAATTCCCACAAACCCAGCAAATATTTCCTCACTTAATTTCTTTTGTCCGAGAAGAGCAGCCAGGGAGAGCAGCAACTTTCCTTTCCTTCGCTTCAGTCTCATCAAAATGGCCTGGGAGACTCTGGAGCCAAACACCTTCTTAGGTCCACCATTTGGTTAATGTGTTTGTAGCTATCCTAGGGCTACAGTCTTTTTCTACCCACTCTCAAGACACAACTCTGTGTCTCAGTGTTATTTCCTGTGTTATGGCTACTGCCAGACAGAGCTATGAAGATTAAAAAAAAAAAAAGGCTGGATGTGGATGTGACATAAACACATCAGCTTGGTGCATGGGATGCTACTTGGGACTTCTGTGCTTAGTGGAAGGTGCCCAGTCCTTCTCTTCCACTGTGTCAGTCTCTCAGCGTCTGTGGCCTGATGTTAACTGTTCTTTTCCTCCAAGACATTTGGGTGAAAAATCCACAAAACAATAATAGATCGATACATTTAAATTAGAACTTTCAAAAATTCAATAATGGTATTTACAAATTAATAAAGCACTGTAAAGAAAATATCTGCACTTCTTTATTTAGGGTTACAGTTAATTTTTTCATTGATTAAGCATTCTTTTGGTAGAGAGGATGTGAGCAGGAACCTTCGTTTGTTTGTTTGTTTGTTTGTTTGCTCAGAAGGTAGGTATACGGAAGACCCCATATGGTTCTGCCCCCACCCTGGGAACTCCTTATGTGTCACCAGGTAGAGGCCAACAGAGCTGGACGTGCTGTGTGCTGCCTGAGGGGCAGTGACCATGTGTGGTGAAGAGGAAGGTAAGAACAGGCAGCTGTGCCACACACGGTAGGTGGTGCTTCAGATCATCACAGGCAAGGCATTTGTTATGGAGAGCTGTCATTTAGGGGACATCAGTGAAGGACCCAGCTTTTCATTCTAGAAAATTCTAGATGGAGAATCTAAAAGTAGCCAGTTGACTATTCACACCTAGACACAAAACTTGAAAACCACCATGGTAGATCTGAGCTTAGGAATATTGTTTGGATTCTTCCCTTGGGAGACACATAAATAGAGTTCATCTTTCCCCTTCTCCTAAGATCCCAACAACAAACATATAATGGCATCAGAGTTCAGCCTGGAGAACAATGAGTTTATTAGGTTTCCTAACAAGGCAGTGGTGATGGGTTATAGACAGGAGTGTGGTTGGCCTTAAAGCAGCCACACTGAAAGTCTGTACCCAGCAGAGATGACACTCTCCTGTGGCTGTGTAGAGGGAGCCCCTTTCTCTAGTTCTTCTCCACCTTCAGCCTCTTCCCTGAGACCCCAAGGCCACCCTCAATTAGGGCAGATCTGCAAGTAACTAGTTGGGAAGGGTGGTTGGGCACTTGAGTGAAGGTCCCATGACCCTCCTGACCCCTCTTTCCATGAGGGAATGTCTACAGCCAACAAGCCCAGCTGTGATGCCCCACTGTGAGTAGACTCTTGAAGATGGTGGCAGTTTGGCTGCAGGGTGGATTGGGGAGGGGTTAGGGAGAAAAGAGGGCTAGACCTCTTCAACAGGAGTGGGGTCTGCCTAGTCTGGGCAGTGAACAACCCTGAGAAAGCATGTTAATGTCATATTACAGGATGCTCAGGGAGAGGGACTGTGCCCTTATGGGAGGGACACTCTGTCAGTCAGATGGGCAGGGCTTCAGTCTCAGGCACTCTAGACTATCCTTTCTCTTCTTGATTTTTTTGGTTGAAAAATATTGAGGAGGGATATACAGAGGCCCACTGTAGGCTGCATGCTATGCTCATGATGGGGCATTGTGGTGGACAAGGAGTGAGGCTCAGGCCCTCTTATGGACACATTATCCTAGTGGGCCAGATAGAGATGGATGTCCAATGTCTTCTAAAGCAATTCCAGGCCAGCTTCAATACCGGGGGCCATGGGACCATCAGGCACAGATGCAGGTCTGGAGACAGCAAAGCTGTGTTGTGGTCAGAAAGCAGAGCACATGGCCCTGCAGGAAGTACAGATGGGTGCTTATTCCCATAGAGCTCTGTGGGTGTCACAGGGGCAGCAAGAGAAGGTGCTTTGAAATGATGGGCTTCCCAGTGGTTGTGGAAAGAGAAGAGAAAGGACAGGAACAGCCCCTGTGGGGAGGGGAGGGCAGAGCTAGAGTGACAGGTGGGGACTGGTGAGGGAGGAGACATAGGCTAGCCCCCCTGGGCTCACTTGCACAGCATGCTGTGCATGACTCCCTCCTCTCTTATGCTTCTTCACCAACATGTAGGTCTTGATTCCTTCTTAACCACATGATCATCTCCTAATGTCCAGACCCAGGCTTCAAGCCCTGGTACTATAATCTGCCTCGGCATCCTTACCTTGCTTACAGATCCCTGTGTGACAAGCCACCTTCTCCCTGAGCAGATAGACTATACTGGTAGATCCCTGTGCCTTGAGCCTTGTGCCTTCTACATCACTCTCACCAATGTTCTCTCATTCAGGATTCTCAGACACGCCAGGGCCCTGACTTGCCCACACATGTGCATAGGTATTTTCTTGACTTAGGAACCCAATCATTTATTAATTATCCTTCTCCCTACTTTGCACCTGCTTCAAAAACTCACCTCACACCTATTTATGTCTGTGGGTGGATTTAGCTTCTTTGGGGCTGGATTTTCTGCGTGTCTCTGTGTGGGCAGGGATATGTATATATGTGGGGTCATGTGTATCCCATGGATGCATGTTGAGGTCATAGGTTGATATTGGGTGTCTTTCTTGATCATTCTCTACCTTACTTTTGAGAGCAAAAAAAAAAAAAAAAAAATCTTTCATTGACCCTGAAGGCAATTGGTTTGGTAGACACACTGCTGTGAGCCACTTTTACACGGGTGTCTGGATTTGAACTTACTTTCTCATGTTAATGCAGCAGGCACTTTATGAACAGAGCCATCTCCCAGGTGGGGTCTCTCTCTCTCTCTCTCTCTCTCTCTCTCTCTCTCTCTCTCTCTCTCTTTCTCTCTCTCTCTGTCTGTCTGATATCTCCAGACAATGACATTTTCTATTTAAATATCTGTCTCTACTCTTGCCTCTTCTGACCAGAGGAGGTTCTTCTCAACTCTCATGGCCCCTGCAGTAGCCAGAGCTAGACGAATCAGGTAGCCGTATGAAAGTTCTGATGAGCAGGTTTAAGGGGAAGACATTTTAGCATCCGTTCGTTCTGTGTCTCATAGAGCATGTATCTCATAATGGAAAGAGTAGTGCAGCCTGCCTTTGGGTTCCTGGTAAGAGAACCACGTCAAACCATTTCTAAGAGCTTATGTATAGTCACAGCCAGCCAATTTTGAAGACAGTCTGTGACACTAGTGTGTTGAGATGCTGATAAAAGAATGCAAGAGGAAGTACACACGGGCTAGAGTCAGTACATCCCCTTTGTGACTAGAGTGTCCTGGAGATGCAGAGAAGGCAATAGGTGGAAACGCATGTTGTTTGGGTTTAAGTGTGGCTTTCCACTGCAAGCTGCAATGCCCCATTGGTCAGAGCTTGCCTGAATATGATTGTGGGACTAAGAGAGCAATTTGGAACCAGAGGCAGGTGCTGGAGCTGCTTTTGTGCCTTACCTTGCACAGCATAGTTGAGGCTGAGACTCCTGAACTCCTTGCTGCAGCAAACTGGACCTAGAGCACTCTGTTCCGTAAAGCTGTCTAGTATGGCCAGTGCTTGTGAGATGCTCAGAACTGGTCCTGTGGGGCTCTCAGCCAGAAGGGACCCACGGCCTTTTTCCAAACCATTTATTGCTAGTTTCAATGGGTTTCGTCTACATCTGCTGCTGAGAGCAGAGAGATCCCGATTTGGAAGTGTGGAGGCCGTTTTTCACCCACATTGACAGAAACCATGACTCTCAAAGCTGACGACACACTCGAGATAAGGTCAAATGCTCAACAGAAAGAGACATTTGCTGCTCTGTGGCTTAATCCCTGCTCTCCAAGAAGCTGCAGACACTAATGGCTTCTGAGGTGTACATTCTTGTCATTTGGGGGTACAGCTCTCTCCAGGCTTACCGGCTTGAGCGCCAGTCTCCCACCACCACCACCACCACTGGGCATTAGAGCAGAGGCTAAGATTCTAGTTGGGACAGGGGCTTGGGTCCAAACTAGGGTCAGGGAGAATCTGAAAGTGGGGAGTTGTCTGACTAGGCCAGGGGCTTTGGGGATCAGAAGAGGCTGTATAACAAGACCAGAATTAGGCTGGGTAGGGTAGGCTGGTCCAGAAGCTGAGCCTTCTGGGAATAGGGGTTCCTGTTCTCTGCCAGTTCCATCTTGTAAGACTAAGATGTTAAGACCTGTGACTGGTTCTGGCTTGGTCAGGTAATAGGTGCTGTGATAAATGAGAAAGAGTGCCTACAATGGGGATATAAATTATAACCACCATTGGCGTCTGCTTCACCTACAGGGAGTCAGTAGACCTAGGAAACTATAAGTAACTGCTCAAGGCTTTTCCTCCGTGGGAAGTGGGTAGAGATGTGTCATGGGATTTGATCTGCATCAGGTTAGTTATCCCTGCAACTACGAATACTTTGTGGGGCCATGCCTACTTTAGGATCATGTGCCAGGAGCCACGATAGAGCAGTCACCAGCCCCCCTCTCCCCGGCCATCATGTGGCCCCACTATCATGATGACTGTTCAAACTCATGTGGTACACAAGACAGGCTTCTGATGCATCAGATGTGGGTCCAGATGTGGCCCCAAGGATGGACTCTCTGGAGGCTTCTTGTCCAGGACTGAGACACAGTCCTCTCACACATGCTTCTCCAAGGTTGCCCTACCCATTATACTTAGTCTTTACTATTTCTTGAAACCTTTTAGAGCCATCCAGGGTCGTGGAAGCCTGAATGTGTTTACTTGCAGTATGTTGGGGGGTTGGGGAGATGAGGTTGTCCTGAGGGCGTCTATCTCTGTAGAAACACAATTCTGGACTTTGTACTATTATTGAAGTGGGATGATTTTCATCTGATTAATCCATAGTAACCTACTAGAAAACTGGGAGATTCCATAGCAGCCAATAGGAAGAAAGAGAAATTCCCTAACAGCCAAGGGAGAACAGAGAGATTTCTTCCTAACCAATGGGAGGACAGACGTATTCCGCAGCAGCCAATGGGAAACCATAGATTGATTTGTGGCTTTGTCAGCATTCTGTGCTTACTATCTTGTTCTGAGTCCTTCCAGGAATCATTATCAGACAGCTGGTGAGTGGATGTCCATGCAGTGATCTGATCTCCCCCACCACAGTGTGGAGGGTCCTCCGAGGAAGCTTCCCCTTTGATGCAGCTCTGGCCTCTTCAGCAAGTTTTGGGGCCTGTGGGGAAGGAGGGGCTCCCATATTCTGCCTCTCTAGATTTGCTAAGCTCCTCCTACTGTGAGCCCTCAACACACATTAGACTAAGAGGACTCCTGGCTAGTTCCCTTCCCAAGGTATGGTCCATGCACCAAGACTGTACCTACTCTGTCTGTACTGGCATCACACGTAGCTCTGTGGCCCAGGCCTAGATTTACCTTTTCCAAATGGAAAGCTGGTCTGTGTGGCAGTCCTACCTAAAGGGAGTTTTTAGATTTTCCTCTGGCAATGTACTGGAATGCAGAGCACGTATGGGAACAACTTTCTTGGAGGGCGAACATTTGCTCCGAGAGAGCAAGGTCCCTGCTGGAGTTAGCAGTTGAGGATAGAAACCTTCTGCTCTTCTATACTATGCAAACGATCATTTTATCATTGTAAAGTAACTTCCTCCCCACTCCTCAAGGAACCTTATTAGTAAAATAGGTATCCAGTTAGGCTCACTAGCTGAAGACTCTAGCCCAGATGCATACTTCCCACTGATAGGTTTTTTTTTTTTTTTTTTTTTTGCTTGCTATTCTTTTGTTTATTTTTTGCAGGACTTGGGATGGAACCCACAGCTTTGTGCAAGCACTCTTCTACCTGGGTATACTCAAGGTCTTGCTTGCTACAAGGTCAAGCTATATCCCAGGCTGGCTTTGAACTCATTATCATCCTGGCTCAGCCTTCTGAGTCCCAGGATCATCAGAATGCACTGGGTTGCTGCTGGTGGTTTTGAAAGTTTTATCTAAGCCCCACCCACAAGGTCAATGAATGATCTCTTAGGTGTCCAGGACAGACAAGGTGAGTCAGGGCTTGCCCCACAAGGACAAGGACTTTACTATGGTGACATTCTTCATGGAACACTCTGCCTTCCTCATCACCGAGAATATTCTAGATGGGTCTGAGCAAGGTGCATGACTGGAGTCCTTGAAGGTGATGGTTCAGTGTGTTGAATAAGTGATGGACCCCTAGAGTTGTGGACATAGCGGACTCTATCCCCACTGTCTCCTACTTGGTCTTCTCATAGGCTCTTGCTGGCAGAGGTAAGGGAGAGGTAGCTTCTGTGGTCTCCTAGAAGGGCCTCCTGGTTGCTGAGCCTGTCTGTGACTCTTTCTAGTTGATCAGCCTGGGGGATGAGGCAATTTACAAAAAGGCTACTGGATTTCTTCTGTTCCATGGAAATAGCTCCCTTTCTTGCGTGGCCTGCCATCTCAGGGACACTAGGGGTTGGAAAGGGTGCACCATGGATAGACGCCACCCCCATCCCTCACCCCCTACCCCTTGCACAGTATTGCTCTCTGCAGAATCTACTCCTAGGGGTTAGTGGCTCCAGGCTGAGGTTGGAGTGGGAGGAGAGAATCCTTCCAATTTGCTTTTTACTTCTTACTTTGATCTGTTTAACTGTCCTTTGTTTAAGCTGGAAGTTATAAAATGAAAAGTGCTAGGGACTGCTCACTCTTTTAATAAGTGCTCGTGTTGAAAGTGGTTGTAGGAGAAGAAAAGGGCCCTGAGTTAGAGGACGAGCTATACTATACTCTCAGCAAAACTCTTTAAAGGTCAGACTAAACAAGAAGCAGTAGCTGTAGGGGAGGTCCAAGGATAGAGAGCAAGAGACCAGTCAAGACATAGGCACCCATCCAAGCTGCAAGCCTCCCCAGTCTCTGCTCTCATATCCCTCTTTGCCCATCTCAAGGCAAGAGAAGCCTATATTCTTCACTGGTACTGGAATGCTGAGCCTTTGTGAGGCCAGGTAAAAGTCTGTCTCTTGGCTCTGGGAGTGATTAATAACACTTCCTAGGTAAAGCAGAGCCCCTTCCACGTAGACAGGGCAAGAGGCAGGCAGGGCTCTGCTTCCTGGAGGATTCTAATCAAGGAACAGGGAGCCTACAGCTCTCTGTTCCTACACCTCTTACTCTCAGTCTTCCCTATTACCTATGAGGAACTCTGGAAGTCAGGGGTCCCTGGGCACATGTATTTTGACATCAGGATAACCAGAAACTTACTCAAAAGCTTTCCAGGTCTTCTAAAAGCACCTCAGACAACCCGTGTGTTTTGCATTCATGAGCCCTGGCAATGTTAACACTCACACTCCTGGAACCACATTTAACCTGCAGGAAACACACATTGGGTTCAGAAACCTTTTGAGGAAGAGACAGGGGCAGGGGCAGGGGCAGGGGCAGGGGCAGGGGCAGGGGCAGGGGCAGGGGCAGGGGCAGGGGCAGGGGCAGGG